>JAOXOE010000771.1:6085613-6097225 GCA_028565055.1 Phoeniculus purpureus | reverse complement strand
CCTTTTTAAACGGTATTTTCATAGTTGGAGAGTTTTGTACAGACCATTAAAGCTGATTATTTATACTGGTGTGTACTGGGATGCGGTGGGGCAGAGGGGGGTGCTGGGAGCGGATGGAGACTGAAATTGAAGGGACTGGGGCAAAGGACCCCCTCCCAAACACAAAGCAGCCCTGGGATTGGGGGGGACACGATGACACCCAAGGGGTGACACTGGGTCATAGGGATGGGGACACTGGGTGTCAGGGGTGGGGACACTGGGTGGCAGGAATGGGGACACAAGAATGTCAGGGATGAGGACACTGGGTGGCATGGATGTGGTCATAAGGGTGGCGGAGATGGAGACACTGGGTGTCAGGCGTGGGGATACTGGGTGCCATGGATGGGGACACTGGGTGGCAGGGATACAGGGTGACAGGGATGAGGACTCTGGGTGCCAGGGCTGGGGACATTGGGTGGCAGGGAGGGGGACAGAAGGGTGGCAGAGATGGGGGCACTGAGTGGTAGGGATGGGGGCACTGGGTGGTAGGGATGGGGATGCTGGATGCCAGAGACAGGTGCACTGGGTAGCAGGGATGGAGACACAAGGTGCCAGGGAAGATGACACTGGATGCCAAGGATGGGGATACTGGCTGCCAGCGATGAGAACACTGGGGAGCAGAGATAGGAATACTGGGTGGGACGGATGGGGGCACCAAGGGTGCCACGATCATAGACTCAAGGGTGCCAGGGATGTGGACAAAAGGGCATCAGGGATGAGGACACTTGGGAGCAGAGCTCGGGAATGCTGGGTGCGAGGAAGTGGGACACTGGGTGCTGGGGATGGAGACCCTGGATGCCAGCGACAGGCAGACTGGGTAGCTGGGATGGGGTCCCCGGCTGCGCAACTGCCCCCGACAATGAACCCACTGGCCACCGCATGACCCCAACCGCCTGACCACAAACCACAGCTGCCACCGCATCCCCCAGCCCCTCAAACCACTGCACGAGCAGAGCTGGGGCTGTGTGTGGGGGGGTGTGTGTGCAGGGGGTGTCTGCACCAAGCCCCCTCAACCCCCTCCTTACACCTAAGACAACAAAAGAAGAGTCCACGAGCCGACCACCACCAACATCCAAAACAATCGTTGCCTCTTTATTGACTCTCTGAATGCAATGACCTGGTTTTGGTTGATTATTTTTTATTCATCTTTTTTTTGGTGATTTTTGTTTTGTTTGATTTTTTCTCTCTTTTTTTTGTTTGGTTTTTTTTTCTCTTTTTTTTTCTCTTTTTTTCTCTTTTTTCTTCTCTTTTTTTTTCTCTCTTTTTTCCCCTCTTTTTTATCTCTCTTTTCTCTCTCTTTTTTCCTCTTATTTTTCTCTCTCTTTTTTCTCTCTTTTTTCCTCTCTTTTTTCTCTCTCATTTTTTCTCCATCTCTCTCTCTCTTTTTTTTTCCTTTATTTTTTTTCTCTCTTTTTTTTTGTTTCTTTGTTTGTTTTTTTTCATTTTTTTATTTTAACTCTTCAGGAAAATAAACATCTTTTAGAAACAGCTTGTTACACACAATCTTCAGTGTGAAGCAATATAACTAATAAGAACACTAGTCTTAACATTTACAAGTCTTCATATATATTATATATATGTATCTGTGTACATATATATACACGGGGGCGCGGGGCCGGGCTATCATACACGCGGGGCTTGGCCATTTTACACTCGCTATGTACAACGATGTCACTTCCAAACGGCCACGGTGCAGCAGCGCGGACAGGGACGCCGGGATCGGGGTCGCGGGCTCTCGCTCCTCTTCCTGCGGCTGCAGCTCTTGGCAGCCGCCGTCTCCGCTTTTGCTTCCCTCTAGCTGGTTGCTCTTTGCTTGTTGCCTTTGTAGTTTCTCTGTTTTCTTCTCTATTTCCTCATTTTCTCCTCTTTTTCCTTTTTAGTTTCTTAGTTGCGTCTCTGTTTTATTTGCTCCTCTCTAATTTCTTCTCTTTTTGCCTTTTTCTTACTGTCTTTTGCTTTCTTGTTTCTTCTGTTTTCCTTTTTTCAACTATTTATTTTCTTAGAAACTTTTCTGTTTTCCTTTGTTTTATTTTCCTTTTTCCCCTCTTTTTCTTCTCTTATTTTCCCCTCTTTTTTCATTTTAACTTCTTCTCTTTTTAATTTCCTATGATTTTCTTATTTTTCTCCTTTCCCCTCCTCCTTTTATTTTCTTCTCTTCTTTCAAATCTCTTTTCTGGATTCCTCTGAAATTGTTTTTTTTTCCCTTTTCCTCTTCTTTCCTTATTTTGATTTATTTTCTCCTAATTTCTTTTGTCCTTTTCCCTTTTCATATTTTCTCCTATTTTTTTTCTTTTCCCTTTTCTTATTTTGATTTGCTTTCTTCCAATTTCTTTTTTCCTTTTCTTTTCCCTTTTATTTTCTTTTTTGCTTGTTTCCATTTTTTTCATCGTTTCCATTTTTTTCTTTTATTCTGGTTCCTTTTTCTGATTTGTATTTTTTTCCTTTTAGTTTTCCTTTTCCTCTTTCCTTGTCTTTTCTCCTCTTCCCCCTCCCCTTTTTCTCCCTAGCCGCCTTCTCTTTTTGTTTTAGTTTTTCCCCTTCCTTTCTTGTTTTTCTTTCCTTTTTTCTTTTTTCCTTTTTTCTTTTTCTCTTTTTTCTTTCCTTTTCCTTTTTTTTCTTCTCTCCTTGATTTTTCATTTTTCCTGTGTTTTTTGTCCTTTTTTTCTTTTCTGTTTTTAAAATGTCCTTTCTTTTTTTTTTTCCTTCTTTTTTCCCCCCTTTTTCCTTTTTCAACTCCTTTTTGTTTGTTTGCTGTAAAAAACCCAATGGTTTTCTCTCCCGGGTCCAAGTCAAAAGCTGCTCAAACAACATTTTCGTTGTTTTCACAGACCTGGAGGGTGAAGGGCTGGGTGGGACGGAGGGGGAATCGCGACAGCCGGTGGAGGGGGGACGTGGGGTGCTGGTTCTGTGGGGTTGGGAGGGCTGGATGGGGCCAGCACTGTGTCATCCTCGAACCTCTGTGGGTCTGGGGGGACTGGCTGGTGGTTTAGGATGGGTTTTAGGGTTCAATCCCCCCCGGGGTGGTGATTTGCTACCTGTGCTGGGCTATGCAGAGATCAGGGTGTCGTGTGGGGCACCCCACGGGGACATGGCTGGTGGGGAGAGCAAAGGGAGGAAGGAAGGGCTGCCTCCTCTTCCTCCTACTCCAAAGACTCTGCTACTGGCTGGAAGCCTTTTCTGGGCTGCTGGAACCCTCTTGCTCAGCATAAAATCTTGGGGTGCAGTGCCTAGAGCCTGGGGTCAGCACCCAGAGAGCTGGGGATCAGAACCCAGACACTTGGAGTCTGCACCCAGAGACCAGGGCTCAGCACCCAGAGAGCTGGGGTCAGCACCCAAAGGGATGGGGTTTGCACCCAGAGCCGGGGTTTCACATAAGCCCAGGGAGCAAAACCCACCCCCAGCCCCCTGAGGTGCTGCTGAGGCTGAACAGAGGGAGGCCAACAGGTTTTGGGTGGGTTTGTGGGGTTTCTCCTGGCAAGCAGGACCAGCCACCCCATCCCAGCAGCACCAGCACCCCGTGGAGCCGGAGGGCCGTGGGTGGGTTCAGCGGGAAGGAGCCAGGCTGGGGCAGCCTAGGGGGCACCCACCAACCCAACCAAGTGCCCTTCACCCCGGCGGGGCTGTGGCCACCTGCCACAGAGTCTGGCAGCGCGGGATGGGCAGGATAGAGGGTCAGAGAGGCCATGGCAGAAGGAAGCTGAGGAAAGCCGAGGTGTGCTTCGAGCAGCAGGCTGTTGTTCGGGGCTTTTTTTTTTTTCTCCTTTTTTTTGTGTTTTTTCTCCTTTTTTGGTCTTTTTTTTGGTCTTTTTTTTGTCTTTTTTTGGGATTTTTCTCTTTTTCTCCGCCGCCGCATCGTTATTTACAGACAGACACCGTGAGGTTTGCTGAAGGCAACATCTCAGATCAGATCAGTGTGAGAGATATGGAGGGCCGGGACCCACACAGGGACCCCAGTGACCCCACAGTAAGACAACATCGCCGGGAACCCCAACTTGGACAGTCCCCCCCGCAATTTCCCTCCCCCTCCCTACTCCCTCCCTGTGCAGCCATCAAGGGCTGGAGGATCCCGATCCGTCTTTCCCATGTGGCCAGGCCAGGTTTTGCCAGGGCTCGGTGGGAGGAAAACTTGGCTCTGGCTCTGTCCAGGGGGATCCCATTCCGTCTCCTCCTGTATGGACAGGCCAGGTATTGCCAAGTCCCGGCAAGAAGGAAAACCCGGTGCTGGCTCTGTGTTGGGCAGGGGGGGATCCTAATCCGTCTTTCCCATAAGACCAGGTTAGGCTTTGCCAGTGGGAGGGAAAACCCGGTGCTGGCTCCATCCAGGGGATCCCATTCCATCTCTCCCACATGGCCAGGCCAGGTTTTGCCAGGGCCCAGCGGGAGGGAAAATCTGGCTCTGGTTCTGTCCAGGGAATCCCGTTCCACCTCTCCTGTCCAGCCAGGCTGGGTTTTGCCAAGTCCCAGCAGGAAGGAAAACCCAGTGCTGGCTCTGTCCAGGGGATCCCATTCCGTCTCTCCTGTGTGGCCAGGCCAGGTTTTGCCGGGTGCCGGCAGGAAGGAAAACCTGGTACTGGCACTGCCCGCCCGGAACGGGCTCAGGGCGGAGACCACTCAGGGGGGCAGCGCTGTGCCCACCTGCAGCAGGGCAGCTCCTGCTACGTGCTGGGCTGGCCCCGCTCCGCTGCCGGGGTGCTGCCTCCTCCGCCGGTCCTTTGCTGATGGCATTGCTACACCGGCTGCCGCTGTGGGGAGAAGGAAGGGGGTGTTAGCCCAGTGGGTCCCACTGGTGTGGGGGGCAGTTTGACCCCTGGGAGCTGTCCTCGGTGGGGCTATCCCAGGGGCACCCACCCATGAGATGCAACACTTGTAGGATGGGTTTGATCATCATTCCCCCACCCCACCAGCACCCACAGCCTGGCTGGCAGCACTCCCAGACCCACTGCTCCCCTTCCTCGAGGGCTCTGGGTGATGCCGTGACCCCCACGTCACGGCCCCGTGCCACTCAGGACCGCGTGTGCTGACAGCAGGGTGTCCCCAGGGTGGGGGTTGTGGTCTCCCCAAGGACCTGCAGAGCATTTTAGGGGTACACAGACAGGGGGGTCTCAAGTCTTACCTTATGTTTGGGACATTTCAGAGAGAAGCTCTCTTCAGTTAATAAGCAACCTGTGAGGGAGAGAAAACCTTATCAGGGCTGTCCCCACGCTCCATGGCAACTGTCCCCATGTCTGGGGACACAGCATCCTCCTCCCATAACCATCTTAACCGGCTGAGACCCACTAAGCTCAAGACACCAGCTGGTGCAGAGGGCCACTGCTGTCCCAGCCGGCAGAGAGCCTGAACATGGGTGGATTTGAAGATGGGTGGGAGGGTGCTGAGGGGTCCCCATGTCCCTGTCGCCACAGCCAGGCTCACCTGTGTCGACGGCACACGCGTAGTGGTAGGTGTGGGGACACCCCTTCTGGCAGCAGCCCACGGTGGCTCCTGCTTGCTGGCAGCTTGAGCACTTCTGGAAAAGCAGTGGGGCAGTCAGAGTAGGAATGGAGAGAGACAGAGAGACCCCGTCAGAGCCCAGAGCAGGAGCAAAGCACCCCCACAGCCCCAGCCGGGCATCCCTGCACCCCGCTAGCCGCCCAGTGCCTCCCTGCCATGGCATCATTCTTCCTCCCGTGCCATGGCACCATGGGTGATGCCATGCCTGTCCCTCAGCTGCTGGTGACCCTGCAAGAGGTTTTTACCCCCCTGGATGGCCCTAAGCCCTGCAGCCATCCTCTACGGGCAGGGGCTGCAGAGGTGAATGACAGGACAATTGCACAGCCTGGAGAGGAGAAGGCTCTTGGGGGGTCCTTATAATGACCTTCTGACCCCAGAGAGAGGCTGTCAGAAGGCTGGGGGAGACTTCCCAAGGGCAGGGAACAACAGGACGAGAGGTCATGGTTCGAAGCTGGAAAAGAGCAGAGTGAGGCTGGACAGGAAGGAAAAGTTATTGAATCTGAGGGTTGGGGATCCCTGGAACAGGCTGCCCAGAGAGGGGGTGGAGGCCCCATCTCTGGAGCCACTGAAGGTCAGGCTGGCTGGGGCTGTGGGCAACCTGTTCTGGTGAGTGCTGGCCTTGCTTGGTGTCGGCGGGGCTGGACTGGATGGCCTCTGGAAGCCCCTTCCAACCCTGTGATGCTATGATTTTGTGATCTGGACAGCGGGGTCACCCACGTCCTGCTCTACCCCCAGCGGGTGCTGCAGGGATGGCAGTACCCAGCCCCACAGCATGGGCAGGAAGAGGGCAGCAGGCTCCAGGCAGCCCTAAACTTGGTACTGGGGGGTGCCCGGTCTCTACCCAGCATGGAAAGCCCATGTCTCTTTGGTGGTCTCCCATCAGCATCCTCCCTGCTTCGCTCTCTCCGTGTGCTCTGGGGTCCTCTTGCTCTGGCAGCAGAGCTGGGCAGGGCCATCCTCTCCCTCCAGCTACTCTTTCACCCACTGCCCATCACTGTGCCACTACGTTGTGCCCATTGTCATTCCTCATCCTGCCTTCACCCAGCTCCGTCTGTCCCACTCCGATCCGCACGGACCCCACAGGAAGCTGGTGGCCTTCCTGGCACCTGGACACCCACCCTGCTCCCCCAGGGGCGACTCATCAAGGCCAACCCCGCTAATTCTGACCCCGGCCATTCGCGGGACCGGCTCCGTCTGCAGGATGCTGATGGCAGATGCCCCCTTGGGCTGCGATGCCAGGCAGGTTGCCGAGCTCTTACCAGGTCGGCAGCCACCCTGACGGCCTCCTGTAGCCCGTAGAGCTTGCCCGCCACCAGGAAAACCCCTGCGGTCCATACGGCACAGGCTTCGTGCAGCCAGTGCTCCTGCGTGTCGCCCGCCGGCTCCTGCGGCGGGGACTCTGCCTTGTGACATTCGTGCCGCCGGGGCTTCTCGGCCGCCTCCTCGCCCTCTGTCCTCTCGTCACAGCAGTAGCAGCTCTGCAGCCTGCGGAACATGCCCCGCGGGCTGCACCGCAAGGCGCTCTGCTTGCCCGCATCGCCGGCACCCTCCGGCCGACCCGCTTTGCCGCAGCCGCCCTCCGTGCCCCGGGTGCCCCGTTCGGCCGCCACGCTGGTGGCGGGTGAGACGGAGTCATCGCTCGGCCCCTCTGCCCGCGCCTTCTCCTTCAGCCTCGCCTTCTTCTTGGGCAGACAGTCCTCGGGGTAGTAGGGCCCGCAGAGATCGCCCAAGTCCTTGTAGTTGGCGGGGTTGCGGCACAGGCAGCAGACGAGGCAGGCGGCGCTCAGCGCCTTCGACACCACCGGCCCCATGTGCATGGTGGACGAGGCCGGCAGGGCCGCCCGCGGTCGCGGCGCTGGCCCGGCGGGTCCCCGCTGCAGGCGAGCCTCGTCGCCGGGCGAGTTGACGACGGTGCAGCAGGTGGTGAACGGGCCGCGCCGCTCCACGCGGACGTAGGGGGCGAAGGGCGGCGCCCGGCTGTCGGCACGCAGCCGCTTGCAGGAGATGTACTTGAGGCGGATCTCGGGCTCGGCGGGGTGCAGCAGTGGGGCCTGCTGGCCCTGGCGACGGCGCTTGCCGCGGCTCTTGCACCGCGGCGGCACCGCCTTGGCCTTGCCGTGCGCCAGCCGCTTCCGCTGCCGCTTGGCGTAGCCGTTGTAGTTGGAGTGGTTGGCCCGCGGCTTCGGGCCCCGCGTCGAACCGCTGGCGGGACGACCCTCAGGGGGTCCGTCACAGCTCCCTGCCTCCTTCTCCTCGCTCTTTGGTTTCTTGCCGTCCCGCGGTGGTGGCGGCGCCTCCTCCCCGCCGCCGGGACCGGCCGCTCGCTCTCGGGGCAGCGGTGACGCTGCCGAGCCTGGAGGCGTCTTGGCCATGTCCAGCGCTGCCGCTTTGCCCTTGCGGTTCCTCTTCTTGGGGAGGAGCCCCAGGTGCTTGGCCGCCGTGGTGGGGTTGGGCTGTGGCCCTGCGGTGGGCCCGCAGCCGTCGCCCTGGCAGCCATCGGCAAGAAGCTTCCTCCCGCCACCCAGCTTCCCCTTCGGGGCCCGGCTGTTGGGGCTTCGGCAGAGCGGCTCGGCCACCGGCATGGCGGGCACCTTGTGGGCCAGCGCCGGCTTGGGCAGCCGCGTGTCACCCAGTGCCGGGGCCATCCCGCTGTGCTTCGCTGCCCGCTCCCTCTCCGAGCCGCCCGGGTTCGCGGAGGTGCCGTAGGTGGCCATCGTGGCCGCCGCGGCGGTGGCTGCGGGTTTGCAGGAGAACTTCTTCAGGTTGGGCGAGGTGATCTTCTGGACGATGGCCTCCAGCTTGAGGCCCCGGCCCTTGCGGGGAGGCAGCACTTTGGTCTTGGTGGCCTCCTGGAAGGCTGTGCGGGAGGTGATCTTGATGCAGACGTCGGGGGCCTCCTTCGGTGGGGGTGGCTTTGGGATGGCTTCACCGGAGCTCTTGGGGGCCAGCTTGGCTTTCACCTTCTTGGCCACGGGCATCTTCTTGAAGAGGCTGGGGGGAGCCTCCGGCTTCTCCTCCTTCCCGCCACCGCTGTTGCTCCGCAGGACCAGGTTCCTCTTCTTGGCGGGGATGGGGGAGATGAAGGTTGACTTCCTCTTCAGCGAGTGCAGCGGCCGCTCGGACATCTTGGTCCCCAAGCCCGGCCCCGCTTTGGGCAGCTTCATCCGGGCGCCCACCTTGCCCTCCTTGTGGGGGCTGCCCGGAGCCGCCAACTTGAAGGCAGCTGGGAGGTGGTTGTTGGAGACCAACTTCTTGGGGGCTTTGCAGTTCTTGAGCCGGACGTCGGCGGCCCGCTTGCCCCGCCGCCTCTTGGTGTAGAAGACCTCCTGCGTCTTGGTCCGCGAGCGCAGGATCATCGACCGCTGGTCCCTCTCCCCGACCTCCACCACGTCCCCCTCGGGCAGCGTCGGCCCCGCCGCCTCCTCCGCCGCCACCAGGCTGGGCACCAGGAGGGTGGTGTCGCCAACGCTTTGGACCACCTTGGGTCCCGGCCGGCTGCTGCGTTTCCTGGCTTTGAAGGCCACCCTCTGCTTGACGCCACAGCCCGGCTTCTTGCCCAGCTTCTCCTGGTGCACCGGGGCCTTCAGCCCCTCCAGCGGGGCCGGGGTGCGGGGCTCGGCCAGGGCGCTGAAGGAGCGGGTGCACATGCGGGCCGGCAGACCCTCGGCTGCGAACCGGGGCGTTTGGCTAGGGCCGTTCTTGTTCGCCATCTCCCCTTGGCCCTCCGGCCCGAGGCAAGCGCTGGCCGCGCCACCGGCCACGGGCACCTCAGCGAAGGGGCTTGGCACGGCGCTGCCGGCACCGTCCCCCTCCGGCAGCCGGCAGTGGAGCCTCTTGTTGCGGAGGCTCTTGCCCCGTGACACGGGCTCCGTCTTGCGCGGCGTGTTTTCAGGGACCACTTGCTGCTTCCCGGCGAGCGACGGGGTGGGTTCCGCGTCGGCCGCCTCGGCGTGGGACATCCCCCCTCCACCGTTTTCCTCCTCAGGCTGGATGTGGGGCAAGGAGGACTTGAACCAGCTCTTCACCTTGGTCTCGGTGCCCACGGCAGGGCCCAGCAGGATGACGGACTGGCCGGAGAGGCGAGCGGTGGGGGGCGAGCCGTCCTTCTCGGCCGTGCTGACCGTCTCCTCGGCCGACACGGGCACCTCGCTGGAGGACAGCACGGCGGGGGGCACCTCCGGGGGCTTGGCGGGCGACGAGGGCTCGTAGGTCACCGACTTGTGCTCTGCAGCAGCCAGCTCGCAGAGCGACGAGTACTCCTCGGCCTCCAGGTCCGACTCCTTCAGCTCCGGCGAGGAGATGATGGGGATCTCGCTGAAGTCCCCCGTCGAGCAGCAGTGCCGCGTCTCCTGCAGCCACCTCTCGCTGTCCGCCTTGGCTGCTTCGTCGTAGGTCAGCGTCTCCTCCTCCTCCTCCTCCATCGCCTGCTCGTCAAAGTCCCGGGCCGGCTCGCTCTTGGCCGGCTGCTCGCCATCGCACAGATCCAAGCCGCAGGCATTTTTTTTCTCCTTGCAGGAGTCCCCCAGCTTGCTGGAGAACAAGCCCTTGGCGAGGTCAGTGGCCTGCAGCTCCTTCCAGCGCAGGCACGCGTCGCCCAGGCTCTCCTCCGGCCACTCAAAGTGCTCCATGGCATTCTCCGACCCCACCGAGTTGGCCGAGGTGGTGGTGGTGGTGGAGTAGCAGCTGTAGCCGGTGGCTCCGGCGCTCGACGTCGCCGCCGGGTTGCTGGGCTTGGAGTTGAAGGCCAGCGGGGTAGTGTCCTTCAGCGCCTCCTTTGTCTCGGCGGCTGCGAACTCCACCTGGGGCCCCTCGTAGACCTCGTTGCCGAAGTCCTTCCCAGCACCGGCGCCCGAAGCTTTGTCTATCTTGAGGGGCTCGGTGAGCGTGCTGGAGTCCCCCTGGCTGGGCCAGCTGCCCTTCACCATGGAGTCCAGGCAGGGCCGGTGGTTCTCCAGCTGGAAGGGGGACTTGGTGCTCTCCTTGCTCAGCATGGGCGAGCTGGCCCAGGCTTTGTCCGCCTTCTCACTGATGGCGTCCTGCAGGACGATGATCTCAGACGCCAGCTCCTCCTGCGACAGGGCGCTGAGGAGCAGCCGGGGACAGTCCCGCTCGTTGGTCACAAACTTGGCGAAGGAATCCAGGGGCAGGCTGGCGTGGATGCTCTGGAAGGAATCGTCCGATTTGGTGGACATGTCGTCCGGGGAGGTCACGGAGCAGGTGGACACCGACTCGGGCTTCGCCTTGGAGTTGCTGTTGACGCGGGCTGGGCTGCGGTTCTGGTTGCAGTACAGGAAACTCCTCTCCAGCTGGTCCTCTGACCCGCTGAGATAGTCGGTGTCCTGCGTCTCGGCGTGGACGGACTGCGGGGTGCTCAGCGGGTCGGACAAAGGGGTCCCCACCTGCTCTGCCGAGTAGGTGCTGCTCTCAGGGCTGCAATGCTGCCCCTTGAGCTGCTCGGGGGTCCTTGCCGGGGTCTTGATGCCCTTCTTCTGGGGTACGGTGGACTTGGAGAGCAGCAGCTGCTGGACGGTGTTGGAGATGTTCTCCACCTGCGAGGTGAGAGCCGTCAGGCTCTGCAGACTCAGGTCTGACAACAGGTTTTCAGGCAGCTTCTCCTTCTGCAAGTTCTTGCAGTTGCCAGATTGCGCGTCAGGGCTCGTCCCGTCGGTGGGAGAAGGGTTCAGCAGCGGCATGAAGTGGCTGTGGTCGGCGATGCCGGCCGGGAAGGCGCCCGTGCTCAGCGGCTGCTGGCTGTACTGGAAGTTCTCCAGGTTGGGCATCAGCGGCGAAGGAGTGGAGCTGTAGGACGGGGACCTGCCGACAGAGCGAGCGGGCGAGTGGCTGGCGCTGGGGCTGAAGGTCTGGTAGTACTGCTCGGGCGTCCGGACGGGCGGCGCGTCGCCCTGGCAGTAGGTTTGCCCTGGCTGGTTGTAGTGTTGGTACTTGGCCAGGTTCTGGTAGTGGAGGGTCTCCGGGCCGTGATGTCGCCCTTGCAAAGGCTGTGGGGGCTGCGGAGGCTGCGGCGGCTGCGGGGGCTGCGGTGGCGGCGGCGGCTGCGGGGGCTGCGGCGGCGGCTGCGGGGG
>JAOXOE010000771.1:6071649-6085228 GCA_028565055.1 Phoeniculus purpureus | reverse complement strand
GGTTTTAAACATCTCCAGAGAAGGAGACTCCACAACACCCCTGGGCAGCCCCTTCCAGTGCTCCGTCACCCTCACCGTGAAGTTCCTTCTCACACTGATGTGGAGCCTCCTCTGTTCCAACTGACATCCATTGCCCCTTGTCCTATAATTGGGTGCCCCTGAGCAGAGCCTGGCTCCATCCTCCTGACACCCACCCTTTACTTGGGACCTTGTAGCCACAGGTACTAGTTCCACTCAGCCCGGGCTCTGCACAGATACTTGTTCTGCTTCCAGGCTTAGGGAGGCTCCCGCGAGCTCTCATCTTCTGATCTCTAAGCCTTCTGGTTCCAGTACTGATGCAAAGGGGTGTTGCCTGCGGTGGGCGTGACCTTCCAGCATGTAAAGGGTTTGTTTTTAAGCAGCACTTAAAGTCCCTTTTTTTTTAAAAAAAAAAAACCTGTCTTGCACAGAGCTGAGGTTTTGGTCTTCAGGAATCATCCCCAGGGGCAGGACGTGGGTCACAGGACTTTGGACACGTTAGACAAAGGCGCTGTCAGCCACATCTGCTGCAGGAGGTGCCACGTGATAATGGCAGTCTTGGGAAAGTTTAATCTTCCCCTTAATGACAGGCCTGGGGAGTGAGGCACTAAAGAGTACCCTTTGTTCCTTGCTCTTAGCACAGGGCTTTGTTTCTCAAGCCTTTAAAAATAAATTAGACTCTAGATCTGTGAATCTGTGCTGTCACGGCAAAAGCTGGATAGAAGACTCAGTGGCCTCGATTTTTGTCTTTGATTTAGTCATTCAGAGGAGAGCAGAGGGAAACTTTGAAACGAGTGGTGGCTTTTTATGTGGGATGGTGCATGTTTCATGCACGGGCGTGATTCTGCAAGGGGCAGGCAGAGTGTCATTGTCGCTGAGGCTTAGGCTTGGTCACCCTTAGTATTTTTTGTCTTATTTTCCTCTGCCTGTGACTTTGCTGACTGGGGCGAATGTATTTCTGGTCGTTACATGCTGAAAGGTGAGCTGAGCGATGGTACCAAGCCATTTGTGGTTGAAATAAGTGCACTGCTCTGAGCGGCTCAATAAATTCCAGTTCCTCCTCTGCTATTCCAAAAGCTTCGCATTCATCACACTGATTTCTAGGATGGAGACGGAGCTCTGTCAGTGATTCAGCTAGGAGCTCTGGCCTTCAGGCAGTGAAGATGTAAACGAACGTGTGGTTCAGAAGCCTTTGGTGAGAAATTTGAGGTGGGAGGTGTCTCAGGTTTCCCAGCTAAGGGAGCTGGATTTCCAGTAATAGTAGACACCCACAGTTTTCCTAAAATTGAAACCTGGCCCTCAGTTTGCTTTTGCTGCCTTGGAAGTCTGCATTTTCCTCCATTACATTAAGAAAACAGCTTAGTTTGCTTGAGATTCCCTGTTGCAGTTTGCCCATCTGCGAGAAAACCCACAGCATTTCATGAATACCGTGGGGGTCTTTCTACTGGAAAGAGAGGCTACGTGTGAAACTACCTGTAAATGTTCTAACCACGGAGAAATCACGGTGCTTTTCTGGTAAGGAAGGAGATCAGACTGGCCTCAGACAGGAGGAGGTTGTTCCTCCTGTGCTTCTCTGAGTTCATGAAAGCTGGGTTTAGGTTTGTGACCCCGGATGCTCGGTTGGGGAAGGAGAAGACGAGACACCAGATTTTGAGCAGCCAGACTTCTTCTTCACCCCTAGAAACTGCATTTATCCAACACCATTACTCCTTCATTCTGGGACAGTACCAGCCTGTTTGAACATAGGCTCTGATGATCTTTGAGCTGACCTGGGATGGTTTAAGATATAAATGTGCTACTGACTGTTTGTGTCGCTGCGAAGTGCCTGGGTGGGTGTGCTGGCATGTCTCTGGCTTCTCATTTACTGATATTGCAGCAAGAGGGAGCTGCTAAGTGGGAGGAAGACTCGCTGCAGCGCTGGGAGCATCACTCTTGCTGCAGTTCCTCCTGTCCCTTAGCCAACAGAATAGTTTACCCCAACCAAACCCAAAGGGAAATCTTGCAGGGTTGTCCAGGCATGTTTGTGCTGCAAGATCAGATCAACTTAATATCCACATTCACCACAAATGCAGCTTGTGCAACTGTCCTCCTGTTGTAGGGGAGTTGAAGCTTTGAGTGTTCCCTCTTCAGCTAACAGAAGCTAAGTCGGTGGCATGTCATGGCTTTGTCATAAACATGGGTGACAGAGCACTGGAACAGGCTGCCCAGGGGAGTTGTGGAGTCTCCTTCACTGGAGACGTTTAAAACCTGCCTGGATGTGTTCCTGTGCAATCTGGTCTAGGGGATCCTGCTGTGGCGGGGGGATTGGACTGGATGATCTTTCGAGGTCCCTTCCAATCCCTAACGATTCTATGATTCTGTGTGCTTTTCTTAAGTTCTTGGTGCCTGTGATAGTCCATCTTGAGTTTTCTTTATTCTTACCTTTTGTTTTTTCCCTAAACAGATTTGAACGATATCGATCAGGCCGTTCGACACAGAATGCCAGCAACGGAGTAAGTACCTGGCTCTGGGGATTGTAACAGCAGCTACACCATACTGGCCATACTGGTATCAGACCTTTTACCTGTCCTGTCTGCAGTGGCTAACGATGGGCACCAGGAAAAGAGCCCAAGAGTGTGGCAAAGCCAGAGTGACAACTTTTAGCTCAGGCGGACACTGCGCTAAAACACCTCTGAGTTCACAGTCCGTGGTGGATTTTATTAACTTTTCTGCTTGAGTCTGTGGGGGCCTCATCTGTTCACAGTATCCTCAACCAGTGAGTTGCACAGTTTCCCTGCAGTGTTTCCCATATTTACATGGGTATTGATCTATCACAAATACTTATTTATCAGGTCACTTAATGATTTTGATTTGCTCCACCCAGTTCTTCTTCACTGGTTCTTACAATACACCCCTTCAGGTTAATTTTCTTCACACTACTCATAATGGTAGGAACTTCTCATATCTCCTTTTTCATGAAAGATAGCAGCAAATTCCCTTTGGCTTAGATCTAATGTTGATCCCATGCTAAAAGAGATGGAGGACACAGACACATTAGGTGAATCTGAATCAACCTAGGTGAACTCCACTGGTTTGCTGCTGGGCTGAGCAGTCAGTGCTGAGGATTTTTTGGTGGCTGACTCTTTTAATTCTGCACTCAGCACCACAGTATCCAAGAAACTGCTCCATATGGCAGAGAGCTTTTCAGGAAGCACCCATTACTGTTTGGATCTTGCACTGCAGGAAGAAATCCCTGCTGTGCATAACTTGCTGTGTTTCTTGTGTCTCAACAGGTACTGAATGAGGTGACAGAAGATAACTTAATAGATCTGGGTCCTGGCTCTCCAGCTGTAGTGAGCCCAATGGTTGGAAACTCTGCACCTCCGTCTTCGCTTTCTTCACAGCTTGCAGGGCTTGGTGAGTACCTGGTCTGAGTAGTGCTAGTGAACATGAGGCTGCAGTGCGTGGACTTTTTCAAGTGTAACCAGTCTGTGGGGTTTGGGATTGCTGAGCAATCGGGGTGTGTGACTGTGGGAGCAAGCGTGAGCAGTTGTTGAGGTGCCAGTGACCTGAACACCCAGCACAGGCCCTTATCCCAGTTGGCTCTTTGTATTTACAAGATTCTCGCTTGTGGTTTGGGGAGTTTCTGCTCCCCTTGGCACGCCACTGCCTGATGAAAGTTGCCATGTAGCCTTCAGAAGGTTTAGGTACATGGCTGGCAGGCATAAGAAGACTTGCCCACTCCTCTGCGCTGTAGCAATCTGTATCTGGGAACCAGCCTGGTACAAAGGGGTTGGTTTCTTAACCAGAAGGGAGTCTGAAGGAAAGAACACAAGGTTCTTGTTCCTGGTCAGATTTGTTCTGCTGCTTTTCTTTCTGCTTAGGTATAGCTGGCCATGAAATCAGCCTGGCGAATGTTCTTGATTCCCCTTCTAAAAATAATACTTGAAATCTTTGGCTGAAAGGTTTTATTAAACCATTGGGTGTTTTACATTACATCAAACCAAAGATAACCTGATAGGGTCACTTGATTTGGCTGAGCATTCTCCACCCCTTTCAGCACTGTGCTAGTATCACATCACTGAGTTTGAAACTGTTGGTTTCACAGCCGATAGAATCACAGACTCATTTAGGTCAGAAGGGACCTCAGAGCTCACACAGTTCCAGCCCCCCAGCCATGGGCAGAGACACCTCTCACCAGACCAGGTTGCCCGAAGCCCCATCTAACCTGGCCCTGAACACTTAACAGAATCACAGAACGTTAGGCATTGGAAGGGACCTTGGAAGATGATCCAGTCCAATCCCCCCTGCCAGAGCAGGATCCCCTAGATCCAGTCGCGCAGGAACACGGCCAGGCAGGTTTTAAATGTCTCCAGAAAAGGAGACTCCACAACCCCCCGGGCAGCCCCTTCCAGGGCTCTGTCACCCTCACTGGGAGAAGTTCCTTCTCACACTGATGTGAAACCTCCTATGTTACACCCATTGCCCCTTTGTCCTGCCACTGGATGCCAGCTATTCCCTTCCAGGAAGGGGAATAGCTAAGAAACAACATTGTGAAGAAGATTAATACCCATACCCAACATTTTGGTCCATGTTTAGTGAACAGTGAGTCCCTCAGGATGAGTTTGGCAGCAGGTGCACACCCAGTCCCAAATGGTGGCATCTCAATGAGGAATCGTCGCAGGGTGGTGCTTCCAGGAGGAATAGACAATCTGTGCTTGACTTTTATGAAATTCAGAGTTAACAGCCTTCCAGCTTCTTTCATACAGAGCTGTGCTGAGCACTGCAGCTGTTAACTAGCTGCTGCCTACAGCTGTTGTGTACTGTTAAAGCCTCTCTAACCACATTATCACGTCAGTGGCGCTGGTTTATGGTTTGCTATTTCATTGGATCGCTTTTATTTGCCTCTTGTTGCAGACCTGGGTACCAACAGCGTCAGTGGCACCCTCAGCTCTCTACAACACTGTAATCCTCGGGATGATTTCGACATGTTTGCGCAGACAAGAGGCAGCTCCTTGGCTGAGCAGCGAAAGAAGTACGTTGGAGTTTTGTCTTTAACGCCATTTGACTCACGGCAGTGCTGTTTTCTAAAGGCACAAATCTGAAAGTTCTTGACTTCATTCCAGGCTAAAAAAATCATTCTGGTGGATGTTTTCGTGGTTTTAATCCAGTTCGTGTCCTGCTGGTCACTATTAACACAAGCAAGTGGAGAACTTCCTGCTGTTGGGCAGAGCAGACTGGCTGAGCAATGTTATTTGTCCTGCCTAAGTTAATGAGCTCACTGGAAACTTGGAGATGAACTTGCCTTTACTTCTGCAGATGCTTCCTCACGTAAATGCTTGTCGTCCCACCCACCTGCCCAGTGCTTGAGATACTGGAGCATAAGGGGCCTTCACCTGAAGGTCAGGAATGCACTTTGGTGACTGAATTACTGTCATCAGAGGCTTGGAAACAGAATTACCATCCAGTTAAACTCTCCCTTTGGCCCCGCAGTCAGACTCTCACAGGCTGTCGGGGCAGTGTAACTCGCGTGGCTGCTGTGCTGCCCTTAATTTTTTCATATGCAGAGGGCCTGCATCTCTAGAGCTGCAGATCTGGCACTTTCAAGGGCGTTTAACAGGTCAGATTGTTTTCATGCAAAATAAATTGATGCTTTTATTAAGAAATCCTTTGATCCCTGTCAAGTGGGATTCGGTAAAAGGCACACTCAAGGTATTTTATTTCTCATAGATTATTTCTTGGTTCCTTCTGCTTTCAGACTCTAGAGGATGTAGTGGTTGCCAGCAGTCAGAACATCATCAATATCACAAACTAAGAAATGTTGTTAAAAGTTTAGCCCAGACCTTAGGCAGATTATCAAAAACTTAGCAGCTCTGGAAAACTTCAGCCAGCAAATGTATTTAGATCTTTTATTTGCAGTTAGAATCATAAACCAGATCCCTCGACACTACATCTAAGCATCTTTTAAAGTCATCCAGGGATGGGGACTCAACCACCACCCTGGGCAGCCCAGTCCAGTGCCTGAACACTCTTTCTGGGAAGAATTTTTTCCTGATGTTCGATCTAAACCTCCCCTGTTGGAGCTTGAAGCCCTTCCCTCTGCTTCTTTTGCTAGTAACCTGTGAGAAGAGCCCAGCACCAACATCTCTTGAATGTCCTTTCAGATAGTTGTAGAGAGCAATGAGGTCTCTCCTAAGCCTCCTCTTCCTCAAACTAAACAGCCCCAACTCTCTCAATTTCTCCTCATCCTCATTTATTCTCAAGGCCCTTCCTCAGCCTTGTTGCCCTCCTCTAAACTCGCTGCAGCACCTTGATGTCTCCCTTGTGCTGAGGTGCCCAAACCTGGACCCAGTACTCAAGGTGCAGCCTCCCCAGTGCTGAGTCCAGGGGGACAATCCCCTCCCTACTCCTGCTGGACACACAGTTTCTATCACAGGCCAGGATGCCATTTGCCTTCTTGGCTTCTTGGGCACCCTGCTGGGTCATATTCAGCCTCCTGTCAATTAGAACCCCCAGGTCCTTTTCTGCCAGAGTGCTTGCCAACCACCCTGCCCCCAGCCTGTAGCGCTGCAGGGGATTGTTGTGACCAAAATGCAGGACCTGACACTTGGCACCAGTTCCCACTATGCCTGCTGGTACATGCTGAGCTCTAGTATCAGTGTTGAGAAGACACCATTGAGGCATCCATGACCACTGGAGATTGCAGACTGAAAGCCCTAACGTGCAGTCACGAAGGGGCTACATTGCAGAGAGACCTAATGGAGAGGTCTTTCTGTCTCTTGTGCCAAATGAAGCACATAACTAACCTCCCCCCACTGCATCTCTGTCTCCTCCCGTGAGCGAATGGAACATAGAGCACAGATCAGCCCATGATTTCACAAGGCAGGGTTGCTCTATCTCCCCTGGATTGTACTCGGTCTTAGTGGAGCAGCAGCGAGGCACTAAAGATGTGAATGTGACTTGCTGCCATGTGTAGGTGAGAGCCTCAGGGTGCTGCTCTCAGAGCTTGGGAGAAGGCAGCACGCTGGAGGAGGAGAAAATGCTCCTGCTGCTCCTCCCAGGTGCTGATTTATGGGTAGGTTTTGGCATCTGCTTCAGCTCACGGCTCACCCCAGTGCTCTGAGAAGTGATGCTGTTGCCTCTGTCACCTGACAGCTATGTGTCCCTTCTAAGAAGCTTTTCAGAAATTCAGCCTCTCTAAATAGTGCCCTTCTTTGTGTGCTTCACCGTAGTTGCTTAGTTATGGTTCATCTGTCTTCGAGTCTCCCTCTGCCTCTCCCGTATGCACGCATCAAGGTCAGGCTTCCAAATGTCATCTTCAAAGCTTTGCAAACCATAATCAGGCCTCTTCTCAGAGTCCCCCGGTAGCTCTTGGACACACTCGTAACCTATTTGCCTACCTCTCACAATGCCGCTCATGCTCCTTTTTGCTTCAACCTGCTTTCTGTAACCGCTGGATACTCTTTATACCGAGCACACTCCTCTTCTTGCACTCCACTTGGTACACTTGAAGTCTCGTTAAGAAAATGAATGTGCACTTCCTCATTTCCAGGGGAGTAAATCAGAGCAGCAGCAGCCGCCTTCTGCGTGGGGCGACCGCTGGACTTCCTTCTAGTTCTGTGCTTTGTTCCTTTCTTTCAGCGTGACGTACGAGGATCCACAGGCTGTCAAAGGACTCGCATCTGCCCTGGATGTTCGGAAACAGAACACAGGAGGGGTAGGTCGTTGCTCTGCGTTTTGTTATCTGAAGCCGTGTGCAGAATCCAAGCTGTAGGCAGCTGCTTTGCCCGAGACATCTCATTTTGTATTCCAGCAGCACACTAGGACTGGCTAGTTTGAAATTGATATCTAGGAGCAGGTACTTGCTCGGTAATGATCTCTAAAGAGCTGCTACTTAGCACACCAGCCTAAGAGACTTCTGGTTCCTAGTGGGTAAATTCTCCTGTGCTCTTGCAGCTTGCCTAGGGGGTGTCCAGCTCTTTGACTGCCATCAAAGCGGGGAACGTCCTGTGATCACTGGCATGCATTTGTTTGCTTTGGGTTTGCCTGTGGAAGTCGATGCAGTCTTAATCTACTAGATTTCTCCCTAAGTGCACGGATGCACAAGCGAGTGACAGGGAGAGAAATTATCTCGACTTCTAATGCTTCGCATGCTTTGCCTTAACTTCCCTCGCGCAGCGTGTCCTGTCTGTCCCAGGGCAGGCTCCTGCTGTCATGTGTGGGCAGCAGGGGCCCACGCACTGTCACCTCACAGCAGCTGATGCTAGAAACATGTTTGGGAGTGCGAGCTTGGCCAGCGTTGTCTGCATATCTCAGTGAAGGCAGAAGTGAACAGAGCTTTCAGATCATCCCACAACCCCTTTCAACCATCTCTGCTTTTTCAAACTGCCCTGCTTTTTTGTCCTCGGTTGTGAGTACATTTTTTAGAGCAAGTTCAGAGCCTTTTCCTAGTGGAATTTTGGTCTGAGCTGACCACTAGGGAGCATGGCAGAGCCAGTGGAGCTTGGGAGAGGCAACACAGCATGCACACACCTCCCTCCAAGGAGAATTGCCTCCCCATGGCTTGCCTGATCCCGCCCTGGTTCTTTCATCAGTGGGAATGGGAGTGCTGAGGGCAGCTGGCCTGCCTGGCAGCTTGTGCTCTGAGCCAGGGAGAATTCAGCTTTGGAGCCAGCTGGGGTCAGATCACAGCTGCCGGCCTGCCTTGGCTGTAGTCAGTGGTAGCAGGGCTTCAGCAGTGATTTCATACGGAACATCCCCCCGCCCCACAAATCTGTCTGCGTGTTCCTGTCCTCCTACAAAAAGGGTAATTTATAACCCAGGTCAACCCCGTGACCAGTTCCAAGCTCAGCCCTGCAAAAGCTTTTGCCAGCAGCGCTGAGGGGAGAAGGGGAAGCATGGGGAGGCAGGGACAGAAGTGTCCTGAGAGGGAGTGAGAGAGGAATTCCCAAAGCCAGCCTGACAGCCTAAGCTCCCAGTGTCACTGTGCTGTGTTATTGGCAGGACCTGGGAAAGGATTTGAGATTCTGCTCTTTGTTCCTGGCTAAGCAAACACAAGGGGCTTGCATTTAGCTACTGGTCATTCCCCTGTGGCCACGGGGTCGTGTCCTGATTTATTAACACTTTTGTTCTCAGCCAGTTCTGCTCGAGGCACCACTGCGACGTGTCATTGACACCAGCGTAGCTGCTACCCTGCCCCAAGTGTTGTCAGTTCAAAGGGCTGTGCCTGTGCTAATCGGTCAAAGGTTTTTGGTGCAAATGCTTTATGGGTTGTGGAACTTTGGGCTCTGAGACTTTCAGCCTCTTCTCAAAGGTCCTGATGAAAGGCAGCCTTTGGGTAGTTGGTAAGCACTACCTTGTGTCAAGTGTTGTGAGGTTTGTGGCTGCCTCTTCTTAAAGGAAATGAAAATTAAACTCTCCTTAATTAAAGGAAAAAAACAGATATTTCAGCTCTCTTACAGTTCCCAGCCCCAGCCTGTGCAGCAAAAACCTGGCAGGAAAGGAAAGACACGCTTTAATTTGGGAAGAGAGCTAATTTAAGAACAGCTCTAGGGAGGAGCCAAAAGCTTCCCAACACATTCTTCACACACATCTCATTCCCGCACAGTTGTCCGGTGGTAAAATCCAGCGCATCCGACGTTTCTAATGTAGTCATTCTCCGAAGGGTCTGTAGAGAGATGGCCAGTCACGTGGCATGAGCTGTCTTTTAATATGATTTAGCAGCTGGAAACGAGGCAAGCTAAAAATACTCTGTTTTCTTAATATTGCTTTCCCATGTTGGGAATTGCTTTTGTTGCCACAGAGTTGTTGCGTGATCACAACTGGGAGGAGAGGTGTCCAAGAAATAATTCTCTGGTGTTACACAGATAGCAGATGAAGTTGCAGTGATTTCCTCCCCTCTTCTTCTTTGTTCTTTGGTTTCTCAGCACAAGTGCTGAAATGAGACATTAGAGCTTGCAGCTCAGCCTCCATTATCTGTGGGCACGAGGACAGGAGAGGTGTCCTCTGCATGGAGGTACCTAAACACGCCAGTGCTTGCCCAATTCTAGCAGGGCAAGTGGACTGGTACTGCTGTACTGAGGCAATCCCAAGTAAATCCCCCCCAGAGCCAGAGGTGGCTGTGCACCCGTGCCCTGTCTCGAGGACAAAATGCTGAAGGACAAGAAGCCATCTTGAGAGTCTTTGTGTTGCTGTGCCGTGCAGTCTGCTCTGAGGAGCTGGATGCATCAGCGGTCCTGTTAACCTCTGCTGCTCTTCAGGGCTGAAAGGCTGCCAGGACACTGCAGCAAACAGCCATTACTTACCCTCCTGCTCAAGGCTGTCATACTGTTAGAGTCTGGGGCAGAGTCTGCCCGCTGAGGTCAAGGAGGTAAGTAGGGCGTGCTGCAACTCACAGCTTCATAAACAAGGTACACTCCACAGTACTGGTGGTTCCAGTCAGCTCTGACTGATTTGAGGAGGTTGCGTAGCCTACGCTGCTTCTTCTAAGAAGACGACAAACATCAGCCTCACTGCTAGTCACTGATTTATGTCTTTCTTTTGTCATATCGGTGCGGAGGAAGTGCGAAAATTCACTGAACTGTCTGTAGGAAGTGCAGAGGTCGAGGTGAGGTCTGTCCCTCCATGGCCAGGGCTGACGTGCAGCAGAGGGGGATGCAGCCTCTGCCAGAAGCTACCCCAGGCGGCTCTGAGTGTGTGTGTTTGTGTTATGTGAAGCTTTTAATTTGCTGCTGTTTAATGACTTTGATCACGGGTTGTTGCTGTGGTTTCTCTCTTTATGGACCTTTCTGTTCTCAACACAGAGGAGAGGTAAAGGTGGGAACTCAGACATGGAGCCCATAGACAAGTGGCTAATTACACAAGGAATGGTGAGGACTTCACCAGTGAAGCGATTCCTACTGCCCACCCCAGTCCCTTTTCCTAGAATAACCATCCTCCGTTCACCTCTTGTCCTGCCCTACTGAACCACTTGAAATCAGACAGTACAAGGAGTTTATTTCCCACCTACCTGGGGCAAAGGGAGAGATTTGCACCAATTTCTGGTTTATACAACACAACAGCCTTCAGTAATCAGCTGAACCATTTGTAGGATCCCACTTCGCCTCCTGAAAAGGCGTGGGGATCCCACTGCTTCCTTATACTGTCTTGATTTATTTATGCAGTATCCACTTTTCGAGGGATAAACACAAGTCTCACAGATCCTGTTCATGCAAAGGACACTTTCCTACATGTCTTCAAAGCAGCCTCTTCTGGTAGTGCTTGACTTCATGCTCCGGAATAAACATACAGAGCTTGTAGAATCATCCCTAATTGAATTGAGTGGAACAGCTCTTTATGAAAGGAAGGGAATGGGGGAACCGCTGCCCAGATCGACATCTTCCCACCCTGCTGGCACTGAGATTCAGAATCCAAAAGGCTCAATAGTGTTTCTGGCTTTAAGGATTTCATTCCCATGTCTGAGCGATGCCGGCGCTCAGATAAAATCAAGCTTCTGAAGATCACTGAATCAGTGCACAGTTTGACCTTGTTTGAAGTTGTCCTTCACCAACACGCTTGCAGAGAGAGGTTCAAACGCCTGCTTTAAACACAGAAGTCAGACACAGGTAAAAAATAACCTTAAAGCCAACTTCTAAAGATCAATTCTGCATTTTGGGGTGACGTAATCCATCCCTTTAAGTGCTTCAGATTAGTCCCGATAACATGACCTCCCTATACAACGTCCTTCAGAGACAGTCCTGCCTGTAGCTGGGTTCGCTAAGGTGCACTGCAGAATTCCCTTTGTTGATTCTTCTGGATTTAGGGCTGATCCAGATTATTTCCAAGGGCCAGAACTCTGCACGGCTGGTGCACGCACAGTGATGGGGCA
Organism: Phoeniculus purpureus; assembly: GCA_028565055.1. Taxonomy (NCBI): domain Eukaryota; kingdom Metazoa; phylum Chordata; class Aves; order Bucerotiformes; family Phoeniculidae; genus Phoeniculus; species Phoeniculus purpureus. Next base: position 6,073,365 of record JAOXOE010000771.1, on the reverse strand, counting down.
CAGGCATCTCTGCGCTTGTGTCTGCCTGCCTGCGCCAGCAGCCCAAAGCAGCACATGTGGGGAAGCCCAGCTGTAGGTACAAACCCTTGGGATCCACAGTTTCATTTCAGAGCTTGTCAGAGACCCGCAGCTCATAAAAAGCCATAAAGTGAGAAGCTCTTGCTTTGCCTCTGATACCGTAGACTGCAGTTCACAGAGGCTCTTGCTGTTCGGTGGTTCTGTGGAAGCCAGAGATGTGCTTGTACCACTGTCAGATGTTCATCCATAATGAATAATCCAGTGATTGAGTTAGTTCCTCTTCTTTGCCTTTGCACTGTTTACAAGAGCAGGGAAGCATGAAATCGGCGCCCCCACTGTTCACACCACTCACACCACTGCTTTATTAAAAAAACAAACAAACACAATATTCCTTCATTGGCTTGTGGTTATTCAGCCTGGAAAAAGGATACTGCAGCATTCATGGAGACATACAGATCTGGGGAGGGAAGGGGGTCTGGCTGCCCAGCCGGTCGCTGCTCTTACAAAGCTCTCACCCTGTTTGTATGCTAAATACGAGAGAGAAATACCTAAAATACACCTCAACTAATCATTAACTCCATTTCTCTCTCGACTGGCTGTAGTTCTTAACCCTATTTGTTAATAAGACGTTGTAGCCTTTGCAGTCCTGGTGGAATAACGTAACTCTGTTATCGGTGTGCACCTTCTTTGGGAACTTTTTATACCTTTGAGAGGAGGGGGAAAGAGGGTTGAGTGACGCTGCCTGTGCCTGTACAACACTGACAGAGTGGTTCTCAATCCCCCATGACCTACGTTGTTCTTTCCCAACTGCAATACACTTAAGCTTAGGGTTGAGTTCTCCCTTCTCCATTTCATCCCAGTTAACTAACACCCCTCTGCAGCTGGAGGCTCATGCAGGGCTCCGAGGGTTCTCTCACAGTGAACGTGGCAGTGTTGTTTCTGTTTCAGATTAATCTGCAGCTCAGTTCTGGTGCCAAGGTGATAGCAGGACCATGAAGACACAAGCTACACCATTATCCATTACAGTTCTGCCTGTAAAACTAACGTAGACAAAATTACACCTGCAGAAAGTGTTCTCGTCAATCGTTCTGTGATTCAATAGAATCATAGAATCGTCAAAGTTGGAAAAGACCTTAGAATCATAGAATCACGGAATCATTTAGGTTAGAAAAGACTCTTGAGATCACTGAGTCCAACCATCAACTCTACAAGGTCACCCCTAAACCAGATCCCCCAACTGTACATCTAAGCATCTTTTAAACTCATTTAGGGATGGGGACTCAACCACCACCCTGGGCAGCCCAGTCCAGTGCCTGAATTTTTTCCTGATGTCTAGTCTAAACCTCTGCTGGTGAAGCTTGAAGCCCTTCTCTCCAGTTCTGTCACTAATGACCTATGAGAAGAGCCCAGCACCAGGATCTCTTGAATGTCCTTTCAGATAGTTGTAGAGAGTGATGAGGTCTCCCCTTAGCCTCCTCCTCCTCAAACTAAACAGCCCCAACTCTCTCAATCTCTCCTCATCCTCATTTATTCTCAAGGCCCTTCCCCAGCCTTGTTGCCCTCCTCTGCACTCACTGCAGCACCTTGATGTCTCCCTTGTGCTGAGGTACCCAAACCTGGACCCAGTACTCAAGGTGCAGCCTCCCCAGTGCTGAGTCCAGGGGGACAATCCCCTCCCTACTCCTGCTGGACACACAG
>JAOXOE010000771.1:6034330-6055086 GCA_028565055.1 Phoeniculus purpureus | reverse complement strand
AGAGGACGGGGGGGCTTTGGCGTTGGCCATGGTCCCCACAAGCAGCGACGCCAGCGATTTCCCGACGGAGCGCCCGGGTGAGGTGCTGCGGCCCCCTGCTTCGGCAGGAGGCGGTCTCGACGACGGGGAGTGGGGTGCCATCCCAGCGAGGGGCTGCCCGATGCGCTGGATGAAGGATTTGGGGGTGCCAGGAGCAGAGCTGGGTGGGGGGGGCACCCCGGAGAGACCCCTCCGAGCATCTCCCTGCCAGGGGGGCAGCTCCTCGTCCCAGGAGGGACCGGGGCGGCCAAGGCGGTGGCTGCCAGGGCGGGAGGTGGGTGTCAAGAAGGGGGTCCTCTGCAGGGGCTTCACCGCCTTGGTGGGGGGTTCAGGAAGCCGCGTCCAGGCCTGGGGGAGCGGCAGCCCGGGGGGGCTGCTCCGCCGCGACGGCCGTGGGGTCAAGGGTCTCCCTGACCCTACCGCGGGCACCCCCAGCCGCCTCCCAACCGGCCCCGGTGCTGAGGCGGGTGTCTCAGAGCTGAAGCGACGGATGCTGGCCCCGAGGGAGGGGGACCTCTGCAGCCCCTCGCCAGGGCGCTGCGGGGCTGGCGGTGGCGGTGACAGGGAGCGGCCGGCGTTGGCAAAGGGGTTGCGGAGCGACGGTCGCTGCGGGGCCACTGGCGAGGAAGGGTCCCTGGCTGGAGCTGCTCGCGGCCGGGAGGTGGCCCGGAGCAGGCGGCCGGGCGGCTGCAGCAGCGAGCGCTGGAGGAACTGCCCCAACGGGCTCCCGCACACCCGAGCGGCCGAAACCCAACGCCGGGGGCCTGTCCTGCGGCCGGCGGCCGGTGGGGGCTCGTACTCGTCGTAGTCATCCTCATCGCGGGTGGCGGTGGTGCTGCTGGTGGCGGGCAGGTGCGGGGACGGCGGCAGGGGGACGTCCAGGCGATCCCGGCCAAAGAGCTTGACCTGGGGCCGGGGGAAGAGCCTGAACTTGCTGTTGAGGGAGAGCTTGGAGGAGAGCGCGTCCCGCATGCCGCGCAGCGACGAGGTGTTGAGGGCGCAGAAGGGGTACGTCTCGTCATCCTCCTCCTCTTCCTCCCACTCCTCGGGCTCCTCGGCCTCCGCGATCTCCTCCAGACCCAGGGCGTAGGGGTTGCAGGAGGTCTGGGCGTGGGGAGCCCACCCTCCTTCGCTGTACTGGATGCGATGCTCAGGGTAGTCGCCCCTCGGGTATCCCTCGGCATAGGGCTCTCCGTAGTCCCCGTAGGGGTCCTCACCGTAGCCACAGGGTCCCACTGTGTCCTCATCATACTCGAGGTCGCTGCTGTAGGGGTCGTAGAGAGCGAGGGGGGACCCGTTGCTGTACTGTCCCTCATCCTCGAGCTCTGTGTAGCCGTAGGGGTGCCCCGGGAGGTCATCCTCCTCCCAGTCCCCGCCGTAGAAGCCGTAGTCCTCCTCTGCGTCATAGCTGGGGTAGTCAGAATAGTGAGGTCTCACCCCGTCATCGAAGCCGTGGCCCTCGGCGTAGCCTTCCTCCTCCTCCGTGTAGGCTCCATCCTCCTCCTCGCTGTAGCCCCGCCAAGCGCCGTAGGCTCCGTTCTCCTCAGCGTAGCCCCGCTGGGGACCGTAGGCTCCATCCCCCTCCTTGGCAAAGCTACGCCGGGAGCCACGGGTTCCGTCTTCCTTCTTGGCCAAGCCCCGCCGGCGGCTGTAGGCTCCGTCTTCCTCCTCAGCCCATCCGTACCGTGACGCAGCAGGCTCCGCCGGGCCGTGCTGTGAATGCCGCCGGGACGGCCGCCGCGCCATGCTGCTGCGCCGCGACGTGCTGGGGGCCGACAGCCTGCTGCCGACGGGGATCCGCTTCATGTTGGCCCTGTGCCTGAGGATCTCATCTTCCTCGGGGAACGGCAGCTTCCTGGCACCGATCCGGGATAGCCACGCTGTGTCAGTGGCCCGGCCGCCCCCCGTTAGCCGCCCGCGGCGCGACAGCACCTTCCTGGCCAGCCAGCCCGTGGCGGCGGCCGCTTTGCTCAGCACCTGAGCCCGGGGCTTGAATTTCCTTTCCGGGCGGCGGCGGAAGAGGGCTGCTCCTTCCTCAGCCACCTGCCCGGCCCGTCGCAGCAGCACGAAGGACGTTTTGGTGGGAGAGGGCTTGGCAGCCTCTTCCTTCCTCTTCTTGCCCACCTGCTTGAAGCGAACCATAAGGTTGGACGTGGACTTGAGCACCGCCTTGTTCTTCTTCTTCTTCTTCCTCTTGGTGCTGTGCTTCTGCAGCCCCCAGAAGAAGCGGGATGTGTTCTTGAACTGCCCCTTCTTGGGACGAGGCAGCCCCAGCTTCTTGAAGCCCAGGAAGAGCTTCGAGGTGCTGCGGAGATTCTGCTTCACACGGGTCTTTGGAGCTTCTCCCTCCTCTGCCGCAGCCACCACCTCCTCCTCCTCCTCCTCCTTGGCCGGGCTGGGCTCCTCGGGGGCTTTGGGTTCACCCTTGGCGTCTGCACCCTTGGCTCCTTTCTTCTTCTGCCCCAGCAGCAGCTTGGAGGGGCCCTTCTGGTTCTTCTTGCCAGCTGCAGCATTGCTCTCACCCTCCTCTTCCTCTGTCTCCAGCTGCACTTTCTTCCCCTTCCCGGGCTTCTTCATTGCCATCCCCTTGAGCATCCCCTTCTTCTCCTCCTTCTCTTTCTCTTTCTCATTCTCCTTCTCCTTCCCCTTCTCCTTCTCATTCCCCTTCCCCTTTCCCTTCTCCTTCCCCTTCTCCTTCCCCTTCTTGGGCTCCTCTGCTGCCTCCTCTTCAGCCTTCTCTTCCTTCTCCTCCTTCTCCTCCTTCTCCTCTTCCTCCTCCTTCTCATCCTTGTCCTCCTTCACGTCCTCTGCAGCCTCCGTCGCCTCCTCGGTCTCCTCTGCCTTCAGCAGCTCCGTATCGGAGCTCTCCTCCGGCTCGCTGGCTGCCTCCTTCTTGTCCTTCTTTCCTTTCCCCTTCCCTCCCTTCCCTTTGGCCTCCGCATCCTTCTTGGGGTCCCCCTTCTTGCCACCCATCGCAGCGATGGAGGGGGCTCATGCTCCGGCGGGGCCCCGGCACGCGATGCCCCACGCCCGGCGCACGAGGCAGGTCCCAGAGCTCTGTCCGGCCCCCGGCCCCGCAGCCTGTCCCGGGCGGGGATTTACCTGGTCGCGGTGCCCAAGTGCGGTGGCTCCTTCGGCCGCCGGTAGCCCTCCACTGGGCATGGCGCTGGGCAACCGGGTTGGCAGCGCCGCGGCAGCCCGGCGGGAGCTGCCTCCTGTGTCCCGCGGCAGCCCGCGAGTCTCAGGCGACTCGGTGCTGGCGGCTGGACTCGAGCTGTAACCCAACCGCCGGGGATCGCGACGGCATGAATTATGTAGGGGCGCAGCGCTCCGGCCCCGAGACTTTTCCGAAGGAGCAGCAAAGGGCCCCCACGGTGGGGAACAGCCCCCTGCTCACAGCATCGGCACCACCTTGAAAGCAGATCCTGTTACCTCCTCATGCACTGGGGCTCCCCATGCCCTACCTTGGGGATCACACAGACCCATTTGACAGCCCAAAAGCAGACCCTGCCACCCCCTCATACACTGGGGCTCCCCATATCCTACCCTAGGGAATCACCTTTATCCTCCAGAGGAAGGATGAACCCACAAACCTGTTTGAACGCCCAAAACCAGACCCTGCCACCCCCTCATACACTGAGGCTCCCCATGTCCTACCCTAGGGAATCACCTTTATCCTCCAGAGGAAGGATGAACCCACAGACCTGTTTGAACCCCCAAAACCAGAGCCTGCCACCCCCTCATACACTAGGGCTCCCCGTGTTCTACCTTGGGGAATCATCCTCTTCCTCCAGAGGAAGGATAAACCCACAGACCTATTTGACACCCCAAAACCAGACCCTGACATCTCCTCATGCTTCAGGGCTCCCCATTTTCTACCCCGGGGGATCTCTCTCTTCCTCCAGAAGCCCACAAACCCATTTGAACCCCCAAAACCAGACCCTGCCACCTCCTCATACACTGGGGCTCCCCACATTCTACCCTGAGGAATCACCCTCTTCCTCCAAAGGAAGGATGAACCCACAAACCCATCTGACACCCCAAACCCAGACCGCAGCACTGAGAAGGAGACAATTTTCCAGACCCAAAACACCAGCAGTTCAGCCAAGGGGGCACCACAAAGGACAATACCCAACACCCCACCAAATCCCACAGCCCTGCTGGGGAGAAGAAGGAGCCGGTTGCCCACGGGGGTCCCCCCACCCTGCCAGGGATGCCCCACACGCTGCTGGCAGTGGGATGGCTGGCATGAGCCGCACGTGTGGCCCGCAGGGGTGCTGGCAGCACACTTGCCCACGCACGTGCCCGAGCGTGGGGTGACCACATCAAATGTTAATGCTGGGGCTGGATTCCTGCACCTGCAGAGTCATGAAATTTTAAGCAGCGGCAGTGGGAACCTGTGGAGAAGCTGCGGGCAGTGGGAGCACCTGCTCTGCCCCCTTGCAGCCCAGGTTTTGGAGGGATGCAGGAAAGGAGCGACAGCAGCAGCCAGATGTGCAGCAGCTGGAGGAACCCTAGAACCATCAGCAGTTGCTGGACTGAACCCAGTGGCCTCCTCCAGGACTGGGGAAGCCCTATGGCTGGTACCCCCACGACTGGGACTCCACAGCACCGTCTTCTCCCCTGCCCCATCCCTCCCTGCCACGTTCGCAGCAGAGGTGCCACCACCCACCAAGCCACTATCTGATGGGTTTGGGCTCCTCCCTGTGTCTGGAGACACCCCAGTGGGGTCTGCACAGAGATGGGGGGCTGCGCCAGAGCTGTAGGGAAAGCAGAGGGATGGAGCAGGAGCGAGGACACCCTGTAGGTATCAGGAGAGGGTCTATGGGGTGGCAACAGTGTGGGATCAGCAGGAAAGAGCATCAGCAGAGCCCTGGCCACGCGGGGAGCTTTGCCCTACGTGAGCCCCGACGTGGTCCATCCAGAGCTCTGCCATCATGCTCTGCCATACGGGGTTGATGCTGTCCCACACCGCTGTCCCATCCCTCCCGTCCCGACACGGGGGCATGGAGTGACCCCTGGGCATCAGCATGGCACAACCCAGTCCCTCCCTTTGCCGCTGGGGTAACCAGCTGGTGAGAGGCTGCTGCGGGTCCCCAGCTCCATCCCAGTGCCCTCGGGCAGTCCCCACAGAGGAGCGGAAGAAGGACTGTCGCTGGGGGAACCCCAAACCATGAGGAAGCCACACTTGGAGAGCTTCTCAGGTCCCTGGGCACTGCCACCTCCAGCAGCAGGACAGGGGAGGGACCCTGGGTGCAAATCCCAGCAGCAACGGGGACCAGAGCACTGGGAGAAGATGCCCAGAGCATCTGCAATCCCATCACCCCTGAATGTTTCCAGGAGAAGCCACTTCACCCCGGGGACGTGGCACAGGGCAGTTCCCGTCCCACTGTGGCAACCCAGAGCCCTGCCAGGGCTGGGTGCAGAATGGGGGCAGAGACTTTAGCCACCAAGGCTCTGCTTCGCCCGCCCCAGCCCAGCTCGACGCGTGGCTGCCCGGGATGGTTGGTACCTTTGGCTCGGCGGCAGCCGTGGGCAGAGCTCCCGGGGCGGCAACTCGCTGTCTCCGGGCGGGTCTGTGGTCACCAGTCAGCCCCGGGTCTGCTTACAGCCTGTTTCCAGTTACAGCTGGAGTAGGGCTCGGTGCCACCACACCACACCACGCCAGCCCCATCGCTGCCGAGCTCCGTAGGAGCTCTGTGTCCCGGCACCTCCCGGCTGCGGCATCGCTCATCGTGCACCAGCTGCTCCGGCCGTGAGCTGCTGGGAACACGTGGACAGGCTGGACCCTTCCAGCAGTGAGCGATGGGATACCAGCAGAGCACTTCAAACCCCTGAGGGGTCTCTCCTTGCGCCCCTCCAGCGCTTCATTTCAACCAAGGACCGGACATCTCCCGGGTGACACCGTGTCCCCGCCTGCCGGCTGCTGCCTGACACCGAGAGCTGCCCCGAGGGAGGTGATGGAGGGAGGAGAGAGGCTGCAGCAGATGCTGGAAGCGGAGACCAGCTGGGCATGACACATGCTCGGCTTGGCACGGGCTGGCACCCAGTAACGGTGGCTGCTGGCCCCAGAGCCAGGTCACAGCTCTGTGCCATCGCCTCAGCGCTGGAGCTGAGCCCAGAGAACCTGCAGAGTTCGGCTGTGGGATCAGGCAGCGCTTCTGAGGTAGAAGGAATTTGGGATAAGGGGTGGGGTAGGAGAGACTGGGCAGAGGCTGGTGGTGAAGGAGGGGATGCTTAAGCTCTGCTCTGGAGAGCAGCAGGAGCACTGTGGCTGCAGGGAAGGTGCAAGACAGGAGTGGGGGATAAGGCAGCGAGCAGACAGGCAGGGACAACCAGAGACGAGAGGACACCAGACTCCCTGACCCCGAGGAGCTGAACCCCACCACCACGTGAGGACCAGCATTGCACACAAAGGTCCCCCCAGAAGGCCTCCAGGAGCCCACAGCTGGTGCCACTCACCTGGGGTTGCCTGGGTCTCTGGGCTTTGCTCCCTGCTGGGGACCATCACACCCCCGGCAGCCGCAGGACCATATTTGCCACACAGCAGCTGCGGGCGGCTGCTACCCAATGCATATTTGATGACTGCTATTATTCTCATCTCCACTCGTGAGCAGAGGGACGAGAGCTAATCTTCCCTCTGCAGAGCTGGGGAGCGGCAGGGGGGCAGCTCTGGTCCCCCTCCCATCCCTTGGTCCCTTGCCCTGGTTATGCAGCCAGTCACTCCCAGTCTCTTTCCTCCCCAAAACATCTCTTGGTGTCACAGACCCCAGAGGGGTTTAAACACCGTGTAGCTAGAGCGTTTGATGCCATGGTCTAGGGGTTAGGGAGATGTTGGGATGAGGGCTGGGCTTGATGATCCCAGAGATCCCCGAGGCCATGGTCTGGGGAGATGTTGAGGTGAAGGCTGGGCTTGATGATCCTGCCTTCCCAGACAGGATGATTCTGATTCAGGGTAAACAGTCCTGACTTGTCCCCTGCCCCCAAAACATGAGCTGAGGAGGAGAAATGTGGGTGAACACAGACCCTGACCCCTCACCTTCTTCTCCACAGCAAGTCTGAGATCCACCAGGGATCCCAACACCATCAGAGCCCCCTCTCCTCCTCAGGATAGACACTACGCTCCAAGCTTCACCCTTCCTTCCTCCAGCACTGGTTTCTCCCCCCCATCACAGCAAACTGGGGAGCATTTCCCAGCAGGGATGGAGCCATGAGCTGTCCCCACGGCAGCGCAAAGCCCCGCTCCCTTCTCTCCATGCAGAGGCACGTCCCTGCCGTACTGCGGTGGGGATTTATTATGCTGAATCCTCCGCAAGCGAGGGCTTAACTGCAAATTACAATCAATAGCCCCGATCCCCAAGGGGCAGGTTCATCATTTAGCAGGAGCAAGCAGAGGAATTCCAAACTATTTGCCAGCCGTAAATCCTCCCCCCTCCACCTCTCGCGCAGCCTCCCGAGCCGGCCCCGATGGCTGCTTGGGGTGACCCTTGTCAGCGATGGAAACAATTAAGCTGTCAGCGCCGATCGTGACTCTTCGATAGAGCCCCGAGCGGCGCTTTGAGATGTCAGCGGTGATGGGGGCGAGGGGGAGCTGGCTGAGGCGAGAGCCCGCTCAGTAACTGTCTCTCATTGAATTAAATGAATGTATTTGGAGGCAGAGCCCTCTCTTTATTGCCCTGCCAACGATTCCTGACTAAATTAAATTAGAAAAGGAGCGTTCAGCCAATCAAAGCTGCTCGATTGCCTGGAACAAGGCGTTTGAAACGGAGCATGCCTCGGGCTGACGCTGTTTCCAGGGCTAGATGAAGGGTGGCTGATGGGTTGTAGCAAAGCCGATCCACCCCACAGCTCAGCCATGGGGCAGCAGCAGCAGCAATGCAGCCCTCCGGGGGACAGGCCACGGTGCTCAAAGAGCGGAGGAACGTGAGAGGCTGCGGCGTGGAAGAGCAGATCGCTGGCATAGATCTCTTCGAGCATCACCTTCCCCCCACGGAGCGGGGTCTGGCCAACAGCACAGACCTCAGGAAGCTCCGGCGCAGTCCTAACGCCGCCACACATTTCCCCTCCCGCTGTGCCCCGAGGATGTTGATTTCTCAGGATTCACAGGGATCTTCACGCAAAGCTGCTCCGGCCCTGAACTGCGACGCTGGCAGCTTCCGACGTTAGCGCAGAACAATTAAGAGGAGCTGCCTGGCAGAACGGAGGCTGCAATTAACTGCGGTTTCGGATGCAGCCATAAACTGCCTGGCAAAGGAAAAAGCTACTCCTGCTAAAAAAAGCAGCGAGCTGCTCCCAGCATCACTATTTTTACTTCCTCCCCATTCCCAATTGAATCACTTATCGGCTCATTTTTTTAACAGGATCAGATGCTCCACTTCCTAAATGGAGAGTAAAGCTCATTAGAGGCTGGGGGGGGAGGTTTAACGAGGAAGGACTAGGCTAACCCATGGGAAACCTGATCACAGCGAGAGGGAGGTGCTGGCTGACCAAGGACAGGCTTTAGCAGGTTTTGGCATCGACTCCCCCAAGTCCAGATGCTGCCTGGCCAAAGGATGAAGCCCAGACAGCAGTTCAAGCTGCCTGTCCAAGTGCAGGGGGGCTTGGCAGGCTCCTGGTTGGGAGTGAAGAGTCAGAAACTCGGGGACAAAATGAAAGCGAAGGAACTCTCGGCGCCGGCAGCTCTGCCTGCACAACCTTCCCAGGAAATGGAAAGGGCAAGTTAATGCGCTGGAACCACCAGCCCACCCAATTCGCATGGAGAGGCACCGGCTTTCTCCAGCCAGCTCAGGCACGATGCAGCTAATCGGGAGCTCATTCTCCGCCAGCGGCCAGGATGAGCTCTGTGCTCCAGCTGTGAACAAAGGCAGGGATGGGGAAGGGAAGTGGGAGTTCAAAGTCACCTTCTCCGCTCGGGTATTGTGTATCAGATCTAATTATCTCTCATCGCACCTCATCAAGTCCCTGCCAGAGCCCTCTTGAAGCTGCTTCACAATCTATTAGCTTGCACCAGCAGTCCTGGATTCCTCAGGTGGTAAGAAAACAACAAGAGAGAGTTAGAAAACACCAAAGCATCTAACTCACTGCAGGCAGGTACCTCTGGCTCACAGGAAATAGCAACTTTTATTTTCTCAGATAAAATAATCCTTCCATTTCTGCTCGACTGGGTGTGTGAGGAGCACGGAGAAGGGGAAGGGTGGCGATCAGACCTGTCCTCACAGTGCAGAGAACCCAACAGAATCAGACCCAACCCTTCTTGTTTTTGTCAAAGGGGGAGAAAATAAAAGCTCTTGGCAACTCTTGATCCCGGAGGGGATAGAGCTGTTCTCTGTCAGGCACTCTGAATCGTTCAGCATCAGGATTCGATGAGAGAGAGCAGGATCAGTAACATTCCATGTTTCTGATGGAAAAACTATCCAAGCAGTGGTGATTGATGGGGCTGGGGGGTAAAACCTATGGCATGGGGTGGTACTGAGAGCTCAAAGAGCTGTTACTGGAATTTAGGGGCACAACTGAGGAAGGCAGAGTCCCAGCAATACCCGCTGGGGACTACCAGGCAGGACAAAGCAAAGGAGGAAACCCCCAGGACAGCTCCTCGACTCCTCACTACAGCCTCCGGCTTCTCGATCACCCCCTGCTGCAGTGTGGCCAGTTAATCATTCCCTAACGAGGTTTCCTCTCTCATCTCTCTCTCTCAGTACCCAGTGGGACTGGGATGTCTGGACAAACCCTCCTGCAGAGCGCAGGGGAGGCACAGGGTGCCTTAGTTTAATGTTAATTGAAGTGGGACTATCACCAATCCCCCAGGGGGGTTGTCTCAGATGCAGAGACTGAAGTCTCTGACAGTGAAAGCTGTCGAGACTTGAGCAGCGAGCAGGGCAGGGAGAACTTCCTTTCTGGTTCAGATCAATGTTGAAATGAAGCAAAAGGATAAGCAGCAAAGCATCAGCAATGTTCTCTCAGCTCTGCCCCTTCCCTGTCCCAAAGCACTGGGCCAGATGCGTCCACATCAACCCCACCACTACCAGGGGCAGCACACTGCTGCCTGGGGGACAAGAATCAGCTCCTTTTTGAGCTTTAAGAAACATTATTTCAGGATGGAAACCCACCTTCCCCATCCCCACCTGCACGCACAGCACAGCCTCATCTTCTGCCTCTCTCCAAGAGCAGGAGCTTCACGGAAGCCTTCTTGGCTGTGGAAGTTTGTTTCCCTTTTTCTTTTTCCTTTTTGCTTCGGTTGGTTGGTTTTCTGTGTCGTCGCTTTGTTTTGCTGTGGTCAGTCCCAATTCTGAAGTGATTAGAAGACAAAGCCAGGCACCAGCAGCAAGGTTACTTCTTTACGATCTGAATGACATCCTCGTGCTCCATCATGTGGGTCAAACCCACTCGTTGAGGGCTGTATTTTGTGCTTGTCCCCTTCGAAAGCAAAACGACGACGAGGAGGGTGGGAGAAGGGTTAGGAGAAGGGTGGTTGGACACAGCCAAGGACAGGGATTGAATGTGCTGCTCAATACTCACCCACACCAAGGCGTATTTGAACTGGCTGGCTAATGACCTGTGAATTCGATGGCACTGCAAGACAAGACAGACAGAGACTGTGAAGCAGTTCAGTGACACTGATGTGTTTCAAACTCGTGGCGATCTGAAGCTCAGGGACAGGGTTTAGCGGTGGGTCAGGACAGTTGGGTTCATGGTTGGGCTCTGTGAGCTTAAAGGTCTTTTCCAGTCTGAAGGATTCTACGAAAATGAAGGAACTAGAAGCAGCTCATGTCTGCATCGGTCACAACAGTGGTGACCCCATGAATGTTGATCAATATGGAAAGGGAAGGTGTCAGGAGGATGGAGTCAGGATCTGCTCAGGGGCACCCAATGATAGGACAAGGCGCTGGAACAGAGGAGGTTCCACATCCATGTGAAAAGGACCTTCTTCCCAGTGAGGGTGACGAAGCAGTAGAAGGGGCTGCCCAGGGATGTTGTGGAGTCTCCTTATCTGGAGACATTTCAAACCTGCCTGGCCATGTCCCTGTGTGACTGGATCTAGGGTATCCTGCTGTGGCAGCGGGATTGGACTGGATGATCTTTCAAGGTCCCTTCTAATCCCTAATGTTCTGTGACTGCAGCAGCCAGTTAACAGCTGCTGCAGAACCATCAAGGCTGGAAAAGACCTTCAAGATCATCAAGTCCAACTGTCCACCTTGCAACCCCCACCACTACCCCATCTCCTCAAACACCCTGTCTGCCCAGTTGTTGAACCCCTCCAGGGCAGTGCCTCCACCTCCTCTCTGGGCAGCCTGTTCCAAGGCCTCCTCACTCTTTCTGGGAAGAAGTTTTCCCTCAGATCCAATCTGACCCTCCTCTGGCACAACCTGACTCCATTTCCTCTCCTTGAGGAGACAGGACATGGAAAACCCCCTTCCCACTGCTTCTTCACTAGACTGCATGAAACAACTAGGGAGTTTTTCCCCCTTAGCAAAACAACCTGAGGCAGACAGAAGGACTACAGGTAACAAAGGAAGCAGCCCAGCCAAACACTGATGTATCCTGAGCTTTACGAAGCACAAATCACCTCAGGCTCCACGAGGAACCTGCCTTCTACAGAGAAAAGAAACATAAAGGATGCAGAGAAATTACCACGTGCTCCACGGAGGCCCCTTTCCGGAGAATAATGGCATCCGTAAAGTCTGGTCTCTCTGTGGAAAAGCAGGAGGGGATAAAAGTAAGCCTTAGATTCCCATCAAGTGTGATCTAACGTGCTGACTCCAGCTCCCACTGCCTTGTGCTTACTGCTCCCTGATTCCTCCTCCCGTTGTGCTTGCCAGCTCTCAGACACAACAGGGAGCTGGGTACTTGAACAGGACCGGGGAGACAGAGTTCTGCAGCCACTCCAGTACCCACAAGTACAATCCTCCACACCAGCCCATCACCAGCTCGCTCCTGCCTCTAATTCCATTCCGAACGCTTGACCTGAGACAAGCCAACGTGCTCAGGTCCAAACACACCTGCTCCAGTAAAACCAAACCACCCCGCAGCTCTCTCTATAATCCCCCAGATTTCACAAGCTCACAGGAAGTTCTTTAAGCTCCTCACAGCCAGTCACAGGCAAACAGGCCCAAGCTACTGATATCCATCACTGCGAGAAGCTGCAGGGGAATGAGAGGAGGAGGATCAAAGGCACTTCTGAGCTTCACTATCACCAAACATCTCTCAGAGGAACAGGAGATCTCCCCTGGGTAGTGATGAGCTGAGCACTGTGCATCAGGCAGCAAGCTGTGAACTCGCAGACTTCAGTTCCTCACAGCATCACAAAGAGTCTGCTGAAAATTCAGCTTTTCCAGTGGATCAGGAGGAACAGAAGGAACTTCCCAAAGCTGCTTTAGGGAGAGGGCAACAGCAGCCTTTCCAAGGCGTGAAGAATCACTGACAGCCAGGCATCACACCCACCCTTCTGCTGCCTTTCAAACCTCCCGTTCAGCTCAAGGTCACTTACGCCCTCGTTTCTTGGTGTAGATGCAGGTAAGTGCCAGGTATTCCCAGAGCTTCTCCAGCAAATAGTCCAGGTTCAGTTTCATGCCGCAGCTGTAAAACACCAGGAACATCTCTGTGTTTACTGCTGCTGCGAGTTTAGGATCCACAAGAACGAGGTGAAACATCTTTAAGGGGGAAAAGTCTTTCACGAGGCCAAACACAAGCCCCACAGAAGACACCTCAGGAAAGAAGCCTGGAACAAGCTGCACAGCAGCTCTGTTCCTCACCCCAGCCGCTTGCAGGGAGCCCGGAGAGAAAGGGGTGTGACATGGAACCACCCCACTACCTGGGACAGCATGTGACAGGCTCCTACCTGATCACCACACTGTGGGGTCTCCGAGCGAGACGATCCACTTCCTCCATCGATATCTGGTCAATCTTGTTGTAAACCTAAGGCAAAGGAAAAGCCACACACCTTTAGGAAGGGGCCTCAGCAAGGCTGTGAGGAAGTGAGATGAGTACATGCAGGTAAAACAAGGCAGCTCCAAGCATCTGAGATGGAAACTCAGCTAGAGGACAAGGCAAAGCTTTAAGTAAACCAGTTACAATTCAGAATGGAAGTTTGGACCTTCTAATGTTCTCCCTGTCATTCTCCAGTATCACAGAATCATAGGACTACTGAGGCTGGAAAAAGCTCAGGACCTAACATTAACACATTGGCCACACCAGGGCACTAAGGGCTACAGCCAGGCTGGCCTGCAACACCTCCAGGGATGGAGACTCCACCACTGCCCTGGGAAGTCCAGTCCAGGCTCTGATCACCCTTTCTGGGAGGAAGGGCTTTCTAACATCCAACCTAACCCTCCCCTGGCAGCTTCAGGCTCTGCCCTCTTGTCCTGGCACTGGTTGCCTGGGAGAAGAGCCCGACCCCACCTAACTACAACCTCCCTTCAGGGAGTTGTAGAGAGGGAAAAGGTCCCCCCGAGTCTCCTCTTCTCCAGGCTAAACACCCCCAGCTCCCTCAGCCTCTCCGCATCAGCCTTTCCCTCCAGCCCCTTCCCCAGCCTTGTTGCTCATCTGGACCCACTCCAGCCCCTCAATCTTTTTCTTGATGTGAGGGGCCCAGCACTGCCCCAGTACTCAAGAGGAAACCTCTCCAGTGCCCAGTACAGGGGGCGAATTACATCACTCGTCCTGCTGGTCACACTATTGCTGGTCCAAGCCAGAATGCCATTGGCCTTTCAGGTCTCCTAGGCACCCTGCTGGCAAATATATTTGATTTCACTACAGCTTCAGTCGCTACCAGAGCAGTTCCATGATCTTAATTACAGACCCAGTTGCTACCAGAGCTGCTCCATGACCTCTCTCCCAAGGGACCAGCAGCAAAAACCTAAGCACAGAGCTTGCAGCACTGGAACAGAAAGCTCCACAGGAAGGGATGGAAGCCCACACCATGGGGACACTCAGTTCATGCTGCTCCATGGCAGCAGCCACAAGAGGGCACAGAGAACACACGCAGAGCTCTGCCTGCCTGCAAACATTACTAAAACCTCCCTGCTGAGCTGTGCTTCCCACCTCTGAAACCTCAAACCAGGTGTAAGGAACCAGGAAAGTTCTCTAGTGAAGAAATGAGATGCTCGGTGCGGTGGAAGATACTCACGTAGAGGCAAGGCATGTAGACCCGGTTGCCCACAATCACGTCAATGAACTCATCAGGGGAACAATCCTCTCTGAACAGAACCTCAGCGTTGAAGATTTCTGAGGTGAACATTGTCAAGGATCAAATCACAGGGCATCAACACATTGCTGTGAGCCAACGGACTTGAGCCTGCTTGTGGAAGGCTTTGGTGAACCCCAGCAAGCACCACAGACACAGTGAAGCTGTCTCCCCACAGCACAGAATCTCAGAACATTAGGGATTGGAAGGGACCTCAAAACATCATCCAGTCCAATCTCCCTGCCACAGCAGGATCCCCTAGATCCAGTTGCACAGGAATATGGCCAGGCGGGCCATTTGCCTCTAGATGGTATCTCGAGGTCCCTTCCAACCTAGAATGTCCTATGATTCTGTGGTTCTGTGGTTCTGTGATTCTGTGATTCTGGGCCCCTCAGCCCAAGAAGGACACAGAGCTGCTGGAGGGTGTCCAGAGTAGAGCAACAAGGATGATGAAGGAAGTGGAGCACCTCCCTTATGAGCAGAGGCTGAGGGAGATGGGGCTCTTTAGCTTGGAGAAGAGGAGACTGAGGCATGACCTCATTAATGTCTATAAATATGTGAAGACTGGGTGTCAGGAGGATGGAGCCAGGCTCTGCTCAATGTCATCTAGTGATAAGACAAGGGACAATGGGTGTGAGCTGGAACACAGGAGGTTCCACATAAATATGAGAAGGAACTTCTTCCCAGTGAGGTGACAGAGCCCTGGAAGGGGCTGCCCAGGGGAGTTGTGGAGTCTCCTTCTCTGGAGATACTTAAGACCCACCTGGATGTGCTCCTGTGTGACTTGGTCTAGGTGATCCTGCTTTGTCAGGTGGATTGGACTAGACTAGCTTTTGAGGTCCTTCCAATCCCTGATGATTCTATGATTCTACGATTCTGTGATTCTACGATTCTATGATTCTATGACATGTTGGGGTTGGGCTGAGAGTTGTATTGATGATCTTGGAGGTCTCTTCCAACCTTTGCAACTCTGTGATTCTGTGATGTCTGAACATGATGCAGAGAAACCTGGCAGCTGGAGTTATGACGTGTCCACCTTTCTGACACCTCTGCCTTGACTCATTTTCCGTGCAGCTGCTCCTTTGCATTTCTGTGGAGGTCCAGGCATTTTTTAACTACCTGGAAAGTACCTCTTACGGCAGCCCTGGGGCTGTCAGTGTGGAAGGCATTTCCATGCACTCACACCATGGCTGCGGAGCCTCCCTTAAGAGGTGCTCAGAGCTTTGTCCAATGGTGTTTGTGTTTGAATCACTGAGAAAAGCATGTGCAGAATTCAGGGGCGTGGCTCCAGGGTGTGTGTTTGGACCTGACGACTTCGTTGTCACTGAGATAATTTATTCCTTAGCTACAGGAAAAAAAAAAATGCAATTGCCTTGCTTGGGACTTGAACGTAAGGACAGACAAGACCTCGGTATCCGTCAAGGGCTCACAAAGATTTTGGGTTTATAGCTCATTGCCAAGGTTTGGGAGCTTTTCGTGTTAGGATTCACTTCTCTTCTCTGGAGAATTTTACAGAAAAACAAAGTGAAAATATTTAATTCCTGAAGATCATCTCTTAAAATCGGCCAGATTTTAACAGAATTGCAGATGAAATACGATTGTCTCTCGGAATCCTTCAGGCTGGACTTACATCTCCACATCTTCCAGTGAGTGTCTCCCTCCCCGCACCACGCAGACTGTGCTTGCTGGTCTAAACAGTCTTACAGAACATATATATAAAGCCTTTTAAGAAGCTGCTCTAAGACTAACAGGAAAATTAATAGGAAAAATCTAAATGCTTTAAAATTGATAGGAAAAAATGTCTTTTAACAAAAAGCCCCCTTCAGCTCTGACTTTAGGACCATACAGTTGCTTCGGTGGTGGAGTCTCTCTTCAAAGTCGTCATCATCAGGGGAAAGACAACACGAAACTGCGTGGCCAGGTGGATACTCCTTTAGCTTAGATGACATGGTGACACCAGCAAACACTATTTTTCCCTGTGTGAGAGAGTGATCCAAGATATTTACTACACAGAATCACAGAACATTAGGGATTGGAAGTGATCTTGAAAGATCATCCAGTCCAATCCCCCTGCCACAACAGGATCCCCTAGATCCAGTCATTAAGGATGGGAAGGGACCTCAAAAGATCATCCAGTCCAATTCCCCTGCCACAGCAGGATCACCTAGATCCAGTCATTAGGGATGGGAAGGGACCTTGAAAGATCATCCAGTCCAATCCCCCTATTACAGCAGGATCACCTAGATCCAGTCGCACAGGAACATGTCCAGACGGGTTTTAAACGACTCCAGAGCTATCATTTAAGACAAAGAGAAATGAATAAACACGAACCAGCAGCTTGCAGTGTTATAACTTACACATTTTATTGTCTTTCATGGCTAACTGGAGACTAAAGCAAGAGAAGAGAGCGTTGTGTGTCAACAGCACTAGACATCACGCAGCAAGAAGGAAGTGAAGAGCAGGACCAGCGCTCAGAGAGGAGAATCACACTGATCAGTCAGTAGCGTCTTCAAAGCACTTCACAATTTGGTGATTAAAGGGATGCAAAGAGGAGAAGATCTACAGTCTCTAAATGAAGGAGGAAGAGTGTTCAGGGCCATATTCATGTCTGGATCCATTTTCAACAGCAAATGAGTCCGGATAGAAGCAGCAGGTTCTTCCCTTTGCAGAGAGGGTTTAGTTGCCACAGCAGCCTCCGTTGTTCCCACCGCAGCAGCCACTGTTGTTACTGCTTATGGTGTAGCAGCAGGTCTGAGGCATGCAGCAGGGCATACAGCAGCTGGAGGGGCAGCAGTACTGCATGGGAGAGCAGCACATGGGTCTCTTGCAGCACTTGGGGCTGCTGTAGCAGCACACAGTGTAGCTGTTGTTGTTGTTTCCACCGCAGCATCCACAGCCGTTGCTCATTGTGTTGGTGGTTGTGTAGGCAAAGCTGGAAGAAACAGAGAGTTTGTGACTGGGAGCAGGGTATCTGCGCACACAGAATTAATTCAAAGCTCTGTTTATGGTAACTGTGGAGATTCAAAGAATAGGAGTCACAGAACATTAGGGATTGGAAGGGACCTCCAAAGATCATCCAGTCCAATCCCCCTGCCACAGCAAGATCACCTAGATCCAGTCGCACAGGAACACATCCAGGGGGGTTTTAAACGTCTCCGGAGAAGGAGACTCCACAATCTGCCTGAGCAGCCCCTTCCAGTGCAACAGAGTTTGCTGCGTCTTGTTTGCAGTGACTCTTGCTCTGTTCTCTCCTTTCCCTGCAACGTAGATGCTCCCCCTGCTCATACCAAGACATCCCATCCCTAGACTCTTGTCAAGGATCACACAGCACAGCGCACGTTGTCCTCAGTCGTTGTCCTGAAGGTTCTCAGTCTGCTTGTTCTACAGAGCCCTACTGGTACTCCTGTAGCCTCCCCATCCCATAACACTTCCAGCTCATCCCTGTAATTCCTTTACAGGGATTAAGACCAACCTTAGCCAAAGTCTCAGCCCAGTTACCCAGTTGTATCTCCAGACTGCTATAATGTGTCTGGAGCATTTCTCTTTCGTGGTGAGGAAGGAAGGTTTAGATATTCTCACTTACCCTGTCGAAGAGTGAGGAGAGGTGAAGGGAGGAGAAGACGAGTGAATGAAGCAAGCTGGGCCAGGAGACCTTATATAGTCCTAGACACCTTCCTCCTGGAAGTGAGACAGCCATTGACCATTTGAGTTTCCCTGTTTACTAACCCAAACCCATACTTTTTAGCTATACGTGGCTTCTGGTATTTACTCTTTGCCTTATTATTTGTGATCACTACCTTTGTTTTGCCTCGTAATTGTTTAGCCTGCAGATAATCAAAGGGCTCCTATGAATACTCATGATTTTGTCCTCTCTGCAACCTCGCAACGGAGCCAAAAAATGCGTCCTCATATCTGTTTGACAAATGCGGACCGTGACAGCTGAAGATGCTCAGGTACTTACTCAGCAGCGGCTGATCAGTGTAAGAGCCGAAACTGTACCCCAGGTTGTGTCTTTCGGGCACGTGATCGACTGTTTCATTGGACTGGTGTTTGACATGAGTATTTGAAAAATTTCGTGAAGGTGGGAATGTTTGTTCCCGTCGCAGGATGTGCACGTGAGGAGGGAGCAAGGTGGCATACATGGAGGATCACACTGGCTGCTCGGTCTCAGTCACCCACATGTGACTCCACGCAAGATCAGCTCACCCCCGTGCATGCTGAGAGCATCTTTTACCTACCAAAGGCATCCTTGTCCTTAGGCTTGCTTAGATGTTTGCAAATATGGAAAGGGCGTGTGTCAGGAGGATGGAGCCAGGCTCTGCTCAGGGGCACCCAGTGACAGGACAAGGGGCAGTGGGTGTGGGCTGGAACAGAGGAGGTTCCACATCAATGTGAGAAGGACCTTCTACCCAGTGAGGGTGACAGAGGAGTGGAAGGGTCTGCCCAGGGGGGTTGGAAGTCTCTGGAAAACCCACCTGGCCATGCTCCTGTGCGTCTTGATCTAGGGGATCCTGCTGTGTAAGGGGGATTGGACTGGATGATCTTTCAAGGTCCCTTCCATTCCCTGATGTTCTATGATTCAAATGTGGGACTGGACTGGATGGTTTTTCGATGTCCCTTCCAATGCCTAATGTTCTGTGAAATCCTCCTAACTTGAGGGGTTTTAGGTTGCATGTGGGCATCACACAAGAGGGTTTCAGGTCTTGCCTTGCTTCGGTGGGGCTGCTTTCCTAGGAATGTTTTTGAAAGCTCAGAATTGGACATTATCTTCGGAGTAGTTTGAATTGTAATTAAAAAGTTGAGTGGAAGCACTGCCCTTGCAAGGGACAATGCAGGAGGTGATGGCTCTGGGACAGGGCTCAGTGCTCTGCAAGTCAATGTGTGCCTCCTGCAACCTCCTCTTGCATCCAGCTGAAGTTTCCTTGTGTGCTGGACAAAGGAGGACCACCCACCTCCAGCTCCTCGGCAGGGTAGGGAGAAGGATTTACAGTTGGAGATTGTGCAGGACTCTTTGTGGGGTGTTGGAAGTGGTAAATGAAGGATCCAAGCACGGATCTAGAGGGATATGAAGGTGGAAGAGATGTGGCAAATGCAGAAAATGTGTCCTTACTGGGGTCACGGGGCTACATGGGAGGAACGAACTCACAAATGATGCAGGAAGAGACATTGTTGAGGTGGAATCATTTTCTGGGAGAGAGAGAGGAATGGAGGAAGGTCAAGGTAAGGCAGAGCCTTGGGCAACTGAGCGAGGGTGGATGAGTGCCTGTTTAATGCCAGCCACTGCCTCCAATGTACTTTGCTGTGGGGCTGAACGCTGGCAGGAACACAGGGTATTCCAGGTGGAATTTTTAACACGACCTAGAATTGCAGCTCCCATTTGAAGATCTCATCACATTATCCTGAGAGGAGTGCTGCCTAATGAGAGGATGGCAGAGCCTGCCTGGCCAGTTCCTTGTCTGCTGCCTGACATTCTCCAAGATCTCCGGGGCACTGCAAAGAGGGGTCCTCCTAGATGGGCGACTACCAGACCCAGGATGACAGCAGGAGCCCTGGTTTGCTGTCTGCACAGTGTAAGGGGGAGCAGATAGTGATTTTAGTGCTGCTTTGCCCCTGCCGTAAATGCAGGAAGCTTCTTTCCAGGCATCCCTGGAACGAGAGCAATTCCTTAAGCACAATGCTGGAGAAGCTACCTGTAATTCAGCTCCTACAGATAGGGCAGTAGAACGTCTACGGCATTTCCATTCCAGCAGTTCCCCTCTGAGGAGGCATCGTGAGAACTGTCTGCCCATGAGAACTGATTAACTTCCAAGGAATTAATAAGACAGAAGCAATGGGTGACACTTCACTTCTGCCTCCAGAGGGAAAGTTCTCACCAGTGCATCCTGCAACTGCAAGAACAGGTGAGGCTCTACATGGGCATCTCCCACCCAAGGTAGTTGTGCTCATGTAGGTACTGAAATGGTCTCTGGTTGGTGGGTTATGAATTTAGTGTAAAGAAGGAACTGAACCAGTGTGGAAACAGTCTCTAAAGGACATTGAAGACAGAATAAGGGCTGTGGCGCAGGTCTTGCTTGCTGTAAACATGAGATAACTCTTTCTGATTCAGTCACTTCTTGAAGACAGAGGAGGCTTCTCACCATTAGTTCTGACACATCCACTTGACATCTGAGATCTCAGGCAGTTTTAGACCTCCATCTCATAGATATTAAACTATTTATAGGGGCTGTATGTTCTGAGGTTGGTGCCTAGCTGGTTGGAATCCATGGGGATTTCCTAGTTGGAAAGTGTCTGTGTCAAGCCATTCCCGAAGAAACTAATATCCTTCATAAATTCATGTTTTATTTTCTTCCTATTTCACAGAATCACGGAACAATAGAGATTGGAAGAGACCTCAAAATATCACCCATTCCAATCCCCCGACACAGCAGGATCCCCTAGATCCAGTTGCAGAGGAACATGGTCAGGCGGGTTTTAAATGTCTCCAGAGAAGGAGACTCCACAACCCCCTGGGCAGCCCCTTCCAGGGCTCTGTCACCCT
>JAOXOE010000771.1:6016044-6027808 GCA_028565055.1 Phoeniculus purpureus | reverse complement strand
CACACTGGGGGATACTGGGACACACACTGGGATACACACTGGGGTATACTGGGACACGCTGCGATACACACTGGGGTGTACTGGGACACGCTGCGATACACACTGGGGTATACTGGGACACACACTGGGACACACACTGGGATACACACTGGGGTATACTGGGACATGCTGGGATACACACTGGGATACACATTGGGGTATACTGGCACATGCTGCGATACGCACTGGGGTTACTGGGACACACTGGGATCCTCTGGGGCATCCACTGGGGGAACACAGGAGTACACTGGGACACACTGGGTCACACTGGGATCCTTCAGAATGCCAAGGGATCCACCAGGACACGCTGGGACAGACTGGGATCTACTGGGACACACTGCAGACCCCAGGAGGGGACAAGAGGGACCAGGACTGACCCCAGAGACCCCTCGGAGCACAGGGAGGGGACAACAGGCTCTAGGGGCTGACCCCAAGGGGGGTTCATCGGCCCAAGACCCCCCCAGCAAAGGGAGAGGGATGGAGAGAGACCCCAGCCCACCCCTATCGTCCACCTCCTGCCTCAGGGGGTGCTCGAGGCCACCCCTAGTGGGGTCCCCAAGGGACCTTTGGCGTCACCTTCCCCCAGGCCTAGGGCTCGGGCGGGGGGTGGTTTAGGGCTTTTGGGGGGGGTCAGGGCTTCTTGTCACCTTCTGTCACCTTCAGCCCCCCCGTCCCCCCTTCCTGCCACCGGGGGCGGAGGTGACGGCCGAGCCCCTTCGCTCCCTCCGTAGGGGTTTTGGGGTTTTGACAGCTCGGGGAGGCGAAGGCAGCCCCGGCACCCCCCTTCCTGGGCTATAAGAGCCGGCAGGTGGGTGCCAGCGGGCGGCAACCAGCGCATCCCACTCCTGCCACTGGGGCTCGCCATGGCCATCCCCTTCTTCTTGCTGGTGGTGCTGGTGGGAGGTAACCCTGGGGGTGGCAGGGACTGGGGGGTGTGTGTGGGGGGGTCTGCATGGAGACATCGCAGGGACAAACGGAGGGGCGGCAGGGACAGGGAGATGGAGGTGATGGAGTCTTTATGGGATGATGGGGACAGGCATGGAGGTGACAGGGTCTTTATGGGATGATGGAGATGGAGGGATGGAGGTGATGGAATCTATGGGGTGATGGGGATGGGGGAACAGGGGAATGGCATGGGGGAACTGCATAGATAAGGGGGAACTGGGGTACAGGGTTGGGAGTACTGGGGTACAGGGAGCATCATCCCCCCGCAGCAGCGAGTGCAGCACAACACCATCGACACTGAGGGGGGCTCACGGCCATGTATAAAACACCCATAACAACAGCGGGGGGACAGAGGGGGACAGGTCCCCAGGCTGGGGACACCGCACACTCCATATCCCAGTGGACCCCATAACCCGGGGGTGGGGGTCAGAGCAGGGTGATCTCGCTGGGTGGCAGCGTCAGCCTCTTCTCGCGGGCACCCAACAGCCTCTCCATGTGTGCGGCCACCACGCGGCACAGCTCCAGGCCCTGCCGAGGGGAAGGGGACACCCATGGAGTTGGCCATGATGCCACTGTGGGACGCCCCCAGTGGGACCCTCCTCACCCCCACCACAAACCTGTTCCAGCTGGAGCTGGGTGATGCCCTGGGCCAGGAGGTCGCCCAGGGTGATCTCCACGTAAGGGGAGCTGGATCCAGCTGTAGGGCGCTGCGTCCGCGTTGACTGGATCTCTTTGAGCGAGAACTTGGCGATGGGCTCCTGGGTTGGGGGTGTGGGAGGGGATGGACAAGATGGGGGTGACCTGTGTGCCCCAGGGACCCCACCAAGGGGACTGAGAACTGGAGAGGGTGGCTTGTTGGGACCAAACTTGAGGAACCTGCCCCATGCAGAGCAGGATGTCACCTCCATCACATCTCATGGTGCGTGGTGCACCCCACCCTGAGTCCCTCACAACCCCCCACCTACGTGGGTCTCCTTGCTGAGGAAGTTGAGGCCGTTCTGGTTGACGGCCAGGATGCAGGGGGAGACGATGGCATTGTTACTGCAGCTCTGGATGTAGAAGAAGGACGACCCAAACATGGGGTAGGCGCTGAGCAGCCCTGTGGCAGGAGGATGGGGGTGCTCAGCACCCCGCAGGATCACAGAACCATAAACCCATCAAAGTTGGAAAAGACCTTCAAGCTCATCAAATCCAACCACCCCTGCTACAACCTCCAACCGCTACTCCATCTCCTCAAACGCCCTGGCTGCCCAGTTGTTGAACCCCTCCAGGGATAGTGCCCAGGTGTAGCCAAAGGGACCTCAAAGTGACCTCACAGCACTGAGGGTTGTCCAGAGTTCCCCACAGAGGAGCCACCCAGCAGCATCACATCCCAGCCAGCATCTCAGCTCTGTTAGCATCACCTCCCTTGCAGCACCAGGTCCTCATCCTCATCATCTACCCATTAGCACTGTGTCCTTGTCTCCATCATCCCCATCACCTCCACATTAACACTACATCCCCATTAGCACTATGTCCTTGTCCCCATCATCTCCATCGCCTCCCCATTAGAACCATGTCCTCATCTCCATCATCCCCCCATTAGCATATCTCCTTGTCTCCATCATCCCCATCACCTCCACATTAACACTACATCCCCATTAGCACTATGTGCTTGTCCCCATCATCTTCATCGCCTCCCCTTTAGCACCATGTCCTCATCTCCATCATCCCCCATTAGCACCATGTCCTCATCTCAATCTTCCCCTTCACCTCCACATTAACACTACATCCCCATTAGCACCATGTCC
The DNA here is from genome assembly GCA_028565055.1 of Phoeniculus purpureus. Taxonomy (NCBI): domain Eukaryota; kingdom Metazoa; phylum Chordata; class Aves; order Bucerotiformes; family Phoeniculidae; genus Phoeniculus; species Phoeniculus purpureus. Next base: position 6,025,034 of record JAOXOE010000771.1, on the reverse strand, counting down.
TTATCCCCATCATCTCCATCACTTCCCCATTAGAACCATGTCCTCATCTCCATCATCCCCCCATGTCCTTATCCCCACCATCTCCCCCTGAGCACCAGGTCTTCATCCCCATGTCTTCCCCAGTAGCGTCACCTCCCCATCCTGTGGCCACTCACCCAGGACCTGTGCCCTGGCCTGGTGGGCACTGAGTGCCTGGGCTTGCTGGACGTGCTGGGTCACCATGTGGAGCCAGGCTGGGGCCGGCAGCAGGCGGAAGAGCTGCGGGGGGATGTAATCCTGCACCTCCCGCCTGTGGGGAGCCGGGGGAGGGGGCGGTTCAACACTGGCCAGCAGGTCCCTCAACCCACCAGACCCTGCCCTCCCCAGCCCTGAGGTCGTACGTGGTGGGGAGGTGATGGTGGTCCTTGGCTCGGTGCTGGAGGGCGGCCAGCTTGGCCACGTGCGGGAAGTGCTGCTCTCCCGGCCTCGCCGGTGGCAGGATGGTCAACAGTCCCTTGAGGTAGTCGGGGAGCACCTGGAGTGGGGACAGAACGCGGGGACAGAGTGCAGGGACGTGTCTTGGGGGCGGGATGGAGATGCGTGGAGGTAGCCCCCCGGCAAGGGTATGTGGTGGGATGGCCCGACCTGGTTGTAGTGGACGGTGACGTAGAGCTCGTTGTCGAACTTGAGGGGTTGGCTCCAGACCACCCGGCGGCACCAGAAGGTGTAGCTGGCGTCGCGGCGCTCCGTCTCGGCGGCCACGTCCAGGACGTACTCGCGGTGGGTCAGCGGCCGCACGCTCTGCCCTGTGCCACCGCCAGAGCCTGAGCGCGGCCACCAGCCCGCTGGGGACACGGCGCTCCCGTCCCAGGCAGCCCCTCACCTCGATCGGTCACCACGAAGAGGATGTACTCGTCGAAAGCCTCTGGGTGCTGCAGCCCCATCTCACAGCACAGCTCCTCGATCACATCCAGGGCCACCTGGGCGTGGGGACAGGCACTTGGGGTGCTGGCACCTCCCCACCAGTGGGTTGGGTGCTGCCACTAGTGGCTCCTGCACTGAGGACCTTCCCTTGTGGCTTCCAGAGGAGGGACCTCCCTTCCTGGTTTGGGGACAGCTGATGGATGGGTGGGTGCAACCCCTTCCCCTTCCCCCTTGGGGTGCTCACAACCGGGTCTCTGTCTCACCGAGCACGTCTTGATCTTGAGGTGCTTCTCGATGCCGCCGGGCAGGAGGAAGAGCTGGCGCTTGGCGCTGCGTCCTGCCTGCGGGGAGAGGGACGACCCGAGGTGCGGGGGAGCCCTCTGCACAGCAGGACCCCAAAGTGCATCCCACATCCTCAAGTCATCCCATAGAGATCGACCCATGTCTTCCCCATCCCATCTGGATGCGCCATCATCTCCCCCAGCACTGGGAACCCCCGCAAAGCTTGGGGCACCTCTAAAGCGGCGCCCTAAAGGGACTGTGTGCTCCGTGACAGTGTGGGGTCATCAGCTCAGCTCCAGAGTAGGGTCCAGGGGGGGACTGTAAGCCCTTGAGGGGGATCCTGAGCCCATCAGAAGGATCCTGAGCCCATGAGTGGGATCCTGAGCCCTTGAGGGGATCCTGAGCCCTTGGGGGGAGATCCTGAGTCCATGAGGGGGATCCTGAGCCCATCAGCAGGATCCTGAGTCAATGAGAGGGATCCTAAACCCATAAGGGAGATCATGAACCCATTGGGGAGATCTGGAACCTATATGGTGGATCTCAAGTTGGCACCAGCCCTGCCCCATGAGCGCCCAGTCTCACCACCATGGCCCTGAGCTCCATGCTGGTGGGGAAGAGTCTTCGGCCGCCAAACTGGAGGGTCTTCTGCAGGTTTTGCTCACAGGCTTTGGCGATGCCTGCTTGGGGGGGATGACAGGGGCTGAGCCACGGCGTTGACTCCACAGAAGCACCTCAGGAGCTTTGTGTAAAGCCCTTGGGTGTCCTTCCCCGCCACGCAGCCAGCACCCACCCTGGAAAGGCAGCTCTGGGTGGCTGCTGGCATCCTGCAGGAAGGCCAGGAGGAAGGGCTGGAGCACCTCAGAGCACTTGTAGTAGGCAGCGAGGATGTAGAGCAGCCTCCAGCCCCTCTGGCAGCTGTCCCTGCAGGAAGAACCAGGGCTGAGCCCATGGGGAAGGCACCCATGGGTCTGTCAGCACCCATCATCCCAGGCAGCTGCACAGCCTAGTGCCAGGCTGGGATCCCCCCGGTGTCTCCCCATGTTGGCAGCCCAGGTGGGGACTGGTGGGGTGCAGGGACTCACGGCTTGGAGCTGGTGTTGCTGGTGAGCTGTTTGATGATCTGGCAGTACACCTCATCCCGCAGGACCTCGTGCTCCCTGCATAGCTGGGGGACAGGCGCTGGTGTCACCCCAGCTGCCACTCGGTGCCCAGGTCACCCCCCCACCCAGGACCCAGCACCCCAGCAGCGGGGGGTTTACCCTGAGGATGGTGCAGACGACGTCCAGCTCTGTCTGCCCTCGAAGCGGGTAGTCACCCATGAACTTCATCACAGCTAGGGGTGATAAGGGCCACCCAGTGACACCAGTGACCCCGTCCCTTCCCTGGGGACACACTCCCCTGGGGTATGGGCAGCATCCCAGGCACTCGGGGTGGTGGGGCCAGTGGAGCAGAACACCCCTGTGGGCTGCCTTATCCATCCATCCGGGTCCTGCCCTCACCCTCCTGCAAGGACGGGGCTGGAGACAGCCCTTGGGGCAGGGGGACGGGGGGGTTTGTGCCCCCACACCTACCCTGGAAAGCCTCAGCAGCCATTTTGCTGGTGCCACCATCCACGAACTCGATGAGTGACTCCTGGATGGGGATCTGGAGGGGAAGGAGGAGGAGGAAGAGAGGACTAGCTCCTGGGAGCAGCCAAAGGGATGGGACACGGGGTGAGGTGGCACTTGAGGATCTCCTGAGCCCACCAGCAGCTCAGGGTGAGGAGGACCTCCAGGCGACATCAGGGCAGGGTCGCCCCGAGACACCCCATTTCTCCTCACCTTGGTGAAGGACAGCATCTCCAGCACGTTGGGCACGTCCCTCTTGGCCTTGGTCCCGCTGGATTCCCTGGCATTGGGGAAGACAAAGGGGTTTGTTGGGGATGGGTGGCCCCACCATGGGGTGCTGCCACCGCACCCCCGGGCACTCACGGGCTCCCGAGCCGAGCTGAGCGGAAATGCCGCTGGGCAAACGCCAACATGGGGAAAGTCCCTGCTGCGGCTCCGAGCCTCCGGCTACCGTCTCCCTCCGGAGCCTCGGCAGAGGTGATGCTGGCGGGGGATCCCTGTGGAGAGGGGTGGTGGGCACTGGGCAACAGCTGGCACTGGGCTGGCAGTGTGTGTGTGGGGGTGCTCTGGGACTGGCACCCACCTCGGTTTTGCGGTCCAGCTCCCGAGCCACGGCAGCAGAAGCTACAGCCACGGCTACGGCTGCTGAAGCTGCCACCTTGCCCTGCTTGTCCCGGGGCTCCTCTTTCTTCTCCGCCGGCAAGTGGACGAAGTCAGGGGCTGCCACTGGCTGGACGTAGTCGGCGGGGAAGAGCCCCGACCTGCCGTGGATGGCCCCGAACTTCCACCCTGCATCGGGTAGATGGGTGGGGATGGATGGCCCCGGGCTGGCAGCGCTGGGGGTCACCCCACAAAAAGCCCCTCTCTGCTCCCTGCTGAACCCCAAGTCCCTTCCGGGGGTCTAGCGGTGGATTTCAGGTGGAAACCTCTGCGGTTTGGGGTTGCTCGAGGTAAAACCCTTAAGGTGGGAACCGTAGGGGAGCATCTCCCTGCCTCAGATGCTCCAAAGACCCCAAACCATCCTGCTGAGGGGTGGTAGAGGCAGGCTCCTGCCCCGTTCCCCGGTGCCAGGAGGAGATGTGGCTTAGGGACACCCGTGGGGACAGCACAGCACCCACCAAAGTCCTGGGTGCCCATCTTCAGCTCCTCCAGGTACATCACCTTCTTGCGCACCACGCAGCCATAGTAGTGGTCTGTGGGGGCATCTCGGGGGGGTCACGGGATGCCAGCCCAGGGCATGGCCACCTCCGGGGCTGGTGATGCCATCAATCCAGCCCCCTCAGTGTCGCTGTTTGAGTCTGGAGGGGGCTGTCGGGGGAACCGCTCACCTCTCTCAGGGTGCTCTAGCGGCTGCAGATGGATGATGTCCCCTTTGTGGAAGCTGAGCCGGCTCTTGTCCTCGGGGCTGTAGTTCCTCACGGCCACCACGTACTGGGAGTCCTGGGCACAGTGGGGCTGGCACAGCCTGGGCACATAGGGGTGTGCATCCCCACACCCCACCCAGCACAGCTGCAGGACCACCTCAGGGTGCCCCTGCTCTGACCCCCTCTGCACCCCAGGCACAGTCACGGTCACGGGATGCCCTTCGCTGCCCACCCCAACCCCACAAACACAGGCACCCAGCCCTTGGCTGTGCCCCCAGCCACCCCCTGGCCCAGCCCTGGGGCACCCCCCACCTTCCTCAGCTCCGTAATGAAGTGGTCGACCATGACCTTGACCTGGGGGGCTTTGGGGGAGAAGAGGATGAGCTTCTCACTGCGCAGGTTGAACTCCAGCATGTTCCTGGACGGGGTGGTCACGAAGAGCACGTCGGTGAAGCTGGGGCAGGACGAAGGGAGGTTGAAACACCGAGCAGCCCCAGCACCCACCCCACCCTGAGAACCCCGTGGGGCTCCTCACCCCTACCTGTACGCCCGCAGCACCCGCAGCTGCTCCCCAGCCATGTTGGTGCCCTTCACCAGCCGCAGCAGCTTGATCCCGGTGTGGGACACAGCCAGGATCTGCACGGCCGTCCCCACGCTGCCCTGAGGGCAGGGATGCTGCCTCAGTGGTGGGGGCACAGGGCTGTGGGGTCCCACCACCCCCACGGATGGATCCTCACCGTGGCAGGGAAGAGGCGGGAGAAATAGACCTCACAGCCGTCCCGGGCTGCGGCAATGATCTCCCTCTTGACGCTTTCGGTGGCCACGGGGCTGAAGGAGTCCAGTTTGTTCTCAGCTGCAGGGAGAAATGTCCTGTGGTCAGTGTCCCCCTAGTCACCAAGAAGGGTCTGGACAGGGTAAGAGCAGAGCTCATCCCAATCCCAAGCCTGGGAGGACTGTGATGGAGAAGTGTCTCCCCATCCCATCCAATCCATCCATCCATCTACCCATCCATCTATCTATTCCATCCATCCCATCCCATCTACCCGGTTCCTCCCCTGCACCCATCCATCCCATCCCTCCACCCATCCCATCAATCCACCCTTCCCATCTCTCCATCCATCTGTCCCATCCCTCCACCCATCCATCCATCCATCCAGTCCCTCCATCCACCTGATCCCTCCCCTCTACCCATCCATCCATCTATTCCATCCCTCCACCCATCCATCTCATCTATCCACCCATCCCATCCCATCCCTCCCCACAGGCTGAGACCAGACACAGCTCATGAGTCTTGTGTAGCCCTAAGATCAGAGGGTGCTCATTGCCTTTGGAGGCCAAACCATCCTGGCAGAGCCTGGGCAGTGCTGGTTGTGGTTTGGAGCTACCCAGGAGGTTGAGGCTGGAAGTGGATGAGTGCGAGACCTCCCCCACCCCGGCTCCAGTTGATCCCCTCCAGACCCACAGGATGGGGTGGGCTGTGGGTTACCGAAGAGGGATTTCAAGCGGATCCGCTCCTCCTGGCTGATGCGGATGCAGGTGTCGGAGAGCGTGTCATTGAAGATCTGGGGACAAAGGGGATGAGGAGCAGCAGGGAGGAGGATTCCCCAGCTCCTGGGACAACCCCAGGTTGAGCTGTGGGGTCAAGCTTGAGCTTTGGGGTCAAGCTTGAGCTTTGGGGCCAGCTCAGTGCTTCACCTGGCGGAAGATGAGGTCAAGCAGCAGCGGGTTGTTGATGCTGTCCTTGGGGTAGAAGACCTGCCAGGAGAAGACACCACCCCGCAGGGGGGCCTCGGTGGGAAGCCCCCTTGGTCCCATATCATCGCGACACCTTGTGTCCCCCTCCCCACACCTCTTTGCGGATGTAGATCTTCCAGGGAACGTTGTGGTAGGAGTAGAAGTCCTCGCTGCAGCTCTGGTGCAGCTGGGTCTGGACCTGCTGCCCCTCGGACGGGAGTTCCCGTGAGACAAACACTGAGGGGGGGACAGAAAACCCTGCACAACCCTGGGGGGGGGACCCCCATCAGCCCCTCTCCACTGGGGGAAATGGAGGCATGAAGGGGATGACCCAGCCACAGCGGGCATCACCTGGTGCTGCTGCAGAGGATGAGGGGACCCCCCCTCCACCCTGCCTGCCTCCTCCCAGTGGCTCTGCTCTGTGATACCTGGAGGCCGGGGGGCTGCTGGACGCCCCATTGGAGCTCGCAGCGAGTGCCTGCGGCTGCTGGTGACCGGCTTCACCGTGGCCACTGTCTCCTTGGGACCCTACAGGGCAGAGTAATGGGATGAGGTCAGGGCTGGTGGCTCCCCCAGGTTGGCTGGTGTGGGGGGCACTGGGGTGGGTACAGCCCTACCAGTGGTGCTGGCACTCGGGCTGCCGAGAGCTGCTCCTTCAGGATCTGCATGGCCTCCTCGTGGGGGTCCTGCTTCTTCCCGAAGAGCTTGCTGTGGAGACAGCACCCCGTATAGTTTGCACCCCGTATCACCTGCACCCACGGGAGCAGCACCCCATATTGTCTGCACCCCATACTGCCTGTAGCCTGGCATCACCTTCACTTTGGCATCACCATACCCCCAGCATCACCCACACTCCACATCCCCTGCATCCCGCCACTGCCCATGCCTCATATTGCCTGTATCTTGGCATCCCCTGCACCCTGGCATCACCCACACCCCACACAGTGCCTGCACCCCAAGCATCACCCACACCCCAACGTCACCTGTACCCCAGCACTGCCCACACACCATGTTGCCTGTATCCTGGCATCCTCTGCACCCCAGCATCACCCACAGTCCCAGCATCACCCACATCCCACATTCCCTGGCATCACCTACACCCCCAGCATTACCCATATCCCCTGCATCCTGGCATCACCCACAGTTCCAGCATCACCCACATCCCACATTCCCTGCATCCCGGCATCACCCACAGTTCCAGCATCACCCACATCCCACATCCCCTGCATCCTGGCATCACCCACACCCCCAGCATCACCCAAGTCCCACATCCTCTGCACGCTGGCATCACCCACATGCCACATCCCCTAGACCCTGGCATCACCCCCTGCACCCCACTATGAGGGCAGACAGGCAGGTGAAGCCCATGGTGCATTGGTGGGGCCGTGGCTGGGTACCAGGGGCCGTGGGTGATACCTGTGGGGCTGGGTGCCGCGGGGGGCCGGCTGGCACTGGCGGATGATGTTGCGGATGTCGTGCGTGGGTCGTGGGAAATGTTCTGAGTTGAGCCGGGAGTGCTGCACCAGCTCGCCTGGCCATCGTCGACCCACGGCTGCTGTGGGGCCAAGCAGTGGGGTCTGGGCATTGCCCTCACACCTTTACCACAGCTTGGTGTCCGCATTGCTGCCCCATTGTGCTGGGCATCCCTTACCAGGCTTCTGCGTGTAGGGCCGGGGCTGGGGGACATGGGCTGGCGTCCCTGCTGCTGCTCTGCCCTATAAGGAACCCCACACTGTGAGCACCCGGCACGCCCAGCTGCCCAGGAGAGCTGCCCTCTCCCACCCCTTGCCACTGTCCCACTGACCGGGGATGCAGGTGGCTGGTTGCCATCAGCCTGGCGCTGTGGGATCGGGGCTGCCTCCGCAACTGCAATGGCAAAGGGGGGACAGCTCAGCACCCCCCAACTCCATAAAAGGGCTGTGGGGCACTGGGTGCGGTGATCAGGGGCTGGGTGTGGAAACTGAGGCAGGGAGGTGGTCTGGGGACACTCACTCCTTGGCTGACGTGTCTCAGTAGGGACGGGGTGTCCTCTCCGCTCAGCATCACCCCCGCTGTCCACCCCTCCTGTGCCCCCTCTCCCCTTTATCCTCTGCATGACAGCAGCTGGCTTCTCCAGCTCCTGGGCAAGAGGGCACAGAGGGAACCTCTGAGTGCCACCTGCACCCCCAGGATATTGGGTTCTCCTGCCCTGGATGTGGGGTCACCCTGCTCACCCCATTGCCATAGGAGAGCACGGGGTCGAAGAGGCTGTCAAGGTATCGGTCCAGAACCTTCTGGCTGCGCTGCTCCCCAAACTCCCCATCTGCTGGGGGTAAGGAAGGATGACCCTGCAGTGGTTGGACCCCCCCACCATGGCAGGGTGTCCCCAGCACCAGCTCTGGCACAGGGCAGGATGGGCAATGCCCTACCGTGGGGGTGGTAGGTGTCTGGGGATGGGAGTGTGGGGGCTTTCACAGCCGGGGGCGGTGGCACTTCGTCCAGATCCATGCTGTGTCCCAACACCCTGCAGAGGACATGGCAAGAGCAGAGATGCTCATCCCATTCCCAAGCCTGGTAGGACTGTGATGAAGAGAGAGGTGTTTCTCCATCCATCCATCCATCCCAACCATTCATCTCTCCATCCACACCTCCCATCCATCCTTAGAATCAAGGAATCATCTGTCTGTCCATCCCATCCATCCAAACATCTCTCCACCTATTCCATCCCTCAACCCATCCTATTCATCTATCCCATCCATTGATCCATCCCTTCATCTGTTCGTCCTTCTATCCATCCAACCATGAATCCCTCCACCCACCCATCTGTCCCATCCATCCCTCCACTCATGCATTCCTCTATTCATTCACTCATCCCTTCACACATTCATCCATCCATCCATCCCTCCCTCCTTCCAGCCCATCCATCCATCCACTCATCCCTGCATCCCATCCATTCATCAGTCCCTCCCTCCATCCATTCCAGATGAGGAGCACCCACTGGGTGCCAGATCACAGGATCATGGAATCATTCAGGTTGGAATCATCAACCCTTAGGATTATCAACCACCAACCCCACTACCCAAAGCTGACCTCTGAGCCACTGCAGGAGCCCACCCCACCC
>JAOXOE010000771.1:5983776-6002304 GCA_028565055.1 Phoeniculus purpureus | reverse complement strand
CACCCCAACCCTACCCCTAAACCCTTACCCCAAACCCCGCATCAAGACTGTACATAAAATAATCTCTGCCCCATTTACAGCGTTTCACACGACAACTTCTTCGTATCTCAAACTTCTCAACTGTACAACTTTGTTACAAACCACGCTTTTTCCTAGGAAAAGCTGAGCTGGGGGAGGGAACAAAAATATTGCCACTTTCTTTTCTTTTACGGGAGGTTTTTTTTTTTTGTAGTTTTTTAGGTTTATTTGTAACAACAACAACAACCAAAATAAAATCATTCGAATCTCTCCGATAAAATAAAATATTAAAGTCAGCCAGAACTTTGTCAGGGAGAGAGGAGAGGGCAAGGTGCGAGGGGGTGGGGAAGGAGCAGAGATAAACGTCTCAACTGAACTATTTCTCCTCTCGATCAGGAAAGGGAACACTTTTGGCAGATAAAAGGTTCTTTGCTGCTGTTTGGGGGTCCAGATCCTGGAGGGAACCCACTCTGTGCTCTTCCCTCAAAGCTCAGCAGTGTCGACTCATGCTAGGTACCAACAGCGCTGAAAAGTCATCGGGCTGAGCTCTCACCCCGATGGAATCAAGTCTTGTGCTCTGGAAAGAAGGTTGGTGGTCCCGTGCCCCAGTGACTGCCTGGGATTGGGATGGCAGCTCCTGACTAACAGCTGGCTGAGAGTTCAGCAGGTGCAGAGCCCCTCCTCTGGCCAGCTCAGCCCGTATCACCAGCGATGAGCTTCCCTCCCCTCCCTGCAGACAGGGCGAGCCCACAAGAGCTTTAGTTCAATTGCTGGATCTTCCTGCAATGGGGAAAGAGCAACAAACCCCAGTTCCTCCTGCTCTTTGCAGAGAAGCAGGGCTGAACCCACTGGAGGAGGGACAAAGCTCCCCCTTCCTTAGGAAAGGCAGTTCTCAAAGGCTGGGCTGTGGATGTGGGACCATCACACAGGATGTAGCCTTATTTCCAGTTCTAGGCTGACTTACACCAAGGACAGGCTGTGGGTGGGTGAACAGGAGGAGGTGGGACCACACCACTGGACCAGACAGATGTGACAAAGCCAGTGGGGTCAGCTCTGTGCATGAGCCCATCCCGAGGAGCAGAGAGGGAGAGGTTTTGCCTCCAAACTGGAGCTCTCCACCTTTATTGTGCCTGACCCAAAGCCTGGGGACAGCCCAACATAGCCCAGGCTGGGATCTTCAAGCCACAGGATAAAGGGGATCAAGACATCTGGGTCAGTGTGAAAAATGCATCTTCTGGTTTCAAATCCTGTTGTTCAGTGCAAAACAAAGAGTTAACCCCCCCGTGTTATCTACACACAGACACCCGTGTGGATACAAGACATCTGTTCCAGCGGGAAGATGCTCTGCATTGTGGACTCCTCACCCAAGATGCTACGGGTCAGACCGGTTGCGTCCCACTCTTTTTCTCTCCATCCCACTCTCCGAGGTGTCAAACCCCAGTCAGTCAGGTGGAAAACAAGAGCAGAGGGCAGCTGGAGAGAAACTCCAGCGAGGAGCAACTCCTGTTCCCTCCAGCCACACTTGCCAGCTCAGACCCTCTGCACAGACACCGGGCAGGGAGGAAGGAGGGGAGGGCTCCTGATGGTGGTTTGTGGGGAAACTAAAACAAACTGGGACTGGAAGGACACAGACTGCAGAAGAACTGGGATGAGGTGATGGTGTCACACTGGACTAAGACCTCAGGATGCCTTTTTTGAGTTGAAGATCTGTATCGCAGAGGCAGGAGAACAATTTGGAACTGGAAAGGAGAGAGCAGCACCCGCAGCAGAGCCCAGCACTGAGAAGGGCATGAAAGACCTCCAGGATGAATCCCTAAAGACAACTCGAAACAGCCATTGCCAGGCATTCCACCAGCAGGTCTTTATCTTGCTGGGGCCGTTTGCACCAGCCATGAGGAGGAGAAGGGATCGCTACTCCCCACGTGTGGTTTTGCAAACCAAGAAAACCCCAAACAAGGGGTTTGTAGCCAATAACTGGCCTGGAATCTCTGCAGAAAGCTGTGAGGGTGATGAAAACCACTTCAAGCACTAAGTGTGGGGCTGGACATGGCTTTTTAAGGGGTTTAGAAGCAGCAGAAACCTGAACTTTAAGGTATTTGAGCAAACAAGAGAGGTTCCTCCTAAGACTGGATCTGAGGCTGTGCCTGTATCTCCAACACTGAACCAACAGGGCTCTTACAGGATAAAGAGAATCAAGGACAGGCACTGGGGACCTCACGACCCACCCCACACATCAGCAGTGAAGGTGATTTCCTTTGCTCTAGTGTGATCCAGCCTGAGGAGTAACCCCAAGAGCTGCAGATACCAGTCAGGGAAGGCCCCAGACGTCAGGAGATGCGATCGATCGCCAAGGAACGATGCTCCAGGGAACAACAGCTGCGATTCTGTTTGACTGGGGAGCCCCTCAAGACAGCAGCAAACAGGTTTCAAAATATATTCCATCTGTTTATTGCCAAGCGTGCAGACCGTGAAGTGTGTGGGGGACACAACACTAGGAGAAACTACAGTCTGAAGGGAGGGCAAAGCACTAAAGATTTGAAAATAAAGACTACTCTCCTTATACCTGCCAACACTTAGGTCCACAGAATCAACTGCAGGAAGGTTTTTCTAACAAGCCTGGTTCTAAATAGAGTGTTGGGGCCCCAAACTTAGGGAGAAGAGGAGGGAGGTGGCCGACTTTCTAGCATTAACAGGGCCGAATGCCCGAGTCTTCTCAGCATTTTCTGTAGCAGCCAGAAAACTCTCTACCCCAAGGATACAGGTAGGGATAAGCCAGGAGGAGATGGCAATGGCTGAGGCACCAGTTGCTGAACGCATTGAACTGGGGCCAGACCAGACCCTTGCAGCACTGGGAGGGGATGGAGCAGGGCAGAGCTGTCCAGTTCCTTCAAAGCCATGGCACCGCCTGTTCCTGCTCTGGCAGCGCAGTCAGGCCCTTGGGATGGGATGCTGCATCACCTCAACTCTCTCTCCACCTAACAGGGGGTATTGGGGCCAAAAGCCAGTCCCCCAGACAGCAGAGGAGAGCTCTCATCAGGGGTTCCCAAGGCAAACATCCTCACAAGCACAGCAGCTCTCCTACACCTCTACCTCCGGCTCTGGGAAGCAGCAGGGACTCAATGCGGTCGCTCAGTCGGCAGCCCCAGGGCTCCAATATGGACACGGGGTCAGTGCTGGGCCAGCCTCAGCCACGGCATCTTCTTCCTTCACAACTAAAACACAACCCTGCTCAGACCAGCACTGAGGAACCAGAGCTCAAGTACATTCTTCTCGGAGAGGACAGCACAGGCACGCAAGGCTGTGAGCCCGTGCCGGCTTGGGAACGGGGAACTGGGAAAGGAAACCTATGGCATTTCAAACTGGTACTAAAGTGCAACGAAAACATCCTAAACCCTTTGAAATCAAATCGCAGTAAGAGGAGAGGGGGGGGTCTGCGAAGCTTCAAACTTCCAGTTACTGCAGGGCACCTTTAAAACAACAACCAACCCAACAACAGCAACAACTCAGTAAAGAGCAGCCCAAGGAGCCCTTTGGTGAAGCAAAGAGTAACGAGGCCACCGCAGAAGATTTTTCAGCTCCTGGGTGGGTTGGGGAGTAGGGGGGAGCGGTTCAAACATCATCTTTAGAACATTTGGAAAGGAAGAAAAAGTTAAAGCAAAAGACATCAACAGCAACAAAAACTACAATCCTTGAACCTCGCACAACGAAACGGTTCAGCTCCTTTGTTGGTGTTTTTTGGTGTCTTCAAAAGAAATCTTAGCCAACCAACTAAATCAACCAACCAACCAGCCTGGAAGGACTTTATCTGCTTCCTAAAGAGAGGGAGATGCCCGTCTGACCCATGACTCAGGAGACACCATGTGTGCTGGACGTGTTCCATCCTCACACATCAGGTCTCAGCATTCCTCCATTCATAAGAACAACAACAACAAAAAAACCCCCCATCTCCAGATCCTTCCTGTTTACTCTTCAGCCTGAAAGGAAAATCCAAAACCAAAGCTAGATGGAAGATAGCCAGAGGGAGGAGAAAGTTTTCACAGACTGGAGGCCAATCTCAGCTCGCGGGGCTCCGTGAGCTTGCAAAAAGCGCCATCGATCCCCTCAGTGTCGCCTCATCTTTACTTTCCTGGCTGGGCTGCCGTCCTCCTCTTCTTCGTCACAGTCCTCCGTGTACTCGTAAGACCTTCGCCAATAGTTCTCGGAGCTGAAGTTGCTCCGTCTCCTATGTTTTGGTAAGAGAACCGAGCGCCTGTTCTCCTCTTTATCCATTTCCAGGATCCGTGGCCTATGGAGGAAAGAAGAGAGAGAGAGACAGAGACCGTGGGGCTGAGAGCACATCCAGGGCAGGGATACCACTGTGTTTCCCCACACTGTTTGACCCAGCCTGGGTATCAGCAGAGCAAGTCACCAAGCTGCACCTCCCGTGGAGAGGATGAGGACTTGGCTTTTGGATAGTGCAAATCTTCCCCTTTCCCATGGCAACTTTTGGTCCTCATCTCCACCAGGAGCACTCGTAACCCGCTCCGTCACCTTTTTCAGTGCCGCTTGTAGCCCCAAGCAACAACCCCTGGGCAGAGGGGTCTGTCTCTCCTACGGCAGAACTCGCAGCATGGGGTTGAGCTCCTTTGTGAACTGCTGGGGTGCTTGTGGGGCTTGATCAATCCCACAGCTCTGAACTCTTCTGTCCTCTCACCAGTAAAGTTGTCAAATAAGAACTCAAGGATCTAGTGAAATCAAGGGATCTTAGTGAAAGGACAATAGTTTCAAGCTAAAAGAGGGGAGATTGAGCTGAGAGCTGAAGCAGAAGCACCTGTGAGGTTGCTGAGGCCCTGGAACAGGCTGCCCAGGGAGCTTGTGGCTGCTCCATACCTGGAAGTGCTCAAGGCCAGGATGGATGGGGCTCTGGGCACCCTGGTCTGGTGAGAGGTGTCGCTGCCCATGCCAGGGGGTTGGAAGTGGGTGATCTCTGAGATCCCTTCCAATCTAAACCAGTCTGTGATTGTCTGATTAGTGCAACTGTTCTCTCTGCAAAGCTGCCTCTGCTTTCACGTGCTGGTGGACTGCACAGAGCACTTATTTAATCAAATTAACGAGTTGCTCTGAGACACCCTGATCTGTGCTCTTCGACTGGAGTCTTTGGGGCAAAAGGAAGAGGAAAAACATGGTCTTGACACCCATCTGCTGCCAGGGGTCTGTGTAATCCTCACCTCCACCCTGAAAAGGTCACATCAGGCTGAGAAACAGCTCTACCACCTCTGCAGATTTGCCCTGCATGATCACTCCTCTGGTCACACAGCAGAGCTCACAGGTAGGGTGGCTTCTCCCCTCGACCTATCTGCCCAGTCACTCAGAGTCCTGGTGAATGAACACTGCTCATCCCCACCCTCCTCCCTCCAGGACAGGTTGAAACACAGACTAAGGCTGCACAGCAGACAAGCCCTGGGTCCAAGCCAACTGTGGGGTTTCTATGATGAGTAGGGAATGTTGCCTCTCCTGGAACTGGAGACCACCAGAAACATCTCCTGACTCACAGCTATCGGTATGTTCATACAGGATTTGAGGGAAGCTGTACTCTGTACTTGTGAGACTGTACCTTGAGTACTGGGTCTAGGTTTGGGTGCCACAGGATCAGAAGGACATTGAGGGGCTGGAGCGAGGCCAGAGAAGGGCAATGAGGCTGGGGAGGGGGCTGACAAACATTCCCTGTGAGGAGCAGCTGAGGGAACTGGGGTTATTTAGTCTAGAGAAGAGGAGGCTGAGAGGAGACCTTCTTGCACGCTACAGCTACCTCAAAGGAAGTTGTAGCGAGGCTGGTGCTGGTCTCTTCTTCCAAATTCCTGACGATAGGACAAGAGGAAATGGCCTCAAGTTGTGTTAGAGGAGGTTTACATCGGATCTTAGGGAGAAGTTCTTTGCTGAGAGAGTGGCTGGGCACTGGAACAGGCTGCCCAGGGGGGTGGTGGAGTCCCTATCCCTGGAGGGGTTTAAAAACAGAGTAGCTAGAGCAGCTGAAGCCATGATCTGGGGCTTTGGGAGATGCTGAGATGATCCTGGAGGTCCTTTCCAGCCAGGATGATTCTATGATTCTAAGCTCCAGCTGGCTGCAACCTCACAGCGGGGAGCTCCCTGAAGATCAGGTTTACTCACACACAATGCAGTGCTGGAATCCAAACAGGTCTGAGAAGCTTCCTGAGAAGACCTTCACCTTGCCCAGCTCATAAAAACACTCACGTTCTCTCCCAGGCTGCTTTCATAACACAGTTGAAGGCAGCTGCACAGGTTGCTTGGCAATAGAGGTCAAAAATAATTAGCTGCAGGGAAACTATTGTTCTGAATGACTGCTTTATCAAGAGCCAGCCAAATCTATTGCTTCTTCATTATGCCACTCACAGGATAAACAATGTAAGCTGCTTACAGCCCGAGCCTGGCCCCCGCAAGCCCAGGAGGAGCATCTAGAGAGCTTCTTTCTGATAAAACACATCTCGACACCCTAGAAAACACCTGGGAGGAGGTGCAGCTGAGGATGTTTTGAAAGGTGTTGTGCAGCCTCTCTTTATCGAGGCCAGGAACCCCATGCACCGACCCCAAGATACCACCCCAAACGTTGCTCCTACCTGTGAGCGGCATCGGGATCTGCTTTGCGATGGGACCGCTTTGGTTTCAGGATCTGGTCCCGGTTGCTTCCTGATAGACGGTCAGAGTTATAACCTGGTGGCAACACAGAGCTACTGAGGGATTTTGTTTCCAATCGAGGAGCATCTAGTCTTGTTCTGCAAATATTTAAAAGAGAAGAGAGTTTGCAAGGAGTTTCTGTGGAAACGCCCGAGCGCTGTGGCAGACGTTTGACCTCGATGTGCCGGAGCAGAACCCTCCATCCCAGCAACGGAGCTTGGGAATCATTCACATTGGAAGAGACCTCCAAAATCATCCAGTCCAACTGTCACCCCAAACCCACTCTGCCCACGTGGCCACAGATATTCACTATTTGAACCCCTCCAGGGATCGTGACTCCCACCCTCCCTGGGCAGCCTGTTCCAACCCCTGACCACTCTGTCAGGCACGAGATTTCTCCTGATGTCCAACCTAACCCTCCCCTGGCACCACTTGGGGCTGCTTCCTCTTGTCCTATGGCCAGTGAGTGGGAGAAGAGACCGACCCCTCCCCTCTCTGTACCCTCCCTTCAGGGAGGAGGGTCAGGACTGTTAAACTCAACAGCAGAAGGAGCTGCAGCTCCAGCTTTAACCTTGGTAAGAGGAAGGCTTGCGGACACACACGTAGCTGTGAGGTGAAGATGAGTGGTGCTGGGCTCAGTGAAATCCCAGTTATGGAACACAAGAGTCGAGGCTTTGGAGCCCCTGTGAAATCACAGTGATTTGTCAATAACTCGCAGCTCCAGTTAAGCCACCCGGGAGATTCCCTGTGAAATTCATCATCACCTACAACAATAATAACTGCTTCTATCTGGAAACTCCCTCCTGCCTCAAGATCTCATGGGGTCAGGCATTTCTCTGAGTCAAAGTACAAGTCAGAGGGTCCAGCAAAGGGAATTCTGTTTCAAACCACAGACTGAAGCCTAAAAATGGACAAAACACACTGAGAGGTGCTGCTGGTGCTCCAGAGCTGCCACTTGCAGGAGAATTCCAGCCACTTCCCAGAAGGAAAAGGCAGCCTGATGCTCTTGCTGCAGCACATCTCCCTCCTTGGGAATAGGGGTGAATACAGAAGGGGTTTGAAAGAGAGGGGACAATCATTATTCGCTCTGTAGTGCTGAACTTGAGCTCCTGACGGAGGTTTCCAGAGGAGAATCCTAACCTAAACTCCCATTAGGAAGCACATCCAGTTTCCTCTGCACCATCAGGAAGAGCCTCTTCAGTTAACCAGGGTGATGCCAGGCTGGCACAGGCAAAGCTGGAGAACCCCAGGTGAACCCAGGTCCGCCCAGTATGCCAGAAACAAGGAACACTTCCGCAGGCGGCTGCCAGGCTGGAGCCAGCACTCATCGTCAGCAGCTCCAGCCTGAACACCAAAGGCATCACAGATCCTGCCCTGGACAAGTTAGGTGGTTTAAATACCTCTCAAATAGTACAAACCTGCAATTAAAACCAGTAAACCACCAAATATCCTGCAAGGGCACAGGAACACCAGCCACGTGCTCTCGGTCCACACAGCAACGCAGGTTTGAGCTGCAGGAGCAGGTATGAGGAGAGGGTCTATGAAATGGAGAGCAAATTACCTACCCAAGTCAGGTTCAAGAGATTAACTCCTCGATGCAACTGCTTGCCAATGGCAGCACGAGCCCTCTGAACTGACTTGGAAGAGCTGCTTCACTAGGTCCCATTTCTATCCCCTACCTCTTTCCGAATTTCATGAAATTCAGAGCATTGTTCCCCACCCCCTCCAGCTCTCGTCTGCCTCTTGGCTCAAAGTGTTTCCAAACCTCACTGGCTCCAATGCAGGAAACCCTGTAAATATCATCACGCTACAGCACTGAAGTGTTTATGACCTACTTGCTCTGGAGCATCCTGCAAAACCCAGCCACTTCTCCAGCTCGTGCAGCTTCGTTCTGCTGCTGCCAGCAGAAACCGACCCTAGAACCACATGTTCAGAGTAAAGAGCAGCTCCACGCTCAAATGTCTGGAGCCCAGCAGGCTCTGGCAAAGCCCAATATCCCAGCTCCAAACTACAGCAGAGTTTATTCTGCTCTATAACCAAACTGATCACAGGATTACTGAGGCTGGAAAAGCCCTCTGAGCTCAGCCAGCCCAGCCCAGGACCTAGCATCACTCCAGCAGCCAGACCAGGGCACTAAGGGCCACAGCCAGGCTGTCCTTCGACACCTCCAGGGATGAGGACTCCACCACCGCCCTGGGCAGTCCAGTCCAGGCTTTGATTCCCCTTTCCAGGAGGAAGGGCTTCCTAACATCCAGCCTAACCCTCCCCTGGCAGCTTCAGGCCCTGCCCTCTCATCCTGGCACTGGTTGCCTGACTACAACCTCCCTTCAGGGAGTTGGAGAGAGGGAGAAGGTCCTCCCTTGAGTCTCCTCCAGGATAAACACCCCCAGCTCCGTCATCCTCTCCCTCCAGTCCCTTCCCCTCTCGTCCTAGTGCTAGTTGCCTGGGAGAAGAGCCCGGCTCCCACCTGTCTACAACTTCCTGCTGGAAGCTGAGCCCTGATTCTCACCGGGAAGATGACGAAGAGGAGTTTACGAGGCCACTGGCTGCTCCCGAACCTCTTGCGCAGCCAGTTACCAGCGGAAGTAGCCGGGTTTTCTTCCCCCCACCCCCATTGCATAACAAACTATTTCAGACCCGACAAAGTCGCATGATCGGGGACCAGGGAACAGCCTCCGCTGCAGCGCTGTGGGGATGCGAGCGCAGACAAAGGTCACGGCAGCCCTGCCGCCCATGCGTGTGCGCACGCGGGCCGCGGCGAGGAGCCGGCCGCCGTCACAAGGGATAAGCAGCAATTAATAAGCTCTATTTGGCAGCAGCCGGAGCGCACCCTTTGGCTAACAGGCTACTGCCGGGTGTTCAGCAGGGCTGCTCAGCTCCATGGAGATCACACACACACACACACACTCCCCTCAGTAAAAATAACTACCAGGGGGTTTCCACTTTGCTCAAGAGAGAGGTAAAAAAGAAACCCTGTTGTGGTTTCGTTCCGCCTGCCGGTCAAACCAGCCCTTGGCTGGCTACGGATGACTGGGCACAGACACTTCTGCTCCAGTGCCAATCAGGACCCTAAAACCAAGGGAAAACAGGAGACACTGCTGGCTTCTCTCTTATGCCAGTGCCTCTTGCATCCAGCTCCTCTCTGGTGCAGGCAACGACTCGAAGGCTGCGTGGCCGAGCTCAGCAAGGAGCTGACTGGCATTGTCTGCTCTGCAGCCAGGCACGTCTCAGCCAGTTAAGTGCCCACCCAGTAGCACTTTGAGGAGAGCTGGGCTCCAGTGAAACATCTCGACACCCTCAGCTTGCAGAGGCTGGTGAAAGCAAGAGCTAGAGCTGGTTGAAACAAGTATACTGGATACCTGCACCAGTTTGGGCAGCTTTAGCTTATTCAGCCCAGTTTGTCTTTTGTAGGGAAGTGCTCTGCCATCTACAACAGCTTCTCTAGCCCACAGGCCACCTAAAGCAGCTTCGGGATTTGGAGAAGCCTTCCACCGGCGCTCATCAGCTGCAGTAACCAACAAACATGAGTGGAGCAGCCCTTTCATTCTTATCACACCACTCTCACCTTAAACCTCAGGTGCCAATAACCAGCTATCGGGTGGTTTGGTTCTGTTCCATTTCTTTCATCCCTCTGTATCACCTGTCACATCTCACTCCACCTGCCCAGGTCTGCGCTGAGTTTTTACCTCAGGGCTGCTAGTTTTCCTGCCTTCATGTCAATGGGTCTCTCCAACCAGCTGTCCAACCCCACTCCGGCTCTGTGCCAGCTCTTCTCACCGTCGCCAGACTAGTTTTGAAACCATCTAAGGCATCCAAAAGCTCAGCAGATCTCAAGCCGGACCTCTTGCCTGCTAGCCCTATGCCAGCCTGGGTCACGGCGGCAACCCTGCCACCGATGCCCACATTTTTAGGTTGGGATCACAGGACTGTCACGTGCAGGAAAGACTTCTAGACAGCAGAATTACCACTAACACCTTCTAAGGAACCATCAACACGGGTCAGCACATGGTCATTGTGTTTTGTGATCTCCTAGTAGGAAGACCTGATGAGAGGGGGCATTTCTGGGCACAAACAGTAGGAGTCTGAGGTGGGGTTGGTTGAGTTTTGTCTCCGTTCTCTTCAGAGCTCAAGGAACAAGCACTGGTTGATGAAATGCCATCAAAACAGCATGTTCTAAACCAGTTTACAGAGCTGGACTTCCCAGTGCTGAGGCAAAGGATGAGATCTAAAGTGATCACTAAATTCACCGCATCGCCTTCCCTTCACATTCAGCCTCCTCCTCCCTCTCTTCAGGAGACGAAAGCCAAGGTAGTGAGGAAAACCTTATCTGGAGATAAGGAATGGTACAGGGGATTCTTCATTGCAAGCAGCAGCTTCAAAAGAGCATCCAGGTAACTCAGGGGTTTGAGGATCAGACACCTGAACCCACAGCCCAAAAGAAGGGAGACTGAGATCCCAGCTGTTGGGTCAGGCAGCCAAGGCAAGGCAGGTGGTGTCTGGACACAAAGAGCGCTTGCAAAGCCCGACGTGATGACAAGGTCAGGCTGCACAGAGCCATCAAGCAATTAACTCCGCAGCAACAAGTGCCCTCTGCTTCCAGCGGCCAAGCACGGGGCACGGCAAGACAGCAGTGACATCTAATCGAGCTGCAAGATCAAGGCCAGCAGTTTTATGGGGTTCCTTTAGAAGCACCATAGCAAACAACCCCCCACACCACCACATCCAAGTTTATCCTACTGTCCCGGAGGGCTGCAGCACTTACTTTCGAAGGATGATGACGGCTCTTCTCTCCTTGATGTCCTGTGGTCGAATGCAGTGAGTAATTTCATCGGCTGCGTATCCACTGGCAACACAAAAAGACACCAGAAAGCTGCTGTGAGAAAGACGACAGGCAGAGCAGAAAGTCGTCGCCAGCCTCAACAGCTCAGCTTGGCCCACTAATTCCTAATTCCCACCAGGAATCCTCCCGCCAAACAGCTCTCCCCAGGCACACGGGAGCTACAGACGTACAGGAAGGAAGAAACTTCAGGAAAGAATGAGGATAGTCAGGGGTTTGTTTGGGGTGTTTTTAGCCTATCCCAGAGGAAAGCACCACCTGCCAGCAGCATTGCGCAAGAAGTTGTGTAGGAAATGAGTTTATGGAGGGTAAAGTCAGCCAATTTGTTTAGCAAGAGATTAGAAACAGAGCGGGGAACGATAATAAATCAGCATGCTGCTGTAAAGCATCTTCAGAGAAAACACCTCTCGTGGCCGGGATGCGCAGCACAGCCAGCCCCAAACGCGTGCTGGAGTCGGAGGGAAGCACAGAACGTTAGAGATTGGAAGGCACCTCAAGAGATCACCCAGTCTAATCCCCCTGCCACAGCAGGATCCCCTAGATCCAGTCACACAGGAATATGGCCAGGCTGGAGAAGTCAGAGTCAGGGAGACGAGGAAGGAAGGAGGGAGTGCAGTGACGGCAAAAGTAGTGTCTCACCCTTTCAACTGGGCACAGATGCTGCTGTCTCAGCACCTTTACCACTATCACCATCCTCAGCTGTGGTACAGACGTAGAATCACAGACTGGTTTAAGTTGGAAGGGAGCTCAGAGATCACCCAGTGCCAATCCCCTGCCAGGAGCCATGACATCTCTCACCAGACCAGGGTGCCCAGAGCCCCAGCCGACCTGGCCTTGAGCACTGCCAGGGATGGAGCGGTCACAGCCTCCCTGAGCAACCTGTTCCATCACCCCCTGGCAGAACCAAACCAAACAGATACGGGGTAACCTTAAATCCAGATCTGCAAAGCAAGCTGCTCCCTCTAAAACTAACATGAGACAGCTCCCGGGCTGAGGAAAACAACCGCAGGCTCAAGCAGCCACAGCACCGTGCAGCAGCTGAGCGTTTCACTATGAGATGACCTCACTTGCTCTGGGTTTCTAGCAGGCAGCAGAACAGCCGTGGGCAGTGAGAGCCCCAGGAGTGTTTGTCTTGTGGCTGTTCCTACATGAGTCCCAGGGTGTGGGGCAGCATGTGGGGTCGTGGCTGGTCCATGGAGAGCAGCCATCACATATGCTTGGACACAGCAGCCACCCTGCCAGGACCAACAAGCCGGTCTGAGAGCTGGGCCTGCCCTCTACCTATTGTTTGGAGAGTGACTGCTCACCAAAGAGCTTTCTAGAGTCTGGTACAGGGGAAGAGAGACTTAAAAACACCTTCAGAGCCTCCTGAAACAGCTGGGAATGACCTGGGTGAAAGCTGCTCACTCCCACGCTGGTTTAAGGTGAAGCAGAAGCAGCTGAGTGGGCAGCTGACCCCTCCAGGAGCATGGCCTGGGTCATGGCTTGTGGGTTATCTGGGACACTCCAAGAATGGCTCAGGCAGGGCAGCTCTGGGGACGGGACCGGGTTTCCTTTATCTGGTTAGATAACCCACCCACTCGCCGAGAAACATGCACCTCTCCGAGATGGATTTGCTGCTCTGAGAAAGAAGTTAAGAGCCGAAAAACCTGAGCAGTTGAAAGAGGGGCTGATATCCATCCCCCTCCATCCTTCAAGTTGTTGGAGAAGGACAGTCTGACACAAAGGGGCTTCTAACATCACTCTGTTCTGTTCTAGAAATCTCTGCATCAGAACTCCAGCAAATTCACTAAGATCATCCACATTGATTTAACTCACTGAATGATTGAGGCTGGAAAAGACCTCTAAGATCATCCAGCCTAGCCTAACATCACCACAACAGAACTCAGTGCATCCTCAGTGACACCCCAACACCAGGAAAAGGAACCCACTTTGCTCTCCAGCTCACTTGCAGCACCGGGCAGAGCTCGTCATCCCACATACAACAGCCCCAACCTCTGTCTGAGGCCCTCTCACCAGTCTGTCCCAGTGCCATGCTGGTGTGGGAAATCTCCACAACACCAGATCTAATGCTGGCTTCACTCTGCAAAGGGCTTCACACAGCAAAATGGAAGGGAAAGATGACTTGGCTGCGTCACACTTGTTCTGCCTCAGAACCTCTCACCCGCTGCCCGGCCTTGCCACATCCTGATGGCAAAACACCCGCTGAGCTATCAAGGATCTACCCAGAGGACAAACCTAATGCACTAAGTAAGAGATCAATATCCTAAACTGCTACCCAGGAGCACAACATCTCCAACCGAGAGCACTCTCCAGAAGAACAAGTTAGAGGTGCAGGTGCTCCCCCAGCTAACACCCCTGCTCCCACCTAACCTGGCAGATCTGAGACCTCCAACTCCTCCCCAGACCATTTTGTTTCAGTCCATGGGAGCTGCTGCTGAGCCACGACAGAACTGTTGGAGACAGAAGTGGATTTCCTGGTACAAACAGCACCTGAAAGGAGGTCCTGATGCTCTGCAGAGCCTCTAACAAGTATTTCTAGGCCAGGCCAGCTCAGAGGCAGAGGGACCTCACCTGTGAGCCCATGGCAGGGTTGGAGCAGCTCAAGGCTTTGCTTGTGCTTCAGGAAAGCTGCTGCCACAGACCACAGATGTGGTATCGACTGGGTCGAGCAGAGCTTGGACAAATCTATCTGCCTCATCACTGCTGGCACACGAGGAACTTCCTCTGCACCATTTCAGAGGGACCAGACTTGACTGGGGAAGGATCTTGATCCAGGCAATTCCTCAGCAGGTTTATCCTGCAGAGACTAGGACCAGCAGGACTGCCTTGAGACAACCATCCCTGTGGTTCCCCTGCTGTTGTAAACAGCAGGGAGACGACCTGTAGTGCCCAAGGGCTGTGCTAGGGAAGCCCTTACAGTGTAGGGGCTCTCTAAACCGTTATTTTGGGTCAATTTTCCCCTCTGGCCAACTGCAGCAGCTCCATTTCCAACCATGGTGCTGGGACACAACACCCAGCAGTTATATTAAAGCAGGCTAGGGGGGTAAGATTTGCTCCCTACAACAGCAGCTGTGGGATGTAGGGGGGAGAAAGGGTTCCCCGTCCTGTCTGGCTCCACATCCTCCCCACTCCCTGTCAGATCTTATTTCCAGCCAAAGCAGATGAACAGGCAAATTCCTCCATCCCCTCACTGACTGAGACTTCTCAAATGATCGTAAAGAAAAAGAAAAGCCACAAACACAGCCCAGCCAGCAGCACCCAGTGGTCCCTAGGACTGAAATCCAGCTGAACTCTTGAGGGGAGCAGCACAGACCAAGGAACTGCTGCTGTTTTCTCCCAGCCTGGCTGGCAGCAGCATCCTAGGTTTGCAGGAGAAGAGAAGACTGACTTCTTCTGCTTCTAGATGTCAAAAATGACCAGGGGGCAAATCTTCACCGCAAATACGAGGGGAAAAAGTGCTTTGCTGGAAGAGCAAAGGGCTCAGTTGCGAGTCACGGGGTGGTTCAGCCCTTGTCCTGCTGGCAGAGGTACCCAGCCTGGGTTCAGCGTTTTAAACACTAACCTGTCCCTGGAGGTCTAAAAAGTGAATCTGAAGCAGTGCCT
Organism: Phoeniculus purpureus; assembly: GCA_028565055.1. Taxonomy (NCBI): domain Eukaryota; kingdom Metazoa; phylum Chordata; class Aves; order Bucerotiformes; family Phoeniculidae; genus Phoeniculus; species Phoeniculus purpureus. The sequence continues at coordinate 5,987,171 of JAOXOE010000771.1, read as the reverse complement.
AGCAAATCTGAGGCACTTCCCAGCAAATCCAAGACAGTTCCTAGTGTTTGGCAAAGCCAAGAGAAGGATGTAGGGGAAGACTCCCTAACAGGTAAAAACCAGTTTGGAACAGGGTGCTGAGCACAGGAAGAGGCCAGACGCAATGTGGGGAGAGCCCGAGAGCAATGTGGAGGCAAAGAGAGACCCCCCCCAAGAGGTTTCTTTGGGTCCTCATGACTCCTACCCAATGCCATGCAGCTCCCCTTGCTTCCCCAGCACGGCGCCGTGCCAGCAGCAGCCACTGACCCAGCAGGATTTGAGTCACAGACATTACAGTCAGGCCGTTTCTATCTGCACCAGTTTCCCTATCTCCAGGGCAACTGCCTTCAGCAACTGTTTAGGGAGAGGAGAAAAAGCCAAGGTTGAGGAGTTGACTTAAAACACAACCCAAGGGGTTTGGGATTTGGGGAAACAACCCTGAGGGCCTGCACAGCTCCTCCTGAACTGCTGGGGTTAGAGGGGAGACAAGAGGATCAGAACTCACGTTCCTGGAATCAAGGAACTGCTATTCAGGCCAGAGCAATGATTCTCTCACTCTCATTCTGGGGTTGATTCTCTTTCAAGTGAGCACTAAAAATCCACTAACTGCTGCACCCCAGTTGGAATAACCCCCCCTTTTTTGGAAGTCTAGTATTTGCATCTAACCTGAGTGGCAGTGGTGGGTCTGTCAGTGAGGAAAGCTGGTTGGAGGGACAGGAGATCTTTCTTTCATTTGTAGGATTGCTTCAGCCATGGTAATAAACTGGTTCTAGCCAACAGGCCTGGGACATGTCCCGTTCCAATTGTGGGAGCCCTGAGCCAGTTTCCTCTTCCCAGCAGTTTTGGGGAACAAGGAAACATCATCCTCTGCTCCTGGAGCACAGAAAAGCACCTCTCCCTCCTCCCACCACCCTCCACTGCAAAGTCCTGATCTGCCTTCGAACTTAAGGCCACAGGAGTTTTCCTGGTGACTCCAACTCCAGGAGAACTTCAGGCTGATCCTATGTTGATGGCTTCTGTTTTCTAGCAAGAAAAAAAACCTCTCACTGGCCCTAAAAATCAGAATGAGAGGAAGGACAACTAAACTATTTCCTCCATGGAAAAGCAGTGCAGCATCAGCAGCAAGAAAATCAGGGTAGAAAGTTTCCCCTCTTAGTGTCTAAGAGAAGCCGGAGAGCAGAGAAGCTCCATCCTCAGGGCTCTGCTGTAAAAGGATGGGATGGGTCATTCCACACCCCCTCGAGTCCCATTTCACCAAATCACCCTGACTTCTGCCCCTTCCAACCCCTAGAGACTAAGAAAATGTCCTCAGTGCCGTCCATCCACCCGTTGCCGCTTCCCTCATCCCTGGCTAATCCACAGAAGTTACCTAACACCGGGGGGACGGCAAGGATTAGTTAATGTTTGTGCAGCTTTCCCCGCGATAAAAAGCGACGCGAGAGCCCAGCATTTATTATTGATGCCCCAGTCAAGGGCTGCGAGGCTGCATCTACGTGGTGGGAGGGGGGAAAATTCCTGCCTGAACCCTGCGGCGATCACTTTACAAGGCAAAGCAAGGGGATTGTGTTACGGGAGCCCTGAAAACCTTCAGCCTGAACCTTCCCCAGCCTAAAAAATAACCCCCCCTCAAAGGACGATTCAGCTGGTGGGAGCTCAGAGTGATTCCTACTCCTGGCAGGGAGCACTTTGACCTTCAGGGACACCAGTGCTCTCACCACTGCATCAGTGGGCTTTGAGGAGCCCTCCATAAAACCTGGACGCTGGTGGGTCCTGCCTGCAGTCACCCTGCTGTCCCCTTACCTGCTCTGCCACGTTGGCTCCTACTGGGGTTAAGAAGCAGGCGTTTCCCAGTGCCAATCCCAGCTCTAACTCCAAGCGGCTGCTTGACCTTGGGCAGGTCATTTCACCTCCACAGCATTTCCCCGCTTGCCAGAACCCACGTCAAGTCCTTTCCTGCACCCCCAAGCTTCCGAGTGACAGTCCCGGGGGCTCTCTGCACTCCACTCTCCCCATCAGCGCTGGGTTTAGCTGTTCCAAGTTTACAGGCTTGGAAGATGAGGCCGTTCACACCTCCTCTCTCCACCCTTTAAGGTGAGGTTGGGAAGTAAGCCAAGAATAGCCTCAGGACCCCATCCCAACCAGCTGCTGGGCTCTGACCCCTGGCTCTCAGGCAAAGGATCCATTTTGTGCCTCCATGTGTGATTTTAACCATTTATAGCAAAGCTCAGCTCCTGCCAGGACTCACCTCAAGCCTCCAAAAAAAAAATCAATCACCCATCCCAATCCCCATCCACTCTGGCAGCAGGACACCCTCTGCTTAGATCCTTCCTTCACCCCTTCTGCTGCAGCAAGAGGCCCTGCAAGCCTAGAGTGGGGTGAGAAGGAGCACGGGCTGCTGTTGGGGTGTGCAGCCACGCGCCTCGTGATCAACGTTACACAACCAAGCCCCCCGGCACCCGTTGGCCGAGGCCTGGGCAAGTTACCTGAGCACCGTGACGCTTCCCCTCTTGACAGGCAGGAAGAGAACGGGCTCCGAAACTCTGATGGGTTTGAACTGGAATTTACACCCGAAGCAGAGCGCTGAGTCGCTGAAGAAGGAGACGGAGACGATGGGCCTCTCGAAGATATGGATGGGGTCCACGTGGGAGACAATGCAGCCCCCTGGCTGGTAGTCGTTGATGACGGCACTGTTCACAAATCCCTCCGGAATCACCCGGTGCTCCACCAGCTTCCTGATCACCAGGTCATGCACCCACTCTGGGATGGCGTCCACCTCTCCCCGCGGGTACAGACGCTCCTGGCCGGGGCCTCGCCTCTGCAGCTGAGAGCCGTAGGTGTAGCCCTCGCCAAAGAAATACTTGTTCCGCAGCGGCGCCCGATCCACCGTGTGCTCCTTGTAGAGCCCCTTCTCCGCTCGGGACACCACGTCCTCGATGCGAGCTTCGATCTTAGCGCACTCCTCGGCGCTGAAGAGACGAAGCTGGCGGATGCCGCTCTTGACTTTCCGAGCTTCTTCTTCCTCCTTCTGCTCCTCGTAGTCGCTGGGTTCGGAACCGGAATCCTCCTGGTGCCGCCGCTTGCGATCGTAGGAAGGGTCGGTGGGTTCTCGTGGGAGGCTGCCACCGCTGTTGCCTTTGTGACCGTCCCGGTAGGGCATCATGGACTTGAGCTTCTCCCGCAGGTCCGTGTAGCCGGTGGAGGCCATCGCGAGTCCGCAGCCCCCGCCTCTATCGATCCCGGTGCTGCAGGCGGTGCTGGTGGCGGCGGGTGGCGGCAGCGGCGGGGGACGAGAGCTAGCCACGGTACTGCAGAGACCTCAGTACCGCGGGGACCGCCGCAGCCTGAAGCAAGAAGCGGCCGGGACCCCAGCGCAAGCA
>JAOXOE010000771.1:5960342-5970736 GCA_028565055.1 Phoeniculus purpureus | reverse complement strand
GGGGGAACAGGGTGGGGTTATGGGATGGGGTGGGATGGGAGGGACAGGGCGAGGGCTATGGGGACGGGGTGGACACTCACGGTCACTGTCAGTGGGGGACTGCCGGCTCTCGGGGCTGTGTGGGACGTGGGTGCCGTTGGCCTGGGGCAGCTTCGGGGTCACCGTCGAGGTGTCGGTGCTAGAAGGAATCACAGGCTTGTTAAGGCTGGAAGAGACCTCCAAGCTCACCCAGTCCAACCATTGCCCCAGCAGGGCGCTGTGGGGGCTTACAGGGCTGCTACTAGGGTACAGTAGGGGCAACAGGGATGCTGTGGGGGTACAGTGAGGTTACAGGGGCGCTCACGGAGTATCGGGGTGCTGTGGAGACATAGGGTGCTATGGTGGTACTGTAGGGGTGCAGTAAGGTTACAGGGGCACTGGGCAGGGGGTACAGGGCTGCTGCTGGAGCACTGCGGAGGCACTGTAGGGGCGCGGGGTGTTGTTAGGGCACTGCAGGGGTATGAGGGTGCTGCAGGGGTGCTGCAAGGGTTCAGGGCTGCTGTGGGGGCACAGGGGTGCTGCAGAGGCACAAGGTGCTGTGAGGGCTTACAAGGGTACTGCTGGGGTACAGGGGTGCTGTGGGGGCACTGCAGGGGAGCACAGAGGTGTTGTGGAGGTCCAGTCAGGGTACAGGGGTGCTGTGTGGGTACTGTAGGGGTACAGTAAGGATACAGGGGTGCTGTGGGGGCACTGTAAGGGAGGTCAGGGGTGCCGTAGGGGAGCCCAGGGGTGCTGTGGGGGCACACACAATCCACCTAAGGCAGGAGGTGTCCTGGAGCCGCGCCACCTCCAGCCGGCAGAGCGGCTCCGTGACGTTGCGGGCGCTCAGCGAGAAGCGCTCGAACTCGGACGGGGAAATCAGGTAGAAACCTGGAGAAGGGGGGGAGGACAAAGAAGACCCTCAGAGACCCCGCCACGGGACGAGGGAAGAGTTAAACACCCCACAGCCACGGGACACCCTCACCCTGGCCGTGCTTGGTGAAGACGCAGGAGGCGATGCCGCTGATGTCCTCCTTGCGGATGCAGCCGTAGTGGACCTGCGGCCGCAGGCCAGGGATGGTGAAGATGTGGATGTCGCCCAGGTTGGTGAGACAGGCCAGGCAGTTCTCCAGCCGCTCCTCGCAGCCCGCGCTCGCCAGGGTCACCAGGGCCACCTTCCGCACCCGGCAGCCCTCGTGCGCCGTCAGCTTGAACTTGGTCTTGGCGCTCACTTTGGGCAGCGTGAAGACCTGGAAGGGGTGAGAAGAGGTGCGTGGTGGGAAGAGGAACCTGGGGAGGTTTTGGAGGTACCTGAGCAGCCCCTCACTGTGGAAACCCTTGGGAAAGGGCAGTATCAGCCTCTCAGAGCCACTGCATGGACCTGCCCTTTGCAGCCACCAAGCTGGGGACAGGCATAGGATCACCCTAGAACCTGCCCTTTACAGCCACCACAAGGGGACAGGTGTAGGATCACCCTAGGACCTGCCTCTTGCAGCCACCAAGCTGAGGACAGATGTAGGATCACCCTAGGACCTGCCCTTTGCAGCCACCACATTGGGAACAGGTGTAGGACTGACCCAGAACCTGTCCCTTGTAGTCACCACAGTGGGGTCAGGTGTGGGATCACCCCAGGACCTTCCCCTCGGAGCCACCACACTGGGGACAAGGTGTAGGATTGACCTAGAACCTGCCCCTCAGAGCCACCACAGTGGGGTCAGGTGTAGCATCACCCCAGGACCTAATCCTTTGGAGGCTCCACACTAGGGACAGGTGCTGGATTGACCCTGTTTCTTGCAGCCACCACACTGGGGTCAGGTGTAGGACCACCCCCAGGACCCAGCTGATCACCTCCATCCCTGTATCCAGGCTGATGGCAACACCCAGGCAAGGACAAGGGGTGGTGGGTCCCATCCCCACAGAGCTCACCTTGAACTGCTCCTCGGAGGAGATGAGCATCGAGTGGCTGCCCTGCATGTCGGGGGCCTTCGCCAGGTCCCGTGAGACCTCGTAGGGCTCGGGCAGGGGGTTTCCCCGGCCGTCCAGCACCGCGATGGCCACCACGGGCGCCCGGTGCATCAGCTGGATCTCCTTGCCCAGCACAGCCTCCACCGCCCGCTCCGAGAACTTCTCCTGCGACGGCACCTCCAGGGCGTAGGCGAACACCGACCCCGAGTTGGTCCCTGCCCACATCGTGGGGCCGTGGTGGGCGGCTGTGGGGAGCGGGAGCAGCGTCAGAGCCCCCCATTCCCCACAGCCAGACCCACAGCTCAAGGGGTTTTTTTCACAGGGGGCGAGGGGTTGTCTCACCGTCCCGGAGGAAGGTGTCGGCGAAGTAGAGGCACCTGACCACCCCTGAGAGGGAGTCGTCAGCCGAGCGGGGCTCAATCCGCCGCTGCACTGGGGTCATCTCCACCTCGGGGGGTCCTGCCTGCTCGGCCAGCTGAGCGTTGGCTTCGTGCACCTTGCAAAGAGGACACGGGGTCACGACCTGACTGATGGTGTCATGGGGGTCCATCCCCTGACTGATGGGGTCATGGGGGTTCATCCCCTGACTGATGGGGTCATCGGGGTCACCCTTACTCAACAGTGTCATCCCCTGTCTGATGGGAACACAGGGTCATTGCCTGCCCCAGTGGGCACACAGAGGGAGTCATCCCCTGCTCAGCAGGGACACAGGAGTGGGGGCATCCCCTACCTGATGAGGACACAGGGGTCATTCCCTGCCTGAGGGGAACATGGGGTCATACCCTGTCCAGCAGGGATGCAGGGATCATCCCCCACCCAACAGGGACACAGCAACAGGGGGGTCATCCCCATCCTAAATGGGACATAGGGAGTCATCCTCTCTCCAGCGGGGACACAGGGTGGAGGGGGGATCATCCCCTGCCCAATGGGGACATGGCAGGGGTCACCCCTCTACCTGATGGGGACACATGGGGGTCATCCTCTACCCAACAGGGACAAGGAGAGGGTCATCTTCTGCCCAGTGGGGACACAAAGAGGGGGGGGTCATTCCCTATCAAATGGAATGAGGAGAGGATCATCCCCTGTCCAGTGGGGACACAGGGGGGTCCATCCTGGTCCAGCAGGGACACAGTGGGGTCCATCATGGTCCAGCAGGGACACAGAGAGGATCATTCCCTACCCAAACAGGACACAGGAAGGGTTATCCCCTGCCTGACGGGGGACATGACCCCCAATCCCCACTCACTTTACTGGAGGGGCTACTGGCGTTGAGCCTCTTCTTGCCGGACACGCGGCTCTTGCGGATGCGGCGGAAGGACTGGCGCAGGGACTTCTTAAGGGACTTCACGCGGGACAGGGGCCCCTCCATGGCCAGCGAGTCGTTGGGGTGCAGCGTACACCTGCAGGGCACCCACGCTCAGCACCCACACCCCCACCTGCCCCATTCCACTGCCCCCCAACCCCACGGCCCCACACCTGGCCAGTACGGGGTTGCGCCGGTAGTAGTCGAAGAGCCCGAAGCCGTGGCTGGTACCGAAGGCCACCAGGTTCCACTCCGAGTGGAGGGTGACAGCGGTGACGGCAGCGGGGGGGATGCACTGCACCAGGACGCTGGGCTGGAAGCCGGGGGCGAAGGGCAGGGGGCCGTTGCGGGGGGCCAGTCGGTCGTGACCCTTCCACGTGAAGCCCTCACGGTCTTGCAGCAGGTCCACGGTGGCCACGCTGACCGCGTGCTCCGACTTCTCGTCGCTCAGCTCCATCACCAGCACCTACGGGGGGACAACAACAGGCGATGGGTGACAAATGCCAGGCCCAGTCCTACCAGCCAGGGGGCTAAACCCCGTGGGTAGGAGCCTCTCACGGACAAGCAAAGCTCCGTGGGGATTCTGGGGGTGGGTCTATGGGGGGATCTGGCATCTGTGGGGGGTCCATGTGGAGGTCTGGGGGATCTTCAATCTGTGGGGGTCCATAGGGTTCTGTGGGATCTGGAATCTGTGGGGTTCAGTGGGAGCTGACATCTGTGAGGGTCCATGTGGGGGTCTGTGGGATCTGTGTGTGGATCTGGAATCTGCAGGGGTCCACGGGAGGAGGAACTTCTGGGGGTTTGTGTGACCTACAGACCTCCCCCACAGCGTGTGCTGAACCTAGAGGTGCCCGGCAGCCCCGTCTCTGCCCCCCAGTGCCCCCTGTACCTGCCCAGCAGTGCCAGCCACCACCATCCTGGCCGTGTACTTGCAGAGGGCGATCTTCTGCACCCCTAGGCGCGGGTCATCGCTGTAGGGATCAAAGCAGCCAACCTGGGGGGAGGAGATTAGTGGGGTCAGGTGCCTTCATATAGCTGTGGGACAGTCCCCATATCTTACCCCCCCGCCCCGCCTCATAATCAGCTGGTGGATACAGTCTGCAGCTCACGGGCACCTCCTCTGGGTAGGGTCTGTCCCCACGTGCCCCCCTCAGCTCTCCCCCCATACTGGGGCACGAAGAACAAGAGTCCCTTGTGTCCCCACAGGGCGTCACCGCAACAGCTGCGCCCCAAGCTGGGGGACATGGCCCCGCGAGCAGCCGGGACGGCTCCGGTGGGTGCAGCCTCTGTGGTCATCCCTGGGCTTGTTCCCATCCCGGTGCTGGTGGAGGCAGAGGGGTACTGAGGTCTGCAGAGGGCTACTGGGTCTGCAGTGGGGGTACTTGAGACCGCAGAGGCTGCTGAGTCTGCAGTAGAGTACTGGGGTCTGTATGGGACTGCTGGGGTCCACAGTGGGGTACTGGGGTCTGTATGGGACTGCTGAGGTCCACAGTGGGGTACTGGGGTCTGTATGGGACTGCTGAGGTCCACAGTGGGGTACTGGGGTCTGTACGGGACTGCTGAGGTCCACAGTGGGGTACTGGGGTCCACAGAGGGGTACTGGGGTCTGCCAAGGACACTGAGAATGCAGCAGAGTCCTGGGACCTGTGCAGGGGTGCTGGGGTCTGCATGGGATTGCTGGGGTCCACAGCAGGGTACTGGGGTCTGCACAGGGGTACTGGGGTCCCCAGAAGGTGCTGAGTGTGCAGGAGAGTACGGGGGTCTGCAGAGGGCTGCAGCAGGGTCCCACCTTGCGGAAGGGCGGCCACTCCTCCTCTCCCGCCTGGTTGAGGCTGTCGTTGTGCTCACAGTCCGTCTGGAAGATGCTGGCGGTGCCCAGCTTGTAGAGGGGCTTCAAGGAGACCCCCGAAGCGTCCCAGAAGCGCACGGTGCCATCCTCATGCCTGGGGAAGGGGGCGGGGGACAGGGAGGCCCCTGTCAGCGCAGGGAGCCCTGACATCTGCCACCCGGCTAACAAGAGCCGCCTGTGTGCTGGCAGCCACCGTGCCAGGACAGGGCGGGGGGACAAGGCGGGGGACACACAGCGCTGCGGGTGACACCACACCACGCCGAGGGAGATGGGGGCAGCCCATCCAACCAGGGTGGTTGGACCCCCATCCTACTGTCCCCACCCTACAGGAAGGGGCTGGGGGGAGGTGGTCTCACGCGTCCCAGCATGTTATGGGGTCCCCAGATCCCCCATCCCCACTGCCAGACCACTCACCCAGTAAGGAGAAGCCCCCTCTGCGTGGGCTCCTGGGCCAAGTTCTTCCCCCCATCAATGGGCCAAGCCTAGAGGAAAAGAGAGGGGTTGAGCTCAAGCATCACTCCTCTGCTAGCTCATCCTGGAGTGGGGGGGTGGTCTCAGAGACTCTTCACCCCACTCCATCACTCACCGCAGAGGAGAGCCGGGGGCTCTGCTGCTCTCCAGCACTGATGATCCTCTCCCAGAGCTTGAGGGGGACGTTGGAGACGTGGCAGGAGCAGGTGATGGCAGAGGAGTGCAGCGGTGCCAGGTACGGGGCAGGGATGGTGGGCCAGCCCGGCGTCTGCAGGTCAATGGCCACCAGCTCTTCCTCCACCAGCACCACCAGAGCTCGGGGGTTCTCAAAGCCTTGGGGAAGGGGAAGAAGGCTGCTGTGAGTGGAGATCACACCCTGCCACCAGCAGCAGCAGCAGCTCACTGGGGTTGCCCTGGCACGAACGAACCTCCCTCGGCGGCCTCAGCGCCCTGCACAGTGAAGAAGTCGATGACGCGGGAGGTGAAGTCGAGCGTGGCCAGGCTCTGGCCCTGCAGCACGCTGACGCAGTGCCGGTCGCCGTAGCTGGCCCGCGGCATCCCCCCGCTGAAGATGATGAAGGGGTTCCTACAGCGGGGAGGAAGCAACCGTCCATCAGACTCCCAGCAAAGGGCATCTCTGCTCACCCCATGCCCACCAGTGGCTCAGAGCCGGGCGGGCAACAAGCCGGTGCTTCGAGGACTCACCCCGACGTGCAGGTCCTCCAGAGGATTTTGCTGATGGCTTTGCAAGGGAACGGGCCTGAAACCAGAGATGTCACACGATCGCCACGGAATCATTTCACTTGGAACGGACCCCCAAAGGGCACCCAGCGCAACCCCCCCCTACACCAAGCAGGGCCAGCACTCACCAGATCAGGTTGCCCAGAGCCCCAGTCAGCCTGACCTTGAATGGCTCCAGGGATGGGGCCACCCCCACCTCTCTGGGCAGTCTGTTCTGGGGATTCGCCACCCTCAGATTCCAGATCCTTTTCCTCCTGTCCAGCCTCACTCTGCCCTTTTCCAGCTTCAAACCAGGACCCCTCATCCTATCGCTCCTTGCCCTTAGGAGCAGCCTTCCCCAGCCTCCTGACAGCCCCTTTCGGGGGTTGGAAGGTCACTAGAAGGTCCCCCCTCAACCTTCTCCTCTCCGGGCTGAACAACCTCAACTCTCTCAGCCTGTCCCCAGAGCAGAGGGGTCCAGCCCTCTGAGAATCCCCATGGCCTCTCCTCTGGACCTGCTCCAATAGCTCCTCGTCCTTCTGGTGTTGGGAGCTGGACGCAGGATTCCAGATGAGGTGTCACCAGAGCAGAGCAGAGGGGCAGAACCCTCTCTCTCGATCCTCTGGCCACCCGCTGACCCCAGCACTGCCGTGTCAGCACCAGGACGAGTCACTCAGCCCCCCAGCCCCACAAGCCACCCCATACCGTAAGGGATGGTGGACATGACAGGCTGCTGGGTCCTCTGGCCGGCTCCGCTCACAGCCCACACCATGTACCCGCCGTCGCTGTGTGAGCTGACGATGCTCTTCCCGCTCTGCTCCCAGGCCAGGCTCTCCAGCTGCTGCGGGAGCACATGGAGCGGGGTCAACACTGGGGTGGGAGGACACAGGCAAGAAGGCTACCACTAGCCCTCTGCCACCCTTGGTACCTGGTTCCCCAGGAAGAGGTGCTGGACGAGGCGCGAGCTCTGCTCCCACAGGACCACCAGCCCCCGGCTGTAGCCGATGAGGAGGCGGTTGCTGTCCTGCGGGTGCTCCTGGATGGACTCCACGGGCCCCAGAGCCTTCCCGCAGCGGTAGTCATCGGGGACGCTGTGGGGAGGGGACACACAGCGGGGTCAGAGGGGGTTCGGGGTGATGGGGAGCGCGGGGTGTGGGACTGGCAGGGCTCTCACCTCTGCAGGATCTCATCGGGGTAGAGAGTCTGGTCCTCCAGCAGCACCAGGCTGGGCAGGGCGAGGAAGTACACGGCACCCCCCTCAGTGCCCAGGCAGGCCAGGGCACAGGATGAGGTTGGCAGAACCACTGTGACCCGTGTGATGCCAGGGGAGCAGCTGGAGGAGGATCAGGGGTTGTCAGCCCCACATTGGGCTTGGGGGGTGCAGCAGAGAGACCCCAAACCTCCCCCGCCCCGATGCTGCATCCCCACGTTGTGGGTCAGGCTCAGTACCAACAGCAATCAGCCACAAATCTCCCCCACCAAGCCCCTCCAGCACCTCTACTGAGTCCAAGGTTGCAGGGTTCCTCCCACCCCACATCATCCCAGGTGGGATCAGGGGGAGTATCCCAGACCTTGGCCACCATCCCGCTCCAAGCGGGGCCGACGGCGGCTCCCACACACCGTTCCCAGCCAGCAGGCAGCGGGGTGGCTCCCAGCTGCAGCTCCACAGTGTGAGCAGCTGGGGAACACCCCCCTCCCATGACATCTCCCCCACCCCGCAAGTACTTAGTGCTGGCGGACCCTGGGCGCCCCGGGAGGCCGAAGCTGCGGGTCTCCTCCAGGTGGGAGCACCCATCCTTCTGGCAGACCTCCCAGAGGTGCAGAGTGTTGTCGTCCAGCAGGGAGAGGAGCCAGCCCTGGGGTTGGAGAGGAGCGGAGGGGGATGACAATGAGGTGGGTTGGGGGCTGCCGGCAGCACCCTCAACCCTCCCCTCCTTCGGGACACCCCCCTACCTGGCCAGGGAGAAAGTGCAGCTGGGTGACGGTGGCCGTGTCCTTGTGCAGACCCGTCAGCTCCACACCCGGTGCCCCGTATCTGAGGGGATCGTCAAAGAAATAACGAGCGGAGAGACATCCCGTCACACCCCCCAGTTCTCCCCAGTTCCCCCCAGCAGGCACCAGTTTAACCAGGGAACAGCATCCCTGGCAGCACCACCAGCATCCCCAGGTGGGGTCCCCTGAGCAGCTCTGACCACGATGCCCTGGCACGTGGACGGGGTGCGTGTGCGAGGCTGGGTGACTCCTCTACCCTCTGCCACCCTCCTCTTCCTCAGCCGCGGGGCCGTGTGGAAGGCCCCGGCAGCAGGGTGGGGTTCGGCATGCGCCGGCACAGCCTCACTCACCCGACTGGTCCCGGCTCTGGCGACGCCGCTCGGCAGGAACTGGGGCAGAACCGGCCGGCACCGCGCAGTGAACCCCGACCTGGCGATTCCCCGACACCACCTCACTCACCCAGGACCTGGCGAGCTGCTCCCCCATGGCCCAGGGTCACCCCGTGTGTTGTGGGGTGATGTCTTGCCGCAAGTTGAGGGGGTTCACCTGGCCAGACCCCAGGCTCTGAGCACCCCCAGTGCAGGGAGCTAGCCTAGTGGGTCTGCCCGGACACACAGGCAGGAGCCACCCGGTAGCACCAGCAAGGACTTGAGGGGGCAAACAGGGTGTGTGAAGGGGAACACACAGGGTTGGAGGATGCCTTGCATTCCTCATTCATCTTGGGGTCTTTCACACCCCAAAACAGGGCCCCAGGTGGACAAGTGGCCACCGAACAGCAGTAGTACTGACTCACTGTGATCAAAGTCCGAGCCCAGAGACGCCCCGACCCAAAGCTGCCTCAGGAGATGCCCTCCAGCTGCGGTAGCCCCTCAAAAACTGGGCTGTCGGCGGCCAGATCCACCCAGCCCAGCTGGGAGCACCCATGGGTGCCCCCACTAACCAGTAGCACCAGTCAGGCCAGCTCCAGCTCCTGCCTCGCCCCGGCACCCTGAACTTCCAGCAGCATCTTCTCAGCGGCAGCCAGAGCAAGGCTGGGTGGGCAGGGACCGCTGCCAGCCCCGAGCCGGGTACCAACCCCAAAACCATCCCCACAGAGGATGCTCAGGGTACCGCAGCCCCCTATCACAGCAGCTCCACAGTCTTGGGCGAGGGGGGATGGTGGAGCAGCCAGAGCCAGCACCCCACGGCGAAGCGGCCAAGCGGAGCGGCCGGCGACGTCGCGGCCGGGCTTGGCACTGGGGCGGCTTCGGCGACAGGGGGAAAGAAAACCACCCCACGCCATCTTTGTGCTCGGGCGGCAGCGAGCTGCTAGCCTGGGGGATGGGGAGAGTAGTGGACCCCCACCTCCCCACCCCATACACACCCCCTCAATCCAACCGACGACCCCAATCCGGGTGCAGCCACCCCCTACATCCCCCAGTCCACATTCCTGCGGAGCGGGGGGCCCCCCGAGCGCGGCCGCATCCAGCCTGGCCGCCCGCCAGCAGCCCTCTGTGAAGTCTCCCTGCACGCCGCCGGCAACAAAGCCCGGCCGAGCCCCGCGGCCCCGTTGTGGGTCACCCCCTACCCCCACACCCCGGCCACGGACCCCCACCCGGCGCTGGGCTCGGTGCCCAGCACAACCCCATCGACCCAGTGCCGCGCTGGCCGCAGGCTCCACTGCCAACCCCCAAAAAGGGCTGCGTGGATGAGGATGGGAAGGACGGGATACAAGAGGGGGTGACACCCCTCTGCCAAGTTGGGAGGTCACCAAACCCCGCTGCTCCCCCTGAATCTAGGGTTTTCTCTCCAGCCACCTCCACCCAGCACAGCTGCAGCCCAGCTGGACGGAGGGACGGACAGATGTCGGGATGAGGCGCTGCCGGAGGGGCACAGCCACGTCCCACAGTGTCCCCTGGCAGCAGAGGATGGAGCGGGGTTGGGGGGGATCTTACCTGCTGCCCTTGCGGGGTGGGAAAAGGATACAGCTTGACGGCTCCCGCCTTGGTGCCGATGGCCATCACACGCAGGGCTGGGTCAAAGGCCAGGGCGCTGGGCTAGAGGACGAGGAGAGCTGCAGAGCTTTCCTGCAGCTCC
>JAOXOE010000771.1:5944686-5956374 GCA_028565055.1 Phoeniculus purpureus | reverse complement strand
GACCTTGTTGGCAGTGAGGGTGCCAGAGCCCTGTCAGGGGCTGCCCAGGGGGGTTGTGGAGTCTCCTTCTCTGGAGACATTTCCAACCCACCTGGCCATGTTCCTGTGTGACTGGATCTAGGGGATCCTGCTGTGGCAGGGGGGATGGGACTGGATGGTCTTTCGGGGTCCCTTCCAATCCCTGGTGTTCTGTGATTCTCTGTCCTCTCCCTCTGCCTAAGTCCTCTGTTGGTGTTTGTCTCTCTCTCAGCTGCTGGTCAAACTACGGGAAAGTAGGAGGTGGCCAGACGGTCTCTGTGATGAAGAAAGGCTGCATGTGGAAAGGAATCATTCAGCACGAGCTGGACCACGCTCTGGGCTTCTTGCACGAACATTCTCGAAGCGACAGAGACAAACATGTCAAGATCATGTGGGACTACATCAGTCCACGTAGGTGCCTCAGCACCCCTCAGCGTCGGCGCTGGTTTGGAGCCGCTGTCCCCAGCTACCCCTGAAGGCAGCAGCCAGGAATCCCCCCCTAACCGCACTCTCACGCGTTACAGCCGACCGACCGGACTTCAAGAAATTCGAGAACTCCAGGAACCTGGATCTCCCGTACGACTACAACTCAGTGATGCACTATGGCCCGTGAGTAGGGGCTTGCGTGGGGCTCGAACCCTGCCGCAGGGTTAGTTTCTGTAATAGCTCTCTGCCGAGCCACTGGACCTAGGGGACCTGCTGTGGTGGGGGGACTGGGCTGGATGGTCTTTGGAGGTCCCTTCCAACCCCTAATGACTGGGTCTAGGGGATCCTGCTGTGTCAGGGGCATTGGACTGGATGATCTTTGGAGGTCCCTTCCAACCCCTAATGCTCTGTGATTCTGTGAGCATTTCCCGCATCCATCTCACACAAGACACACAAAGCAGAAAGAAAAACCTCTTAAAGGAGATTTTGTTTCACTTACTGTTGCTTTAGGATCCAGTAGCAACTGTGGTTGAGATTGTGAGCAAGCCAAAGAGCAAGTGGAGGCCTCTACCCCTGGACACTGTGGTATGTTTCAGCTGTGCTGAGAGGAGCTTTGAGCAGGTGCTTCAGTCACCGCTGAGTGCTGCTTTGGGCACAAACCTTTCTGTTTTGTGTTCTGGCTCCTCCCAACGCAGGAACTTGAGAAACTGGCTTCCCGCAAGCTGAAAATAAACGCCAAGACAACCATGACAATAGCAGAGAAACTCTATACTCAAGGGTAAGGAAGCAATTAGTGGCTTGGAAAATGCAACTCCCTCAAAACCAAAATGGTCTCTAGCCCCAGCAATAGAAGTGTCTTAGAGCACCCCTTCAGGTTCTGTCTGTCTGTCTTCTTCAGGTTCATTAGTTACCCCCGAACTGAGACAAACATTTTCCCCAAGGAGCTGAACCTCTCTGCCTTAGTAGAACAGCAAACTCAGGACCCAAACTGGGGAGCATTTGCACAGAGGATATTGGATCGGGGTGGGCCGACTCCTCGGAACGGATCCAAATCAGATCAGGCTCACCCTCCCATTCACCCCACCAAATACACCAGCAACCTGCAGGTGAGCGGAACGGAGGTACCTGGGTGGGTTGTGCTGCTGGTTGTTGGCAGAGCTGCAGTCTCGCTCATATTCCTTGACATCTCTCAAACTCAGGAGCAGAGTGATGGGTTTCTTTTCCTTTAACCTTAGGGCAATGAGCAGAGGCTCTACGAGTTCATCGTGCGCCACTTTTTGGCCTGCTGCTCGGAAGATGCCAAGGGACAGGAAACAACCGTGGAGATCGACATCGCTAACGAGCGGTTTGTTTCTGAGGGACTGATAGTCCTGGCCCATAATTACCTGGAAGTCTATCCTTATGATAAATGGAACGATAAGGTAATAACCCTTGAGTAAAAAGAGATGGGAGAGGCTAAGCTACCTGGAGTTGAAATTCTCACTTCACTGCCCACTTCGGACTCTTCTTTCAAAGAGATTCTCCTTCCCTTCAGGTTATCCCACTGTACCAGAAAGGCACTCGCTTTCAGCCCACTACGGTGGAGATGGTGGATGGGGAAACCAGACCTCCGTTGCTCCTCACTGAAGCAGATCTCATCGCCCTCATGGACAAACACGGCATTGGTCAGTACTGGTAGCGTGGCCTTGCGTTGTTTGGGAGAGCTTTGTTCAGAAGCTTCTTCTCAACCTCTCTAGCACCGGTTCTGTCCCACCCTCAGACCAGGGCATTCTCTGGACCTCACTTCAGATGAGAAACCACTTAAATGTGCAGAACAAAGCAGAGACCTGGGAGCAAAGTCCAGAGGTGCTAAGGATCCTGCAGATCGTCTCTGGTGTCTAGGGAGATGTGCAGCGTAGGGGCCGCGGTGTGTCTGTGCCAGCACCTTGTTGGCCTCAGAGCCAGTGAGATAAGAGGGTGGTCCAGAAGTTGTCTCCTTGTCCCTTTAGCACCTTGCACTCTGCACTGGGTAGAGGGAGAATCACTTCTTGGTGCTAATATGACAACCTGGCTGCTTTCAGGGACTGATGCCACTCACTCTGACCACATCGAGACCATTAAGACGCGGATGTATGTCGGCCTTACGGCAGATCAGCGATTCCTTCCCGGCCACCTGGGCATGGGACTGGTTGAAGGTAAGGACAGTGCCCCTTAGGGAGGTCACAGCTTCCTTACTTCCTCCTTCCTTTTGCCCACTGTGCGGTGTGTTCCTCAGGCTACAATTCTATGGGCTACGAGATGTCCAAGCCTGACCTTCGAGCAGAGCTGGAGGCGGATCTGAAGCTGATCTGTGAGGGGAAGAAAGACAAATCTGTAGTGTTGCAGCAGCAGGTCCAAAAGTACAAGCAGGTCTTCATCGAAGCCATGGCCAGAGCCAACAAGTGAGTCCTGACTTTGCCCTCTGCTGTTGTGGGAGGTCTGGCTTCTCCTGTGGGACTCAGCCTGGAGCAGGATCCCATCACAGTTTCCCCAGAGCTGTGTGTGTGGGCATTAGGATGGGAAGGGATGACTCGCAGCTTGGCAGAAGGATTCAGAGCTGGCTGAAGGAGAAGGCTGCATGCACTGACCTCTTTAACACGTAGCCTGTTCCAGAGGAACAGGGAGAAGCTCGGAGGGGCCAACTCACTGCAGAGGAGACACATGGGCAGCTCTGCTTGTTTCGTCATAGGTTGGACCAGGCCGTGGCACGGTATCTTGGAGAAGGCACAGAAATCACAGAGCAAGAGGAGGTCTACCCAGTGACTCCTCTTTCTGTTCGGAAGTGTCCGCAGTGCAACAGTGACATGGTCCTGAAGACCAGGAAGAACGGCGGGTTGGTGATCTGCCCTATTGTAGGAAGTAGCTTCTGTGTTGGTTTATGTCTCTCTGGGCACTGCTTCTCTTCCCTCTGCAGCAAGCTTGGGCTGCAGCTAACTCTCTCCGCTAGCTGTGTGGACTGTGCTGAACCTCTTTCTCAGGCATCTGTTTGCCCTTAGAACTGGTTGTGGTGACAGTTCTTGATGGCTGATCACCGACACTCTTGACTTGGCTTCTTCCTCATCTGGTGCCTTTGTCTCACGGCAGGTTCTATCTCAGCTGCTCGGGTTATCCAGCCTGTAAAGCTGCATTGTGGTTTCCTGATTTCGTGCTGGATGTGACCAGGGATGAGAGTGTCTGTGCTGTGTGTAAACCCCATCCGGTTTACAGGTAGGTCCTATCAGTTACCCCAAGGAAACGCAGCCCCTCAGACACGATGCATAGCCATCAGGCCAGACAGATCCACAAGCCAGGCTGGGCAACCATTTTCCATCCTGGTCTCAAAAAGCTGGAGGAACAGTCTCAAGGCTTGAAGGTAGAAAGAAGCGGGCAGGGGGCTGAGGAAACTTGTGTAAATACAGCAGAAGTTAAAAGTAAAACAAGTAGAAGTAGAGGTCTGTTGATGAGGAGTTACATGACCTGGAAGACTTAGATTCACAGAATTATTGAGGCTGAAAAAGCCCTCTGAGCTCATCCAGACCAGACCAGCACCTAACATGACCCCAGCGGCCACACCAGGGCACTAAGGGCCACAGCCAGGCTGTCCTTCAACACTTCCAGGGATGGGGACTCCACCACTGCCCTGGGCAGTCTGTTCCAGGCTCTGATCACCCTTTCCCTGAGGAAGGGCTTTATAACATCCAGCCTAACCCTCCCCTGGCAGCTTCAGGCCCTGCCCTCTCATCCTGGCTGTGGTTGCCTGGGAGAAGAGCCTGACCCCCACCTGACTGCACCTTCTCTTCAGGGAGTTGTAGAGAGGGAGAAGGTCCCCCCTGAGTCTTCTCCAGAATAAACACCCCCAGCCTCTCCTCATCAGCCTTTCCCTCCAGTCCCTTCCCCAGCCCTTCCCAGAGAACCGGGAGCTACCGTGCAGCCAGCCTGGAGCACATCAGGGTGATCACAGAATCATTGAAGCTGGAGAAGCCCTCTGAGCTCATCCAGCCCAGCCTAAGACCTAACATCACCCCATCAGCTACACCAAGGCACTAAGAGCCACAGCCAGGCTGTCCTTCAACACCTCCAGGGATGGGGACCTCCACCACTGCCCAGGGCAGTTTGTTCCAGGCTCTGATCCTCCTCTCCTTTCAGGTTGAAGTTTAAATTCAAGAGAGGCAGTGTTCCACCCGTGATGCCCCTGGAGTTTGTGGGCTGCATCGGAGGCTGTGATGAGATGCTGAAAGAACTCTTGGACCTCAGGTATTCAAACAGTTCATCCCAACCCGCACCATCAGCCAGCCAGCAAACCAACCCCTTGCAGGTCAACAGCTCCTTGAACAGAGCTAATGGTGAGAACAGGCACAGGAGAGGGACACCAGGACATCTCTCCTTGGGCTCAGCAACAGCACCCAGGCCTGCTCCTTCAGCTGCTGCAGACAACGGGAGCAATGCAGTGGTGTGCAACTGTGGGGTGGAAGCCCTGCTGTTAACTGTGCGCAAAGAAGGGCCCAACCAAGGCAGGAAGTTCTACAGATGCAGCACCTGCGATTTTTTCCTCTGGGCTGATGAGCAGTCAGAGGGCAGAAGCGACGCAGCTTTGCGGAGCTTTGCACCCTGCCAGCCCTTCATGGGAAGGGACCTGGCAGGATCCCAGCATGCAGGAGGAAGAGGCCCAGCGCTCTTTGGAAGCAACAGCGGCTCAGATTCAAGAGGCAGCACCATGTGCAAGTGCAACAAGCCAGCCATCATACGCACCATCCAGAGGGATGGACCCAACAAAGGGCGGCAGTTCCACTCCTGCCCTAGACCCCGGGAGCAGCAGTGCAACTTCTTTCAGTGGGCAGATGAAAGCGTGCTGCCAGGTAAGGCTGGGCCGGGGGCGAGACACAAGTTGTGGAAGCTGTTCTGGAAGCTAAAACCCAACACATCTCACACATGCACCCCTAGCTGCAGCAACTCAGGCCTTCAGGATTCTCCTAGAACAGCTGCCAGCAGCACTAAAGATGTTGGCATTTAACACTGAGCCCAGCTCACCTCCGCAGGTGGCTAGCGGGATACATCCTCATAGCTCACGTCTGAGCTCCAGACAGGATGCTTGGCTTCTACCTGTAGTAAGTTTGTGCATCTGTGACTCGCTGGATGAAGCCCAGCGCTCTTTCTTACAGACTGTTTGGCCTCCCAAATTAAGTTGCTGGGCTCTGTGACAGCTGTTACTGTTGTGGTGCAGAGCTGGAACAGCAGAACTGCTTTTGGAGATGTGAAACCCCTATTTGGTCACAACAGGGAGACTCTGCTGCTCCCTCTGCCCTAAATTAGGGAGGCACTGAAAGTCCAAGTACGTCTGGGGCTTTGATCAGAGCTCAGAAACCAGCTGAGGCTGCTGTGGAAAGATGATGAAAACAAGCAACTCTAAAAATCACAAAATCTAAAAATCCCTAGTCCTGCTGGCCATGCTATTGCTGATCCAAGTCAGGATGCTGTTGGCCTTCCAGGCCACCTGGGCACCTTGCTGACTCCTGTTCAGCTGATTGTCAACCAGTACTGCCAGGTCCCTCTCTGCCAGGCCGCTCTCCAGCCACTCACCCCCCATTCACACAATGCAAGGCAAATGAGCAGCATGTAGCTGTTGGGACTAATCTGAAGCCAATGTAGCTTCAGGAATAATTTGAGCAGCTGGGATCCTTGATCTGCTGTTTGGAACCGACCTTCTGTTTCCCACCTACTTACAAAGGTATGAAAACACAACTTGTTTCTTTCTAGGACCTTCTGGAAATACCTCTGGGAACCACTTTGGCAGCAGCAGTCAGTCAAGATGGGTGGGAAGTAAAGCCAAGAGACCGAGCAGTTCCTCCTCAGGAGCCACTGCCAAGAAACCACGGACCTGCAGCATCTGCCACCAGCCTGGCCACACTAAGAAAACCTGCCCTCAGAACCACTGAGCCTTCTCTTGAGAGACCAGCTATGAGCTGCTACAGGAGCAACTACTGCTGAAAGGAAATGAAGTCCAGAAACAGCACTGGTAGGGCCGGTCCTATCAAGCGATCCCATCCTCGCGCACGTGTTAGGTACCTGGACAGTGTGGGCTCCAGCAGCCTCAAGAAGTGCCTTTGCTACTGGTGTTGGCGTTTGGGATGAGCTGCTCTTGTGCAGAGCAGATGGAGGTAGTTTGCCCATTTCAAGGAAAGGTTTGGAGATGGAACCTGCAGAGCAAACAGCGCTGGCCGTGGTCCACGTGCACCTCCAGCCTTTTGCCAGGAGGAAGGGCTGGATCGTAGCCACTGAGGGCAGAGTCCAGCGCTGCTTAGCTCCTCCGTGGCTTTTGACAGTGTGGAATCTTATCCTAAGTTCAATTTTAGAAGGGGAAGTTACCTGAGCAACCTTTGCTTTTGTCACTGTTGCTTCTGCCAGCGATGGAGGGCTGAGGTTAGAAGAGCTGAGGGTAGAAGAGCTGGACCCGGTGCTTGCCCTGAGAGGGATGTTCAGCTGCTGTGCTCTGGGGGAAGCTTCCTTTTCAATAGTTCCTGGATTTACAACCAAGTTCTTCCTCCAGCCTCCGCACTGCTGCTAGCGAACGGCAGTTCTTTTTGTTGAGCTGATAAGTTTGCTATTAAAGAGATTATGTCATTTTTAAATTGGATCAAGTGACAGCTGAGCTCTGCCTCCTTATTTCTTCCTGCCTAAAAATAGTGCAGCTATTCCTGCAAAAGCCCCCACCCAGAGCCTGCTTGTTCCACTCACTTACTCACCAGAGCAAACCTGCAGCTGTCCTCAGCAGAAACCCCCCCAGTGCGTTGGAAGGGAACTGCAGAGGGGTAGAGGAAGCAGCTTTTTATCTCACCAGCTGCATCTGCTGTAGTGCTGCTGCCCTGGGACAGACAGACAGCTGCCTGAACTGAAGGGAGGGTCTGTTCTGCTGCACTTGGTTGACACTGAGCTCCCTGGGAAGCTGGGCTGCTTCTTCCTTCTCTGTTGGGGCTTCCCCTCTACATCAAAGCAAGGTTCCTGTGTCTTCTGCCAGACAGCAGCATTGTTTCCCACCAGGGCCTCCAGAGCTGCTCAGGACCCCATTCTCAGACACCGAGCAGTTCCCCTAGGTCAGTATGGAGGTGACATAGCCAGGGCTGGAGCACTCTATGTAACTCAAAGCAGGGGAGACCACAGCAGCACAGATTCATCTGAAGGTCCACACAAGACAGGAAGCATCACCGTCAGCCCTAAATCCATGGCTTGAGGTCAGGACAACTCCAGTTGTTTCTCACTGTAACTGCTCACTCCCACAATTAGCAGCTGCAGCCTAAAAATACAGAGCTGCTGGCTGCAATAACAGGATTAGGAGGCTTTGTAATGCAACCACCAAGCTGGTGAAAGCAGCAGGGAGAGCATTCGTGGGGCACATGGGCAGCAGGTAAGGCTCTGCCAACAGCATCAACCATTCCTGGGCTAAGCTTGGTCAGCCTCCAGGCTGCTGGAAGCTCAGTGTCCCAACAGTTCCTCAGCATCTCAGTGGCTCCTTAGGATCCTGATGGCTCAATGTGCTGCAGCAGGAGGAGAAAGGCTGTGCAGGATGGGTTCTGAGCGCCACCACTGAGCTCTCAGCACAGCAGGGTGGTTCTCAGGCACTGCCATTGCAGCTGGAGGCTTGTTTTCATGGGGACGGAGACAAAGCAGAGCCAACGTGAGCACCAGTAGACACAGGGAAGGTTTATTCTCACAGCTGACACCCAGGAAGTGCTTGGGAGGTACAAACCAAGTAATAGATTGCAAGGAAACACCACCCATTGCTTTTCCTCCCGTAAACAAGATGTGAACAAAACTAAAACACAACCAGCTGCTCACCTTCAAGTCCAGAGGATTTTCCCTCCCCCACCAGTGTGCAAAAACAGCTTTTCTCTTTAAAAAGAAAAAATTCCATTGCCCTGGGACTACAGCCAGAACCAAAAACTTCACTAGCAGCCACTCAAAGGAAACAAAACACCCAAACAAATTACTACTTCTTAATCAAAAGCATAAAGCAGTTCTTGTAAGCTCAGAACATCAGTCCTGCCCCATCCCATGGGGCTCAGGGGGAACAGGACCCCGAGACAGCAGCAATTACATGTGAAAAGGTCGCTGGACAGACTGGAAGGGGACTCTGTGGTTCCCAAGTACCAGCAGACAGACCCTGGCAGCGACCCATCTGATGGGGACAGGACACAGAGCCCTGCTGCAGCCTCCGCTGCGGGACCGACACCAGGAGCCTCTGCAGCCCCCACTAAGGGACCAACACCAGGAGTCTCGCGGGTGTCAGCAGCTCTTCCTGCCACCAGCAGCAAAACACTGTGGGACGAGAGCCACGAAGCCCCAGCGCCATGCTGGGAGCTCATCCTTTCCTCAGGGCAGAGCCAGAACTGGCAGAAGGAAAAGGTAGAGCTGACCTCACCCCATCTGGCAGCTGGAGGAGTTCACAAAGAATAAACCCTCAAGTGCCCAGATGACCATCCAGGACATCACTGGGGCCTTATTCCAAACAGACAGTACCCTATAGATGAGCCTCTCACCCTGTCCCATGGAGCAGGAAAACCAAGCTGGGTGCTGGTAGAAGGACCCAGGATGCTACACCAGTGGGGTCTGCAGGATGCACTGGCAGCAGCAGGAACTCATCCCCACTCCAGCCCCAGCCAGTCTTGGCACACAAGGAGAGGCCAAGAGTTGGGACAGGCAGAGGACATTGGAAAGCAGAGACCAAACATGCTTCACGCCAGCTCCCAGTGGACAGGACTCACCTGGAGAGACACATGGAGCCACCCAGCTCCTGACATCAGCACCCAGCTTTGCTCAGGCACATTTTATTCGGGCAGGAGAGAGTAGTTTTGTTCTCATAAAGTGCTAGAACTTGGCCTCCTACTGACTAGTCAACTAGAAGCATCATAACCCTCACAGCGGGGAGCAGCAGATGGGTGAGGAACACCCCACAGTCAAGGAGCTCCCAACCCACCGGTCACTTGTCCTTCAGCAGGAGCTCTGGCTCGGATATGGCCCTGTAGAGCACGAAGCCCATCTCATCGATTTCCTCTTCTGACAGCTCACTGAGGAGGTTGATTTTGTGGTTGAAGTAGGAAGGGAGGATCCCTTTCTCCAGGTACCCTACCAGCTCCTCAAGCACCTGCTGGAACCTGTCAGCAAGGCTTTCTTCTGCCCAGTCCAAACTGGTGGCACTGAGGTGAAGGATGACGTGGGACAGGGGGCTGCCGCTCAGTTTGTGGAGGGCAGGATGGCTCCTGCAGACATCGTTGAGGATGCAGAGGCAGTGCTGTCGAGCCCCGGCGTCGGCAGCATCCAGCTCCTTCACCTTCGAGACCTCTGCTCTGTAAAAGCTCTCAAGCCAGAGGTTTTCCACCAGTCCTTCAGGAGGAGAAGCCAGAAGAACCTTGTCCTCCATTTCCACCACAGGGAAGAGGGTGATGCTCAGCTCAACCTGATCGTGTTGGACTTCTAGCTTCAGGTCCTGAGAGGACACAACTGGGTAGATGATGCTCCCCAGCAGGCTGCCTATGGCCGGCCAGTTGATGGAGTGCACGAGCATCTTGTGGAGGGTTTCATTGAGAACATTGGAGGAGAGGTACTGACCCACCATGAACCTGTCCCAGGGGCTGCAGCCACGAGGAAAATACTCCAGATCAGCCCTCTTGATCATGCAGTACTGGGGGTTCCTCACCACAGTGTCCTCTCCCGGGATGAGGCTCCAGAGAGTGGCTTCAAGGACCACCGGCAGCATGAAGTGGATGTGGTCAACTGCTGGAGCCCCGAGGCCATCGAGCAGGGGACCACTGAGGAAGAGGCTGCCAAAGGGCAGCTCCGGGCATTTGGTGTGCAGGAAGTTCTGCAGTTGGGTGCAGATGCTCCTGGCCAGCTGCCGGGTGAGGGTTGCTTCTACCTTGGGCTTGGCCAACCTGCTGCTGTAGTGGGAGAGGAGCTTCTCCTGCAGCGTGAGGCAGCGTGGAGGGCTGGGTTCAACCTGAGGAGTCTCTGGAGGGGCAGAGTAGATGCTGGGCTCTGTGAGAACAGGATCACAGAATAGAATCAGAACATTAGGGATTGGAAGGGACCTTGCAAGATCATCCAAGTCCAATCCCCCTGACACAGCAGGATCCCCTAGATCCAGTCGCACAGGAACATGGCCAGGCGGGTTTGAAACTTCTCCAGAGACTCCACAACCCCCCTGGGCAGCCCCTTCCAGGGCTCTGTCACCCTCACTGGGAAGAAGGTCCGTCTCACATTGATGTGGAACCTTCTCTCACACACCCTATCATTAGATGCCCCTGAGCAGAGCCTGGCTCCATCCTCCTGACATCCACCTTTTCCATATTTATTGACATCCATGGGGTCACCCCTCAGTCTCCTTTTTCCAAGAAACCCAATACAGAGGAGAAGTAGCAGCTCTGAGCAGATCTGCAATTTACAGCACCAAGAAGATGTGAGATAGGTGTCCAGCTCTCAGCTCACAGCTCTGGACACAAGGTTGACCCTGCCAAGAGGGCCAACAGCAAGTCCTCTGACATTCACAGCACTTCTCAGCCACAACAGAGCCAAAACTTGCCTCAAAATCCAACAGCACCCAGCTTCACCCCCAGTGAGATGGAAAAACCACCTGAAGCACCAGCAACTGGTCAAGGGAACTCAATGAGCCCCACCAAAACTTCTTGGGCAGATTGAGCCCTGTGAATGATCCAGGACTGGTATCTCAGGACCTTCCATGCCACCAAACTGGGCTGCTTCCCCACTCAAAAAAACTCTGTGTAGGCAGCCGGACAAGGCAGCCTTTGTCCATGGCAGCTGCTGAGAAAAACCCTCTTCTGGGCAGAGCTGACCCAGAAAATGAGGCAGGAGGCACCGCTCCAGAGGAGACATAGCCCAGACAGCCTCCACCACGGTGCTGCGGTGCCCGGGATGGTATCAGAGGTGCCGTTATCACAGGCATTGCCTAAAAAGGGGCCCTGACTCTGGAGCCTCCCAGGAGGGAGGGCACCACCGGGTCAGTTTTCCAGACACTGAGCTAAAAATAATGTGGAGCTCACAGAGAGCCAGGAGCTGCCATGCAGCCAGCCTGGAGCACATCAAGGTGATCACAGAATAATTGAGACTGGAAAAGCCCTCTGAGCTCATCCAGACCAGACCAGCACCTAACACCACCCCAGCTGCCACACCAGGGCACTAAGGGCCACAGCCAGGCTGTCCTTCAACACCTCCAGGGCTGGAGACTCCACCACTGCCCTG
>JAOXOE010000771.1:5916899-5943569 GCA_028565055.1 Phoeniculus purpureus | reverse complement strand
ATCATCCTGCACAGGAGGATAAAGCTCTTGCCAGACCCTTCTACCCCTCTAGAATCATCCCACACAGGCACAGCAAGATAAAGCTCCCCCCAGTCCCCCTACCCCTCTAAATCATCCTGCACAGGAGGGTAAAGATCTTGCCAACCTCCCCTACCCCTACAGAATCTTTCCACACAAGGATAAAGCTCTTGCCAGTCCGCCTACCCCTCTAGAATCATCCCACACAGGCACAGGAGGATAAAACTCGTGCGAGGCCGCCCTACCCCTCTAAATAAAAACCATGTTCCCCCACTACTTGGTTAGCTAGAAGCTGGTTTAAATTATGCTTAAAATGTAGAGCATTTCATGGATCAGGGTTTCAGCTTTTAGCCTAAAGGTACAGCTGGAGTACTTTCTGCTGCAGCTTTTCCTCACCAAAAGACATTAAACTCGATTATTGTTGGACTGCAGGGTGCACTGGAGCAAAGCTTTGGAGTACCCCAGCACATCAGCTGGTCTTACCGTGAAAAAAGGGGAAGAAAAGCCACCGCTGCCAGCACTGCTCACCAAACATGCCTGGAAAAGGGCAGCATTTAGAGCCAGATTTTGAAACAAGCAGTTTCTGCTCTGATAAGCAGCGTTTTCCATCTTAAGCATTCACAGAACAGCGTTTCCCCTGCACTTTGTTTTTGCTTACTGCTTTCTGCATCCCAGAACTTGATCAATTGTCTCATTTTTATTGCTTTTTCAACAGACTGGGAGCTGGGGAAGGAGAGTGGGTGAACCTGGAGCCGCTGAGCAGCTGCCAGATGTTGAGCACTCAGCTCACAGCACTCACACAAAGTGAAGACATCTGTTTGAAATACATGAGCAGAGAGGCCATAAGCCTGTTTCTACCCACACACAGAGATGCAACAGCCTTCCTCTGCCTTTCCTAGAGCCTCTTCTGAATGACTTAAGTATAAGAGAATAGACCCCTCCTAACACCTCACTTCCCCCACCGTTTTCAGTCTGTTTTTCTGCTTACAGGCTGGTGCTTCCACAGTTGATTCAGGGTTGTTGACCCTAGTAGACTCTGTTTTGTTTTATGGCTCCTCACACAAAGGGGAGAAAAGGGGTTGGAGCTTTTTTGTTAGCCTCTTAGCAGACCGGCAAAGATTTCTTTTGGCATCAGTCTTCAAAGCAGGATTTCACTACAGGCTGCTTCAGCAGAGCAGTTTAAGGCAGAAAAAACAGACGATGAAGCACTGACCCTTAATGCAATTAGCAGCCTTCCCTGATGCATTTTTCATTATCCCTAGGGCACCCAGAATTTGATGGCTGTTTGATTTGCGTTGCCCCAAATTCCTGACATTGCTTGAACAAACCACAGGACCAGGAACTAAAAGATTGTGCCCTCTAATTTTTTTTTTTAATAGGGCTACTGCCTTTGTTTTCTTAGAGCATTTTTTTATAGGGCTACTGCCTTTGTTTTCTTAGAGCAGATCGATGTCTTTCCTGCCTCTGCTTTCCTGGTCAGAGGAATGTGGATTTAAATCTGAGCTCCCAAGGGAGAGAGGGGTTTGTTAATTTTACAGTATGTTCTCCATATGCCAAGAGTTTAGCAAACAGTTGCTCCAAGATCAGCGCCTGGGTTTTATTTCATTTACAGTGATCCAATTATCAGTCATATAAGGAATTCTGGAAATGCGCTGGATGTGGACAGACTGGCTCAGAGATTTGTGCTTCTTAATCCAGATGCAACCCTGATGGGCAGAGATGTGCCAAAACATCCTCTGCTGTGAATCCAGCCAAGGTGAAGGGCACTGCTTATCCAGTGCTTGGCTGGATGACAGTCTGCATCCATCACCTGAGAGAAGACAAATGCTGCTGTCACCCAATCTCCTGAGCTCCATCCATCACCACTCAGCCAGGCTGGTGGGTGGTTTTTCTTTTAACAAAAGGTGGATGTTAAAACTCACCTACTAAACCCCTGACCAAGGATTATCAGGTATTGTACACCAAAGAAACCTTTTGATTTAATCTTCACTGAGCCCTATGAAAGCATTTGGTCTCCCAGCGGCAGCTCAAAAGCATCCTCTATCCTACCCACCTAGTTCTAACATCCTTGCCGTAGCAGAGACACCTCCCACTGGATCTCGTTGCTTCAAGCATCATCCAGCCCAGCCTTGAACGCTTCCAGGGATAGAACCCTCTGGGCATCTTTTTCTAGTGCCTCACAAATTTGTCATTTCTTGGGAGTGATCTAAAAAACAGAATTCCCCATGCAAAGGGAAAGAAGGGCTCGAAGCAGAGAAAGTGCCTTATGTACACGAAGGAGTATACAAGTCAATAACACGTCGTTTTATCTGTTACAACTGTTTGGCTGTCTGCAGGAAATAAGCATCAGCTCGTTTTGTGACAGCCCTGTTATTCTTGAGTCATGAAGCTTTGACTGAAAGACTCACTGAGGTCAGTTTGCTTCCCTGTTTTCCTAATTGCACACTCAGTTCCGGCTCTGTCTGACAATGACTAACAGATCTGCCACATCAGCTTCAGTGCTGGCACAGGGTTATCTCCAACCAGCCTTCAAACAGAGAGGCAGAGGCTCACTGGAATTACCCAGCATTTAACGGGTCACTGCGCAGACAAACATCTTAAGCTGGGTGAGGGTTTGAGCACTCACTGCCTCAAAACAAGTGCCAGCAGTGGCACCTTTTGCTTTGTGTGCAGATTCTCTTTGCTTTGCGCTGTGTGTGTAGTTCTGCCCTGCAAGCTCTGGGTAACATCCCGTTAACATCCATCACCTCCTGTTTAACAAGTGTGCTTTGCCTTTCCATCCGCCTTTGGACAATAGTGGTTGAACTGGACAGTGAATCACAGACTAACAGAACATTAGGGACCTCAAAAGATCATCCAAGTCCAATCCTCCTGCTACAGCAAGATCCCCAAGATCCAGTCGCACAGGAACATAGCCAGGTGGGTTTTAAATATCTCCAGAGAAGGAGACTCCACAACCCCCCTGGGCAACCCCTTCCAGGGCTCTGGCACCCTCACTGGGAAGAAGGTCCTTCTCAGATTGATATGGAACCTCCTCTGTTCCAGCTCACACACGCTGCCCTTTGTCCTATCACTGGGTGCCCCTGAGCAGAGCCTGGCTCCATCCTCCTGACACCCGCCCTTTATAAACTTTAACAAGGTTACCCCTCAGTCTCCTTTCTTCCAAGCTCAAGAGGCCCAGCTCCCTCAGCCTTTCCTCATCAGAGAGATGCTCCACGCCATCATCTTTGTTGCTCTGCACTGGACTCTTCCAAGCAGTTTCATGTTCTTCTTGAACTGAGGGGCCCAGAACTGGACATAAATGTCAGTTGAGGGAGTCAGAACAGTTTCTCCTTCCTACCTGCTGAGTCCTAGCACGCTCATCATTTATTGCACTAAGTTACAGCTCCTCTGCAAACAGAGCACACACACAGACAGACATCATGCCCCATGCAGGCTACAGGAATGATTTGAATTGCTGGTCACCACAGAGTTGACTTGCAAATTAAAGCAGAGATGAG
This sequence comes from Phoeniculus purpureus, assembly GCA_028565055.1. Taxonomy (NCBI): domain Eukaryota; kingdom Metazoa; phylum Chordata; class Aves; order Bucerotiformes; family Phoeniculidae; genus Phoeniculus; species Phoeniculus purpureus. Next base: position 5,940,051 of record JAOXOE010000771.1, on the reverse strand, counting down.
TGCAGGAAAAAAGTTCCCTATCTCCATCTGCAAGGAGATAGAGGTGTAAAGAAATACCTGATACCAACCCTACCCCATCCAGCTCAGCATGAGCTGGGAGAGGTGCAGGGAAGGAGCAAAGTGCAACCAGCAGAGAGCTGTTCCCTACCCAGTTTGGTGCCAGATGGAGCCTGGATCAGCAGCAGTAGGTTAACCTGTGTGCTAGATAGGGTCCTCACCCAGAAGGGCTGAGGAGACCTGAGTGAGGCTTGGCTTGTGCCAATTACCAGTTTCTCCCCCTCACAGAGAAGCTTTTCACCAGTTCCAATCCTCTAAATGCTGTATTGCTTCCTGCCTGCAGGATCTGGAAGAGGTCCTGCTGTCAGACCCCCACACAATCTCTCACTTGGCCTCATCTAACAAATTCATCCCCAAGCTCAAGAGTGGGACATCCCAAAAACATTACTCACCAGGGCAGTCTCACCAGAAGAAAGGCAGAGAACTGCCAGCTTTCACACAGGCTTTTATTGTCTCATTAATTTCTCCTTAATTAAGTTCTCCTTAACAAGAACTTCCTCACCTGCAGCATTCTCCTTCCCATTCATTTTCACCTACCATCATGCCACTGGTACTTCCAAGGCTGTCAGCTCCCACTCCTTCCTCCCTCTTCAATTATTCTGAGCCCAGTTTCTACTACCATGGTCCCAAGGCAAAAAAATACCTTCTTAAAGAGCATAGAACTGCCAGGCACAGCAGCTCCAGCACTGTGGAGGTCCTGCTGCGTGCTGGAGTTCACCCCAGGCTTTAACTCCTTCAGATTCCTGGTACATCCTCAGCTAAGATCCTCTCTTTGTTACAGAAGCAGCTGTTCTGCAAGCCCCAGTTATGCTGTGGCTGCCCCTCAGCACAATTAGAGCACTGCAGTTGTTTCCTTGTGACATAAGAACATCTTCCCATCCTGCTAGACCCTACTCTGACCAAAATTGTAACCTCACACACCCCAGTTGCTCAGCCCAAAGCCCTCACACCCCAATGGCTCAGCCCATCCTGTCTTGCTGTTTGTATGAGCAGGGCTGCTGGATCTGCCCCCCCATGGGACCAATGAGAGGCCTCACGCCAGCAGGGCGGCGGGTTCAGTACCTTTCTCAATGATTGCAAATACTGGGGGGTTCAGACTGTTCCACCCATCTGATCACATCTGAAAGAGCCTTGAGAGCGGAGCTGCGTCAGAGCAGGGCACAGCTGCCAGAAGAGTTGTTCAACCTCTCTGGGTTGTTTGCCTGCCTTTGGAGAGAGAAAAATCTCCCTTCTTTTTGTCATCCCAGCTTTTCTAGATAAGCACTTGACAAACACAAGTATCAGAAAGAACCAACCTGCCTCCTCCACAGGAGTGAGGGACTGCCACTGTTATCTCTGTGCTAATGAGATAGACTGGACATGAAGGAACTTGATACAACGAGAGATTTCTCTTGAAGCAGGTCCCTAGGCAGCTGTATTGATGTCAGCACCGTTTCCCATCACACAAAGGGATCAGGCCCATCTCTCATCCTTTAACACAGGCTGTTACCACTGATAAAATGTTCCCTTCCCTGTTTTAACTCCCAGTTTTAACTTCAGGCAGGGAGATGTTGTGACTGCCCCATCTCTGGAAGTGTTGAAGGCCAAGTTGGATGGGCCCTGAGTAACCTGCTCTAGTGAAGGAGTCCCTGCCTCTGCAGGGGTTTGGAACTGGATGATCTTTAAGGTCTCTTCAACCCTGGCCTTTTTAGGATTCTATGAATTGGGATTTTGCTTAGGTCTGAAAACATGCTGCAGCTTCTGAAGGGGATATTGCAAGAGAGACAGAGAACAGCTTGGTCTTGGGGAGGAGTTGGATGAGGTTAGGCAATGAAACAGAGCTGGGCACATCTGGAATACTGTGTCCAGTTCTGGGCCCCTCAGTTCCAGAAGGACACAGAGCTGCTGGAGAGAGTCCAGCGCAGAGCCACAGAGATGATAGAGTGGAGCATCTCCCTCTTGAGGAAAGGCTGAGAGAGCTGGTTCTCGAGCTGGGGAAAAAAGGAGACGGAGGGGTGATCTTATTAATGTTGATAAATATGGAAAAGGTGGGTGTCAGGAGGATGGAGCCAGGCTCTTCTCAAGGGCACCCAGTGATACGACAAGGGGCATCGGGTGTGAGCTGGAACAGAGGAGGTTTCACATCAATCTGAGAAGGAACTACTTCTCAGTGAGGGTGCCAGAGCCCTGGAAGGGGCTGGCCAGGGAAGTTGTAGTGTCTCCTTCTCTGGAGACATTTCAAACCCACCTGGCTATGTTCCTGTGTGACTGGATCTAGGGGATCCTGCTCTGGCAGGGGGATTGGACTGGATGATTTTTTGAGGTCCCTTCCAATCCCTAATGTTCTGTGACTCTGTGAACTGGTGGGCTTGGCTGGCATACCAGGAAGGGAATTATGCCAGTTAGTCACCCACTGGTGTTCCAGTAGTGATTCCCAGACACTCTGCTTCATTTAAATCACCCTGTGACAATCCTTAAACCCTGTTGGGATGTCCAATTGACCAAGAAAACGTCTTTCTGTACCAGATCAATACTTCAGGTCCTGACCTTCAAGGTGCCTTCAGGGGTGATGGGAGAGGGCCAACAGGAGTCCAAGGCTTTGTTCCAACACTCTCGGAGACCTGTCACACAGCATTATATGGGTTCTGCAAACAGATAAGGCAAACCAGAAAGAGCAAACGCTGCTCTGCCCAGCCTTGACACAGCAATCGATGCTGTAGTTTACCACCCAGAGCAAGTAAACAGCTGTGGAGCTGCGTGCTGCACTGCAAACATTGCAGTTTGAGCCGCATGACAGGCAGCAATTTGTGGCAAAGGGTAAGTCTCTCTGTTCCCTCATATTTGACACATGGGTGGTCTTATTACAGTCCCTGTTCTCAGCGGGTTTGTGCATGAATTTAAGGTTAAGTACCTACATGCCTGTAGGATCACAACCTTCATTTACTACTGCATAGCCCAGCAGACCCATAATTGACCCCTGAGAGTGGCAGCTGTCCCTCAGCAAGATCACCCACACAGTGATGAGGTGTGTGTAAAGCCCTGTGTTCAGAGGTTTTCCAGCCGTGAGAGAAGTGAGGCTCCTCTGGCAGGAGGAACAGGAAAAATGTAGCTCTTTACAGGCAGATAGGGCAGCCCAGGACAGAGAGGAGTGACCCAGTCACCCACTTGCTCTGCTGCCCAGAAGGGATGGGGAGTGAAGCACCTTAGCATATGACCAGCACTTTCTACTCAACAAAACTTAAAGAGTTTCAGGAGCTGATCAAACCTGGGAAGAAACCCCGCCTCCATCCTCATCCTGAGCAGTTGACAAACGTGGAAGTTGGCCAGCCCCAACCACACTCACTCGTCTCTCTTCTCCAAACCACTGGTTTTCAAATGGCCCATGAAACACAGTAATCAGCCAGAACCACGGGTGGGCAGTCAGATCCATGTGGACAGTGTGCCCCAGGTAAGTCATAGAATCATAGGATCATAGACTGGCCAGGGATGGAAGGGACCTTAAAGATCATCTAGTTCCAACCCCCCTGCACAGTCAGGGACACCTTCACTAGAGCAGGTTACTCAGGACCCCAGCCAACCTGCCCTTCAACACTGCCAGGGATGGGGCAGCGACAACTCCCTTGGGCCACCTGTTCTAGCATCTCAGAACTTCACAGGAAAGAACTTGTTCCTCATGTTCAACCTCAGTCTCCACTCTTCAAGTCTGGAAACCTTTCCCCTTGTCCTCTCACCAGCACCCCTGTCAAAAGCAGTCCCCCAGCTTTCTTCTAGCCCCATTCAGAGATTGGAAAGCTGCTCGAAGGTCACCTGAGAGCCTCCTCTTTTCCAGGCTGAACGACCCCAACTTGCTCAGCCTGTCCTCACAGGGGAGGTGCTCCAGCTCTCTGATCGATTGAGCTGCTTTCCTCTGGACCCCTTCCAGGAGCTCCGTGTCCTTCTGATTTTGGGGACTCCAGAACTGGACCCAGGACTCCAGGTGGGGTCTCACCAGAGCAGAGTAGAAAAGAAGAATCACCTCCCTCAACCGCCTGTCCCTGCTTCTTTTACTGCAGCCCAGGACATGGTTGGCTCTCTGGGCAGCCAGCCCACACTGACAGCTCCTGGGAAACTTCTGCTCCACCACCAGTGGTTTGCTTCTGAATTCTGAGTATTTAATCCTTTTATCTAGGTGTTCTGCTGGCAAAGTCGAGCACGCTCGGTCACGCTGGATCAACAAGGGTTTTATCGCATAGGCAACAAAACGGGATGGCTGTGTTTCACACAACTTTATTGGGATTTAATATCCATTCACCCACGGTGCAAAATGTCAGATGTCTGCTCTTTAAGGGCTGTAAACACAAAGGCAAACACAGATAAGCGCTGCTCAGACAACATTCTGCTCTGCATCAAACCTGAGTCACTGGAGCACAACCAATCACTTCTCCTGCCTCACGTCTGGGGAAAGGATGAGTGTCTCAGCAGCTATTCCAGACCCTACAGAAATACAGGCAGCCATTTCATTTCACCCTATTTCTTTATTCACCCTATTTCTTTACGAGATGCAGATGTCTGTGAGCCCGACAGGATTTGCCCCTAAATTTCTCCCCACTAAAATGGCAGCACCCAAAATCTTTCTCCTTGGAGCCCCAGCAGGAGAGGAATGTAGGGAATTCTGCCAGTGGAGTCACAAACCCAGTGAATTTCATAAAGTGTCACCCGTTGGATACTGGAAGCTGTAACATCAGCAGCACTGAAGGCAACCAAGCATCACAAATAGTGGCCACCACCCAGACTGTGGTTGGCGACTAGTCACAGCCAGCAAGGGAGATGTTTTGCCAGGTGTGATGGACCACAGGGGATGGAAAAGGTTCAGGGAAATGAGATAGCAAGGAAATGGCACAGAGAATAAAACATAATTGGACTTTCCCACCCTGCTGCAGCTCCAGATGGTTTTTTAATCTCCCTAATAAGTCAGAGTAGGTTTGAGCTACCCCCGAAACACCGCATCGCACTCGGTTAGCACATACAGCCCTCTGCACCCCCTCAGTTCTGCCACCGTAGCTCTGAAATGCGGGGAAATCATAGAAAACAGAACTGCCCCACCCACCACCCCGCTCAGACCCTCGGGATCTCTGCTTCTGAAGCAGACCTGGACTTCCGCCGGCTGGTCAGGCTGCCCAGCGCCGACTCCTCGCTGAAGGCTCCTTCAAACGTTGACAGGATGGACTGGCGAAACTTCTCCTTGAAATCGGGCCCCACAAACACGTACAGGATGGGGTTGATGCAGCTGTTGAAGAAAGCCAGGCTGGAAACCAGGGGGATCCCGATGTAAAGGGCCACTTTCATCTCATGACTGGAAGAGTTCTTGGATATTTCCAGCAAGGAGAAGACGTGGTAGGGGAAATAACAGAGGAAAAACGAGACTGTGACGGCAATGATGATCCTGTAAGGCTTCGCCGAGCTGGCTAGCTGCCTTCTTTTCAGCTTGATAGCAACAACGCTGTAGCAGATGAGAATCACCGTGAAAGGGATGAGGAATCCACACAGGAACCGCGTGATGATCATCGCTTTATGCCGCATCCGCCACAGCCGCTGCATCGCCTCAGACGTGTAATCATCAGACAGCGCAAAATTATTGTAGCAGGTGGTGATGTTCCTGGAGCTGACCACAGTGTCCCGAAAGACGAGGTACGGAGAGCTGAGGAGAAGAGCCAGGACCCATGTTCCCAGGGCGATCCTGGCCGCCAGCTCTGGACTCCTGCGGTTGTGGGACCAGACAGGAAAGGCCACAGAAATGCAGCGGTCCATGCTAATGACTGTTAGCAGGAAGACACTGGCAAACATGTTGAGGAAGGCAATGGTGCTGTTCAGCTTGCACAGGAGCTTCCCAAAGGGCCAGTGGAAGCCCAGGGCTGTGTAGGTGATGCTGAGGGGCAAGAAAAAGGTAAAGATGAAGTCAGCAATGGCCAGGTTGAGGAACCAGACGGAGTTCACTGTCTTCTTCATCTTGAAGCCCGCAATCCAGATGACAAGGCCGTTCCCCGTCACCCCCAGCAAACAGGAGACGCCGTACACCACCATGGAGAGGACGTGCATGCTCTTCTGGAGGCCCGAGTGGTAGTCCTGGGCGGTGGTGCCATTCTCAGGCTGCACAGTGGGAGAACAGGTGAGGAAGGGAGAAGGAGAAGAGACGCTTTCCATTGCCAGCAAGCCAGAATCCTGAAAGTGTAAGAGCAAACAAGTGCTGTTGTCTGCAGCTTCTGCGGATCAGGGGAGGTGACCTCAACTCAGACACAAGACAAACGCAGTTATGCATCTCATGGGAAGTCCCTGGATTCCCACAAAGCTCGTCACCCACACTGACCACCAGCCTGCTGTCCTGAGACAGTATTTCAGCCAGGAAAGAAATAATAATAGAAGATGTTTTGCTCTCAGCTCTTGAAGTTGGCTGCAGCCCTGATCACTTTGGGGTGGCCACACAACACTGCCACACCTCAGGGCATCATAGAAACCCCCAAGACTGGAGAAACCCACCCAGGTTTTGTTGTTGGTGTCGGCACTGGCAGAACAACATCCCCACAGCAGCAGAACCACGGAAACCCACATCCCTCATTGTGTCACCAATGAGCAAAACCCATGAGATGATAAAGATCAGTGAACAGACTGTTCCCATCACAAGTACCTTCTGGAGAGGTGGCACCAACAGCTGCGCTCAGGGGGTCTCTCCTGGCTGAGTCCCCTTCCACATGCAGCTCCTCTCCACAGTGACTCATGCTGCCTCACCCTGTTTTCCCGTAGCTTGGGATCATGGGGAATTTAGTAGGATCTCTTATTCCCTAAAGTTCTTCCTCAATTTGTAGGGCATCTATTTAACCCCCGAAGTGCCGTCTGCCATGGGCTACCTCAAGCCAGCTAAGGAAACCCCAGACCCTTTCCACTCATCTCCCTGTGGCAGCATCTGGACATCCACTGGGTACCGGGGCTGCTCTGCCATGGCAGTGGGAACAGGGCATGATCTGTGCCCCGGTGCCATGGTCTGGCACATCCGCCCAGCCTGGGGGGCCTTGGGGTGGCTGGAAACACTCCCTCCCCCATGCAAAGTGTTTGGGGGTCACATCCTTTTGCTCATGTGGGAGGTGAGAGGCACCATCAGATTGCAGGGAACAACAGGGCTGGGGGGTGATGGTCCAGAGGTGATGAGAGAGGAGGGGGAGTGGCATGGGGTGACACCAGAGGGATGACAATAGAGGGGTAACAGTGGGGTCTAACTGCAGGGTTGGGTTACAATAGGGGGGTGACAGTAGAGGTTGACAGTGGGAGGTGACAGCAAGGAGAAGTAACTGCAGGAGGGTGATAATAGGGGGTGGTGACAGCACGGAGACGTGACAGAAGGGGTGGGGTGACAGCACAAGGGATGACGCCAGCGGAGCCCCCGCCAAGGTCACCCGAGCCCCGCTCGCCACGTGCTGGCAGCGCCGCCTCGGCGCGGGCCAATAGTACGCGGGGAGGTGAGAAGAACGCAGCGCTGATTGGTCCGGCCACTTCCCCTTTGCCCGGGAGGAGCGAGGCGCTGATTGGTCGAGACGCGGGAGGGGGCGTGTCCCAGCGAGCTAATGGTAGGCGCGGGATCCCGCGTGGTGGCGGAACGGGTGTGTGACTCGGGGCGGCGGCAGCGGGTACGGAGCCGGGACAGGGTGGGGAGGAGAGGAGAGGAGAGGGGAGCCGAGCCGAGCCGAGCCAGGCGGGCAGCGGTGATCCCACCTTACGCGGGAGAGAGGGGGCAGAAACGGGACAGTGGGAGCCTCCCGGGTGTGCGGGAAGATGATGGATTCGGGAGGTGATGGATCCGGGATGCGGGGAAGGGATGGAGTCAGGTAGGGATGTTGCTTCGGGGCTGGAGGATGTCCCCGCAGCAGGTGAGCTGTGTGTCCCAACACGAGGGTGGAAATGGGGGAGGGAAGAGGAGGGGAGAGGGGAGTGGGGATATGTCATCCTGCGTGGGGAGTGAGGAGCTCACACCCTCCTCCAAGCCTTCTGCAGGTCTGTGGAAGCACTGTGGGGACACACTGCAACCCTGCCATCCCGCTCAAAGCCAGCGCACTGCACCCTGCCCCAGTCCAGTGAAGCTTTCCTGGCAGTGGGATCCCATCCCAGGGCTGGAGCAGGAGGGGCTGCCTGCAGCAGCCTCAGGCTGAACGGACTTGAGCAGCTTGGCACAAGCAAACTAAGTGCCGTTGCTTAATAACCTGCTCACGGCCCTGCACTGGCCTTGCAGGGTTAATGGGTAAAGTGATGCTTTGTTTGCAGCCAAGGCAGAAGCCAGGTTGTCACGCCTGCCTGGAGCCTGTGCTCTGCCTTGTAATCTCATGCCAGAGGGGCTGGGGACATGGAGTCTAGCTGAGGCAGAGCTGCTGTTTCTCAGGGCCCAGCTCCACATCCTTCAGTGCAGGGCTGAGGCTGGACTCTGACCTGCTGGGGGTTTGCCCTCATGGCTGTACATGAGGGAGAGGAACTAAGAGGTTTCAGTTGTGCTGGAGAACTGAGCTCTGGTGATATGAGCATTTCACTGATCTAGAAATGAAACAGTACTTTTCATAAGAGACCTATGTGCCCACGAGGGCATTTTCCAGCATTTCCTAGAAGCCCCAAGACTTACGGATGTGCAGGAGCGAGAGGGACAGGCATTGTTTGTACCGGTGATCCAGTTGGGTCGATGTGTGGGTTCACCATGTCCCCAGGTGTCTGGCCAGGTGCTGTATGGGGTGAGCCCCGGCAAGGCAGTCATGGGAGAGTATCTGAAATCTCAAAGCGCTAAAATTAATTAACTGGTCATTAATTAAGCTGGAGAAGCCTGTCAGTTGTCTGTGTTTTCCTCACCCAATGTCTGGTTTGTCTGTCTTTCCCAGAAGAGATGGGATGGGAGCAGGTAGGATGCAGAGATGCAATGCAGAGCCCCGCTGCCATCCCACAAACTTCCCTCTCCATTGACAGGGGACCTGAAACTCAGCAGAAGGATGGCAAACTCAACGCAAGGCAACAGGGGCCTCCCCAGTGCAGAGCTCTGGGCCTCTCATAACAGGATGGTGTTGGAACCACTTGAAAGCAATGACCCAGAGGTGAGAGCTGCTTCCTGGACCCCTGCCCAGCAGCTGTGATGATGCTACCCCTTTGAACCAGGGATGCAGCACAGAGACAGTCCAAAGCTGAGCTGGTGGGACCAATCCATGCTCTGTGCCCTCACTAAGGGGGAGAGGGAGGGCATCCTCCAACCATCTGCAGATAACATGGCTAACACGTGGCATCTACTGCTTGTACCCCTCTGCTTGAAGCTCCAGTATCCCCACCAGAGCAGCAAGCTCACCAGACTACATGGCAGTTGCCCTTGGCTCTCCAACCCAAAGGAAAGCTGAATTATCTGGTAGCTTCCTGGCACATCAAAACCCCAAAAAGGGTTGGAAGAGACCTTTAAGATCATTGAATCCAACCATGAACCCAGCACTGCCAGGTCCCCACTAATCCCTGTCCCTCAGTACCACATCTCCACAGCTTTGCAGTCCCTCCAGGGCTAGGGACTCCACCACTGACCTGGGCAGCCTGGGCCAGGCCTGGACAACCCTTTCAGGGAGGAATTTGTTCCTCATGGCCAACCTAAACCTCCCCTGGCACAACCTGAGGCTGTTTCCTTTCATGTTGCCTCTTGTTCCTTGGAAGAAAAGACCAACCTCCACCTTGCTCCAACCTCCTGAATTCTAGAGAGTTGTCAAGAGCAAGAAGGTCTCCCCTGAGCCTCTCCTCCTCCAGTTAAACCCCTTCTAGTTCCCTCAGATACTCCTCAGAGCACTGATGCTCCAGCCCCTTCACCTGGCATATGACTGGACATAAGAACAGTTGGGGATCAGCTGTGGCAAGAAAGGATCTCCTCTCCCTTCTCCAGCACCTTTCCAGACCCCTCTCCATGCCTGTCCCCTCAGAAGGTTCATTCCCTACTGTGGATCCTCCACACCTCATGCAAAGCCAGCCCCGATGAAGCTGTTTCTCTCCTCCCCTAAAGGTGCACAGCATCATCAAGAAGGAGAAGCAGCGGCAGAAGCTGGGGCTGGAGTTAATTGCATCAGAGAACTTTGCGAGCCGAGCGGTCCTGGAGGCACTAGGATCCTGCATGAACAACAAATACTCTGAGGGCTACCCAGGACAGAGGTAGGGGACAGGGACTGAGTCCCACCCAACCCAGACTCTCACAGAGAGGGGAGAGGAAGCCCCACTCAGCCAGACCTCACCTCTGGAGAGAAAGCGATGTCCTGGTGCTGCAGCCAGGCTCCTCCAGTGCAGGATCTGACCCTCTCAGCCTCTATCCTTGGCTGTGCATGGGACAATCTCAGCAGGGTCACATTGGCAGCAGCTGTCCCACACCTGTGTCATTGCCCTACTTTCCTCCCCAGCTTGGTCACAGGAACTGTTCTGAGTCCCAAGTTTGGTTTGAACCTCTGCCCCGTCCTTTACCGGCAGGTACTACGGTGGGACTGAGTTTGTAGATGAGCTGGAAAGGCTGTGCCAGAAGCGAGCCCTGCAGGCCTACCGGCTCGACCCCCAGAAGTGGGGAGTCAACGTCCAGCCCTACTCAGGTAACGGGGGTGCTCAGGACAGCCAGTTTAGCTGCACTGACCTCAGTGCATCCCAGCACCTGTAACTGTCCCGGCATGTGCTCTTTCTGCAGGGTCACCTGCGAACTTTGCGGTGTACACAGCTCTGGTGGAGCCCCACGGCAGGATCATGGGGCTGGACCTGCCTGATGGAGGCCACCTCACCCATGGGTTCATGACGGACAAGAAGAAGATCTCTGCCACCTCTGTCTTCTTTGAGTCCATGCCCTACAAGGTATTGAGAGCTGCTCCAGCCAGAGACAGGATGTGGTTGTCATAAGCCTTTGTGCCTCTTAACCTGCGTCTTAACCTCCTGTGGGCTTGACTGAACCCTCTTCTTCCTCTCCCAGGTCAACCCCAAGACCGGTTACATTGACTACGACCGGCTGGAGGAGAATGCCCGCCTCTTCCACCCCAAACTGATTGTAGCAGGTAAAGATGATTCCCTCACTGACCTCCTTGGTGACTCACCCGGGGTGGAGGTGGCTCCCTCAAGCCAGTAGATCAGTAGCCAAGGTCCTCAAGCATCTGCTCCTGTCACCTCCATGTACCATCTCCCTGCAGGTGTCAGCTGCTACTCACGGAACCTGGACTACGCCCGCATGCGGAAGATCGCTGACGACAACGGAGCCTATCTCATGGCTGACATGGCCCACATCAGTGGGCTGGTGGCTGCTGGAGTGGTGCCCTCCCCCTTTGACCATTGTGACGTCGTCTCCACCACCACCCACAAGACCTTGCGGGGTTGCAGGGCCGGCATGATCTTCTACCGCAAAGGTGCTCCCCTTGAGTTGGGGAGTGAAGTTAAAGCTTCTCCCTGCTCTGGCTGGGAAGGAGGGAGGGCAGGAAGATCTAGAGCCTCTTGGGAGCATCTGGGGAGCTTCCCAGAGCCAAGCATGGCCCAGATTTGAAGAGTAACAACCACCATCCGTGCTTGGAGAGGCCAGGGAGTGAAAGCAGCTCATGGCCACCTCAGGAGTCACTCTGCCCTCCTCTCCCACAGGCACCCGCAGCGTGGACCCTAAAACAGGCAAAGAGACCCTCTACAACCTGGAAAGCCTCATCAACCAGGCGGTCTTCCCCGGGCTGCAAGGAGGCCCCCACAACCATGCTATCGCAGGTACACACCCAGGCTGGGCTGGTGACCAGCTCACTCAGGGGGAACCTCCCAAAGGCCTCACCAGGGTCTGCCTTCCTCCCTAGGGATCGCTGTGGCGCTGCAGCAGGCCATGACGCCTGAGTTCAAGGCCTACCAGCAGCAGGTGGTGGCCAACTGCCAGGCGCTGTCAGCAGCACTGATGGAGATGGGCTACAACATTGTCACAGGTGAGCATGGGAGCTGAGCTGGGGGGGACTGAGCTGGGACAATTTGTAATTCCTCTAGGGATCTCTAAGCTGCCAAGGGCAGCCCCTTTCTGCCCCCAAAACCCTGGCAGGTTCTGCTGCAACCCCAAACCTTTCCCAGTGAAGCTTTTAGTGGGAGGAGTGTTGACTGTCAATCTCACCCCCCCACCAAACACTTCTCACTTCAGGGGGCTCCGACAACCACCTGATCCTGCTGGACCTGCGCAACAGAGGCACAGATGGCGGCCGGGCCGAGCGGGTGCTGGAGGTCTGCTCCATTGCCTGTAACAAGAACACGTGTCCTGGTGAGGGATCCCACAAGCTCCGTACACCGGGGAATTTCCTGTGGCCTGTACTCCTGGGCACTGGGGGATCCAGGAAGACACCCTGTGGGTGGTGTCGTGGGTACCTGCTCTGGTGACACAGGATGTTGTGGTGCAGGTGACATCAGCGCCCTGCGCCCCAGTGGCCTGCGGTTTGGGACCCCAGCTCTCACCTCCCGTGGCTTCCAGCAGGATGACTTCCGCAAGGTGGCTCAGTACATCCACAGAGGTGAGAGCAGGGGCAGGATGTGCGCGGGGCTGAGTCTCAGCTCTGGCAGCAGCTCCTGTAGGGCCAGGGCAGCTGCTCTGGGCAAGGAGACACCGTGGCCATGAGAGCCCACACTGATGCATCTCCTGTGTTGGCAGGGATTGAGCTGACGCTGCGTGTGCAGAAGGACATGAGCCCCAAGGCCACGCTAAAGGAATTCAAGGAGAAACTGGAAGAAGAGAAGTACCGGGGCGAGCTGAAGGCTCTGAAGGAAGAGGTGGAAGCCTTTGCAGCGACTTTCCCGCTCCCAGGGCTGCCTGTCCTGTGAGGGGAGGCACCCACACCTGGCTCCTTGAGCTGCTGGAGTACCTGGCATCACAGCAGACTCCAGTGCCTTCTCCCAGCACCCCCCTGCGGGCACTGGCTGTTGTGCAGCAGTGGCTCCTTGTTCAGCAATTACTTACCTCTCCTCCCCCATGTGGGGAACAGGACCCCCTTGAGGGGAAACCAACCCTTTCACTGTTTGCTAATACAACTGGGACAAGGTAAACCCTCAGCCTCACACCCGGTTTGATCCCACTGGCTGTGGGAGCAGCAGAAGTGGCTCAAGCAGCTCTGCCTACGTTCACTCACACAGGAGGGACACGGGGGGGCCACCTCCTCTGTGCTCAGCTCCACAAGAGGCTCCATAGAATCATCCTGGCTGGAAAGGACCTCCAGGATCATCAAGTCCAGCCCTCATCCCAACATCTCCTCAACCACTGGACCTTGGCCTCAAGTGCTCTAGCAACTTGTTTTTTAAACACCTCCAGGGATGGGGACTCCACCACAGAATCACAGAACATCAGGGATTGGAAGGGACCTCCAAAGATCATCTAGTCCAATCCCCCTGCCAGAGCAGGATCACCTAGACCAAGACACATAGGAATATATCCAGGCAGGTTTTAAATGTCTCCAGAGAAGGAGACTCCACCTCCCTGGGCAGCCTGTTCCAGTGCCCAACCCCTCTCTCAGCAAAGAACTTCTTCCTAAGATCCAATCTAAACCTCCCCTGACACAACTTGAGGCCTTTTCCACTCATCCTATCATTAGGAATTTAGGAGAAGAGACAAGCACCAGCCTGGCTACAACCTCCTTTGAGGTAGCTGTAGAGAGCAATAAGGTCTTACCAGCCTCCGCCTCCTCTTCTCTAGACTCAATAACCCCAGTTCCCTCAGCCGCTCTCCCCAACCTCATTGCTCTTCTCTGGCCCCGCTCCACCCTCCCAATATCCTTCTGATCCTGAGGTGCCCAAAATTGGACCCAGTATTCAAGGTGCAGTCTCACGAATGCAGAGTCCAGGGGCATCATCACCTCCCTCCTCCTGCTGGTTACCCTGTTCCTGATCCAGGCCAGGTTGCCATTTGCCTTCTTGGCCACCTGGGCACCCTTCTGCCTCCTGTTCAGCGGGCTGTCACTGAACATCTCCAGGCCCTTTTCTGCCAGGCAGCTCTCCAGCCCATCTTCCCCCAGCCTGGAGCTGCTGGGGGATGTTGTAACCACAGTACATGATCCAGCACTGGTCTCTGTCAAACCTCATCCCATTGTCCTCAGCCCATCACAGAACATTAGAGATCAGAAGGGACCTCCAAAGATCACCCAGTCCAATCCCCCTGCCACAGCAGAACCACCTAGATCAAGTCACACAGGAACATATCCAGGCAGGTTTTAAACATCTCCAAAGCAGACTCCAGCCTGTCCAAATCCACAGCAGTAAAAGCCTCCCTGGTCTCAGCCTTGAGGATCCAGCTTCCTACGCACAATCCCCAACCCTAAACCCTATCCTGGAATCACCATCCCATGCGGTTATTTCCCAAACCCTCTGAGCACCACGCTTAGCTAGCACCACTGGTTGATAAGCTTTTAATTTCACCACGATGTACGAGGCCAAGAATTAGAAGCTTTTAAATAGAAAAAAAACCAAAACCACACCCAATTCTTCTTCTTTTTGCCTTTTTTTTATATATTTCAAAAATATTTGAACCCAAATAAATAATTTTTTTTTGGTTTTTTTTGTTGTTCTCCTTTTTTAAAAGTCCATTTCTCCAGACCGAAGTCATCAGGTGGTGGTAACATCTCTGTGGTGCAGTAAAACACAAGAGCACGACACTAAAGACATGCTGCTTCTTCTCGGGGTGAAGGGGGTGGGGAAGGATTTCTCCCGGTCACACTCGCTCTAAACTACGGACACAAGCACACGGGAACACACGCACACGCACACACACATGGAACTCGACATGCAGGAGTAAGGATACAGTGCTTTAAAATGAGAATTCATCGCCGGCTCTGAGCCCGGACCCAACCCTGTGCTGGTGGGACTGGGTACCCTGTGGTTCTGCCTTCCAGTTAAAACCAGCGGGGAGGGTTTGTGTCCCACTCCGGTGGGTGGGGTAACAGGTTGGTTTGCTTGTCCCTCGGACCAGGTAGTTTGAGTCTCTTCAAAGCGTTGCTATGAGCCTTTGCTCAGCTCTCTGAGATGTTGAATCCAGTGTGAACTGTGGGCTCAGGGATCCCCACACTGAGCTGGGGACAGGGAGCTCCCCACACTCAATCGACTGGCTATAGGGACATGGGGCTCCCCACACTCAACTGGCTGTAGGGACAGGGAGCTCCCCACACTCAATCGACTGGCTGTAGGGACAAGGGGCTCCCCACACTAAATCAGTTGGCTGTAGGGACATGGGGCTCCCCACACTCAATCGACTGGCTATAGGGACATGGGGCTCCCCACACTCAACTGGCTGTAGGGACATGGGGCTCCCCACACTAAATCAGTTGGCTGTAGGGACACAGAGCCCTCATCTGGCACCTCTCCCACCCCAATGAAATGGGGAATATTGCTAGAGTATAGGCAGGACTTCCCTAGTCAAGGCAAGGCAGCACTGCAGCTGCCTGGAAGTGATTGCTACTGGATGAAAGGAAATTGGAGCACGAGTCACTGAGAAATGAAGCCTGTGTAGGGTTAATACTGCCTGTTCCTATGGCTGACCCTCCTGGGGTGGGATCTGAAAGCTTCAAGCAGAGCAGAGTAGCAAAAGGGAGCTCTGCCCGCCTGACCTACAGAGACTCTGCCTCTGATTAATCCTCCATCAGGCCCTGACAGCCAGCAGAGAGGCAGGAGCACACTGGCTGTGCTGATGGAAGCACTGAGCCATGCACAGCACCTCTGGTACTGGAGGGTGAGTGCCAGGGGGCTGCGGAGCCTGGCACTGCCTTGCTTGTGGTGTGGTGGAAGGACAGAGTCACAGCATGGCTTGGGTTGGAAGAGACCTTTAAGATCATCAAGTCCAAGCACTGACTCAGGGCTGACAGGTCACCGCTAACCCCTGTCCCTCACCCCACATCTCCACAGATTTTAAATCCCTCCAGGGATGGGGACTGCCCCACCTCCCTGGGCAGCCTGGGCCAGCATCTGATAACCCTTTCAGGGAAGAAATTCTTCCTAACCTCCAGTCCAAACCTACCCTGGCACACCTTGAGGCCATTTCCTTTCATCCTGTTGCTTATTCCTTGGGAGAAGAGACCAATCCCTTGAACCAACCAACCTCTTGAATTTGAGAGCAAGAAGGTCTCCCCTGAGCCTCCTTTTTTCCAGGTAACTCCCACCCCAGTTCCCTTAGCTGCTCCTCAGACAGGGCAGGACAGGGTGAGCTGAGGAACACAGATCCACTGCGGGAGCTGTTAGGGCGAAGATCATCTCTCGTTGCAGTCTGTTCAGAGTGGAAACGTGGGGTAACACAGTGCAGATGAAGAAATAGTCTTAAAGTGCCAATACAGGGACCTTCACTGTGCAGGAGCAGATCAGACATGGAAATGATGGAGCAAAGAGGAATCTGGCTCCCAAACCACCAGCTGCACTGGGACTCCTCTCAATTTCTGCTGCTGTTAGGGCAGGCTGGGCTCCAGCCACAGCCCCAACGGAACCAGCTCCCAGCAAAGCCCCCAGTGCATCTGCCCAAAGCAGAGGTGCTCCGTGGTGGGGAAGATGAAGCAGCTCAGGCAGGCAGTGGCGTCGGTATTGCTCAACACAGCTCAGAAGGTCAGACGTGACATTTTTGATGGAAGGAGGCAAGGAGAAACGAGTTATTTCTGGTTCTGAGGGCAGCTGAATGCCCCAGGTCGAGACCTCTGTGACTCAGAGATGAGCCAACACTAAACATCGATCCCTCTGTGTGCTGTCAGTCTGGAGGAAGATGTGAGTGAGTCAGCAGGGAAACAGTCCATCCTTCTTTCCTTCCCTCCTCGAGCCCAAATGGCTTCAGGTTGTTCTCCACTGTGCTGAGCCCTTCTCCAAGCTGCAGCTCAGGCAGGACACAGGGGTCACTGCTTGGTGTCAGCTCATTGCTTGATGCCTCTTCTCCTGGGAGAATCTCCCCTCAGCTTCAACATCGAAGCTGTTTGGATCCACGTGAATTGACAAGGGGACATCCCAAATCACTTCACAACGTGGGTGTTTTCCATGGAAAGGTGGAAGCCTTTCTCCAGCAGCTCCCAGTTCACAGGACAGGTAGGAAGGGAAAAGGCCTTTAAAGATGCAGTGAAGATGTGCAGCCCCACACTCAGGCACACTCCGCTCACCTTCAGCTGCTGCTTCCCAAGAAACACCATCACAAGCAACCTTGGAAATCCCTCTGGAGAGGACAATGAGCTCAACTAAACCGCCTGAGCCGGCCTCAGCAGAACAAAGAAAACACTTCCAACTGCTCTGTGCATTTAGACCCCCACTACAGGGAGCCCATTCCAGGGTAGAGGAGCAGGCAGCAGCGGTGCAGAACTGCAGGCACTGGTGCCAGAGCTCCCCACGGAGCCTTTGGGATGTGGGCTTTGGAGCAGAGTGGTTCTCACAGCAAGTTTCCGTGTGGTTAAGCCGCACAAAGAACCCACAGAGCCTATAGAGTGTCTTTGCAGAGCACAGAACTCATCTCGTCTCACCCGTCCGGCGCTGCCTCCCACCATCACAACCAACAGAGGTTTAAAAACCATCCAAACCAAACAAGGCAGCAGCTCCTCTCACCTCATCACCAGAAGAATATGAAAAAGATAAAAAAACAAGGATATTTTTCCAAGCCAGGCTTTTCCTACCTTCAAAGTACCACGGGGGGGCTGCTACCACCCGACAGCTCCTGGGCACAAAGCTTTTGGCACCGCCAGGAACAATCTGGCAGTGTCACCAAGCCGGTGGCACCGCCTTTATGGCACAAGCAGCGGGGCTGAAGCTTTGAAAGGAGAAGTCCTCGGTGTCCAGGCTCAGAGAGCAGCAGATCAGCCCAGCAGAGGCACTCAAGACGTGACAACGGCTCAGCCAGAAGCAGCACATGGCGGTGCTGCCCCCCTGCTTGCTGGCAAAGCACTGAAGTCAACCCCCTCCACATGAAAACCCCCCTCATAAAAGTAAAACAAATGATTATGGATACAGCATGGAATCCAGTACATTCATCCCCATCTCTCCTGAGCTCCAGTATCTCTCACTGTCTCACAGCAGAGCTTCCACTGAATTGTGCTGATCTCTTCCTCGTCGCAATAACCATCTAAAACTGAGGATCCTCCCTACTCTGCTCCGTTCTCCTCTGTCCTTAGAAGGCCTCCCCTCACCCTCACGTGCTTCGAGGATTCCTGGTTTCCCTCCCACCCTTCTCGGAGGTCGCCCAGCAGATGGGATGTGACAAATTCAAAAGGCACAGTGCTCTACATTCAAAGCAGCGGGCGCGAAGGAGTCCTTCCATGATCTAGATTGTAACGTAAAAGCTGAGACAAACTGGCTAATTCTTTCTGAAGAGAAGCACGAGGGCCTCTGCTGTGCTCCTACTCACACCAGGGAGCTCAGGAAAACACAGGAAGGGACTCACCGCCCGCTCCCGCTGCACACAGACGGGGCCACCCTGCCAGGGAGCTTTCAAGCTACACTCACGTGAGACAGCAGTCAATTAAAAACACTTCACACAGCCTTTCCATCTCCCCTCCATCACTGACAGCGTCGAGGGCTCCGGCAGAAGCATACGGAGCGCTCTGGAGACTGGGCTGCATGCTAGTTACGTGTAAGATCCCCTGACAGCCAGCCCACCTCTCTCTCTCTCTCTCTCTCCAGGCCACCATTCCCTCTGGGATCCACTGCAGAGGTTACTGGTGCTCGCTGGAACATGCCAAAGCAGAGTGCTTGATGAGATGGAACAAGGAGCAACGGGGATATCCCCATCCCTCAGCCGCCCATCTCTGCGGAGCAGAGGCTTCTTCCCCACGGACGAGAGCTACTGCGGACAGCGTGGATGTCAAGCACGGGTGAGCTCCGTCGGAACTGGGAGGGTGCTTAGATTTTGTACAAAAAGCTGGGCACGTAGTCAAATCGAAGCAGAGGGTTGACCCCCTGACCCGGTTCCTGAAGGTACTGCAGCTTCAGCAGCTCCGCTAAATACTGCACAATTTTCACATCTTCGT
The DNA here is from genome assembly GCA_028565055.1 of Phoeniculus purpureus. Classification (NCBI taxonomy): domain Eukaryota; kingdom Metazoa; phylum Chordata; class Aves; order Bucerotiformes; family Phoeniculidae; genus Phoeniculus; species Phoeniculus purpureus. The sequence goes on along the minus strand of JAOXOE010000771.1, from coordinate 5,921,050 downwards.
TGGCAAGGCCCAGCTGAAGCTTCAGAAAGTTCATCCTGCGGCTGGCAACGGATTCCTCCGGTTCCCTTTCGCTGATGGGGAGGTGCAAGTGGTGGCAGAAGGTGAAGAGGAAGGCTTTGGAGCACAGCTGCGTGAGGATGCTCTGGACGTGCATATAGTAGGTGCTTCCTCGTTTGATCTGCGTGCGGTGATCCGCCAGCCGTGACACCACGATGCCTTTGTAAATCGGGCAGCGGAGGGTCTTAATGTCGGCGTCCAGGATGCTGACGTAGCGGCTGTAGCGGCTCAGGGAGTGCAGCACGTTCACCCCGGCAGGTGATGCCGTCCTGAAACAGCAAGGAGGGAGGTCATGGCTGGAGGGGATTGGATAAGCATCAGATTGTGTCTGCAATCCCATAATAAACCACATTTCCCCTTTAGTTCATGAGCCTCTGCAGGTAAATCAGGTCTGCCAAGAGAGAGAATGGCCAAACAGTTTCTCCAGCCTGTCAGCTCACAGCATCACAGTTATTGAGGCTGGAACAGCCCTCTGAGCTCATCCAGCCCAGCACCTAACATCACCACAGTGGCCAGACCAAGGCACTAAAGGCCACAGCCAGGCTGTCTTTCAACACCTCCAGGGATGGGGACTCCACCACCGCCCTCGGCAGTCTATTCCAGGCTCTGATCCCCTTTGCCTGAGGAAGGGCTTCCTAACATCCAAACTGACCCTCCCCTGGCAGCTTCAGGCCCTGCCCTCTTGTCCTGGCACTGGTTACCTGGGAGAAGGGCCCAACCCCACCTGACTGCAACCTCCCTTTAGGGAGTTGGAGAGAGGGAAATGGTCTCCCCTGAGTCTCCTCTTCTCCAGGCTAAACACTCCAAGCTCCCTCAGCCTCTCCTCATCAGCCTTTCCCTCCAGTCCCTTCCCCAGCCTCGTTGTATCTCTGCACCCGCTTCAGCATGATCCCCTCAATCCGCACTCTGCAGATCATAACACATTGCACTTTGGGGCTGCTTCTTCCCCAGGAACACAGCAAGGGTGGGGCAGGATATCTTTGGAGAAGAGAAGCAAAACCTGCAGCAGCTGGTCACTCCTGGATGTGACACAAGGACCCTGAAACCCAGCCCCACCTTGCCAAGAGCACCTATTTCCCCCATATTGCTGCTCTGAACATCAGCATCCTGGCCTGGATCATAAGCAGGATAACCAGCAGGACGAGGGAGGTGATGGTACCCCTCTAGTCTGCGCTCCTGAGACTGCACCTTGAATACTGGGTCCAGTTTTGGGTACCACAGGATCAGAAGGACACTGAGGGGCTAGAGCAGGGCCAGAGAAAGGCAATGAGGCTGGGAAGAGGCCTGGAGAACAGGGCCTGTGGAGAGTGGCTGAGAGAACTGGGGTTATTTAGTCTAGAGATGAGGAGAGACCTTATTACTCTCTACAGCTATCTCAAAGGAGGTTGTGGTGAGGCTGGTGCTGGCCCCTTCTCCCAAATTCCTATTGATAGGATGAGGGAAAATGGCCTCAAGTTGCATCTGGGGAGGTTTAGATTGGATCTTAGGAAGAAGCTCTTTGCTGAGAGACTGGTTGGGCACCGGAAGAGGCTGCCCAGGGAGGTGGTGGAGTCCCCATCCCTGGAGGTGTTTAAAGTAGCTAGAGCACTTGAGGCCGTGGTCTTGGGGGTTAGGGAGCTGTTGGGATGAGGGCTAGGCTTGGTGATCCTGGACATCCTTTCCAGCCAGGATGATTCTACGATTCTAAGTCCTTAGTGGAGGGAAATCTTCTGCCCTTCCTTTAAAAACCTGGCCCCATTGCTAAACCAGAACATTCCCTGACTGAGCTGAGGGAATGTGTCACTAAGGAGCCGCCCTCACCACACACCAATACCCAGAGCCTGAATTCATTTAAATGCTAATGACAAACCTACGAAAACCGTGTCTCCTCCTCCTCCTCAATTCTGCCTGGTTTGAGCTGCTCAGTAGGGTGAGCTGAGACTTCCAGCTCCAAACCCAGAGCCCTCAGTCGGTGCAGAAGGGCTACCTCCGTGCCCAGGCAGAGTCCAGCCTCAGGAGGTGCAGGAACATTCCTTGAGCCTCCAAGCTCCTTCCCAAAACTCTGGTGCACATGGTATCCTGAGAGGAATCCACGTTAAACTCAACGTTTAATTAACATTCCACAGCAAGGAGTTGAAGAGAATGACACAGGGGACAAGCAGTTCTTTAAACATAGAGAAAAAGAAAAGAAAAAGAAAGGCTTTTGTTTATAAAAACTGCATCCAACCACAGCCACTGAGCAGTGAGTAAACACTCAGGGCATTTAAAGCCCTCATCTACAGATGGAGAGGTCTGGGAGCAGCCACTGGCAGAGCCCTCACCCTGCCTCACCAGCACAGAAAGGGGAGGACACTCATGGCTCTGGCTGTTTCCATGCTCCACAACCTGCTGCCCCCCAACACACAGCACCCCAGCAGGCAGGTTTCTGTAGTTTGGTTTTCTTATCACAGCTGTTCCTACCCTGCTATGAGTCAGTTTCCACGCTGGTGACAGCGGTGGCCATTCCCTGTGCTACCTGCATCCTGCTAACACACCAGGAAAATCCTTCTCGTAGCAGCCACAAAGGTCAGAGACAAAATCTGAGAGCAGAGCCATTGCTCTTTGCTTCCATAAAGCACAGAGCCACGTTTCAGGGCTGGGGGTTGGGAAGGGGAATTGGATTTCATTACGATCCTCACCCTAAGCAGTGGTTGCCTTCACATCTGCAGCTCACTCAGCTCCACAGACTCTGAGGTTTGTTATCATACACAGGATCATCCTGGCTGGAAAGCACCTCCAGGATCATCAAGCCCAGCCCTCAGCCCAACAGCTCCCTAACCTCTAGACCTCAAGAGGTTTTTAAACATCTCCAGGGTCAAGGACTCCACCCCCTCCCTGGGCAGCCTGTTCCAGTGCCCAGCCACTCTCTCAGCAAAGAGCTTCTTCCTCAGATCCAATCTAAACTTCCCCTGATGCAACTTGAGGCCATTTCCCCTCATCCTATCATTAGGAATTCAGGAAAAGAGACCAGCACCAGCCTTGCTAAAATCTCCTTGTACGTAGCTGTAGAGAGCAAGAAGGTCTCCTCTCAGCCTTCTCTAGACTGAACAACCCCAATTCCCTCAGCTGCTCCTCATAGGCCCTGTTTTCTAGCCTTCTCTCTATCCTTGTTGCCCTTCTCCCACCAGCATTAAGGCTGGAAAGGACCTCTAAGGTCATCACATTTAACTTTAAACCCAACACCTCCATGAAACACCAACAGGCTTCTGCAGCAGAAGATTACAATTAGAGTAAAATTAGTAAGAGTAATAAACCCAACCACTGGAAGTCTTTGGGGTTCTCTTCCATTGCTCTGAGATTCAGTTCTGCTGTCTGTTTTCTTTTCTCAGGTGCAGCCTTCACCAGATTCCAGACAATGAGGCTCCGGAAGGTCTTCCCCGACGTTTTAGGGGATCAACTGATCAGCTACGGTAGCTGCCAGTTCCCAACCCTGGGTTTTGTAGTTGAGCGCTTTAAAGCCATCCAGGCTTTCATTCCTGAAGCCTTCTATAAAATAAAAGGTATGACTGGGGGAAAACAAGTCCTGGGGTCCATCGTGAAGGGCTTGATTCATATAGAAAAGAAAAACCCCGCTGCCTTGCTGCACTTCCACTGTGTAACTCCTGTCTCACTCAGTTCTTTTGGTTCAACAGTGACACACGATCATGAAGACGGCAGTGTGATCTTCAACTGGAAGAGGAACCGGCTCTTTAACCACACGGCATGCCTGGTCCTCTACCACATGTGTATGGAGGTAGGGGAGCCTGGAATCATAGAATCCTTAGGGATTGGAAAGGACCTCGAAAGATCAACTAGTCCAAGCCCCTGGCCATGGGCAGGGACACCCCACCCTAGGTCAGGCTGGCCAGAGCCTCCTCCAGCCTGGCCTTAAGCACCCTCAGGGACAGGGCCTTAACCACCTCTTTGGGCAACCCATTCCAGGCTCTCACCACTCTCACAGTGAAGAACTTCCTCCTCACATCCAGTCTAAATGTACCAAGCTCCAGCTTTGCTCCATTGCCCCTAGTCCTGTTGCTACCTGATATCCTAAAAAGTCCCTCCCCAGCTTTTCTGTAGGCCCCCTTCAGATACTGGAA
>JAOXOE010000771.1:5902304-5916799 GCA_028565055.1 Phoeniculus purpureus | reverse complement strand
GGCACATGCTGGGATCTACCTTGCAATGAGGATGGGGTTTTAGGGACACTGGACTACACCCCAGGACACTGGGTCACCCCTTGATCTCCCCTCCAGAGTCACCCTCAGAGAGGCTGCAGAGGCTGCCCCATGTGCAAACCCACCCAGACCACCCATTGAGTCCCTCCCCAGCACCCATGTCAGTAGAGTCAGAGGTGCCCCCTCCCACTCACTCACCACTGGGCATCAGCTCGACCACCAGTTTGGGGTAGGCGATGTTGGAGCAGCCCACGGCGGCTCCACACACGCGGGTGCACACCTCAGGGTCCACACAGGCCACTGCGTCTGTGGGACAGAGACTGGTGAAGTGCTGGGATCCCTCTTGGGGTGTGGGGACCAGCCCAGTACCCCCCTTTTCTCCCAAAACCCCCTTCCACTGGGATACAGACCCTTTGCTATAGCCATCATGCCCAGACCTCACCAAGGGGCCATGGGGAGAAGCAGGGAGAACATCCCTCACGGAGCCTCACCTCTGACTTCTCCCCATCAGCCCCATCTCCCCCGTCAGCCTCAACACAGCCCAGAGGCATCACCCGGAGCTCCCACTGCCCCACACCCAACCCAGTCTAGTCAGACCTACATTCCCTGACCCCTCCCCACATCTCAATCACCCCAGCTTGGGGGGGACCTCCAGAGCCCCACCAGGACCTGGAGGTCTGGCCAGAGGTGGTGGAGCCCCTCAAACAGGGGGGTCCCTGTCCCATTGTGGCGATGAGCTGGGTGTGAGCAGCACCCAGCAGCTCCCCAGGGACAGGGGTGGCAGCTCACCAGGACCATCAGCACCCAATTGGCTCTCAGGATTGAGCACCACGGGCAACTGGGAACTTAACGGGCAACTGGGAGCCCCACAGGCGACTGGGAGTAGTCCCATGTGCAACTGGGAACCCCACACGCAACTGGGAGACCCAAACATGACTGGGAGCCCCACATGCAGCTGGGAACCCCACATCCAACCAACTGGGAGCCCCACGCACGACTGGGAGTAGTCCCATGTGCAGCTGGGACCCCCATACACAACTGGGAACCTCACATCCAACTGGGAGGCCCACACACAACTGGAAGCTCCATCCTGATCCTCCTGCATGGTGACCCCCAAGCAAAGTGGGTGCAGACCACTTCCCTCAGACCCACCAGTAGGCAACACCTTGGAGTTTCCAGTAACGGAGCGATGGGCTGCAGTGGGAGGGCGATGCCTCAGCACATCCGAGGGTTGGGATCGGTGCTGGTGACTCCATCACCTGGTGGCTGTGAGCAAAGCTGCCACCACCGCGCTGTGCCTCAGTTTCCCCTCTGCTAAAACACCACGTTGCGGGCGGCTCCATGCAAATGGGCTGGTGGCAGATGCTCCAGAGGGCAAAGCAGCGTCTGGGTGCTGCAGCCCTGCTGAAACACCCATCCCAGGGCTCAGCTCTGCCAGTGGGACACAGGCAGTGGGTGCTGAGCCTGGCAGGGCAGGTGGAACACCCCAGTCTGGGAGCAGAGCTCAGTATCATGCTCTTCTCCCTCACTTTGTCATTAGACCCTCTGCTAGTGAAGGGGAATTAATTAGGAGCTTGTAATTAGTGCTTCTTCCTTCTGCATCTGGGAGTAGCTGGCTGCGGGGCCGGGTCTGTGCTGGGTGCTGCCTGTCCGGCTGGGTCAGCCTGAGCAGGGACACCAGGGATGGGGGGGACCGAGACACCATCCAAAGGAGCTACCAGCTCTTTCAATGCAACCTGGGGGATAAATGGGGGTGAAGACACCTGGCCCTGGGGACCCCAGTCCCACCCATGGGGTCACCAAGACCCAGAGACAGCATCACCCCATATGTGGGTCAGGCGGCAGTCCAGGCGTGAGGCTCTGCAGTCCCAGTGCCACCAGTGCAGCCACAAGAGCCGGCACATCGCACGAGGATTGAGCTGCAGCTCTGACACCTCCACACCATAAATCATAAGAGCACACACCCCGCTGGAGTGGCCATAAATCTCCTCACACAATAAAAGCAGGCGGGATGGGTGGCAGCGGCTGAGGTGGGTCCAACCGCAGCACGTTCTGGCCACACCACGCTCACCCACGCTCCGCACAGCAGCCTTCAACTGGGGCATCTCCCCTGAAACAAGCAGGGCCAGCACTTACCAGACCAGGTTGCCCACAGGCCCAGCCAGCCTGACCTTGGATGGCTCCAAGGATGGTGTCTCTTCCACCTCTGTGGGCAGCCTGGTCCAGGGATCCCCCACCCTCAGGTTCAACAGCTGTTCCCTCCTGTCTAGCCTCACTCTGCCCTTTTCCAGCTTCAAACCATCACCCGTCGTCCTATCGACCCCTGCCCTTGGGAACAGCCTTCTGACAGCCCCTTTTGGGGGTTGGAAGGTCACTAAAAGGCTCCCCTGGAGCCCTCTCCAGACTGAACAATCCCAGCTCCCTCAGCCTGACCCCAGAGCAAAGGGGCTCCAGCCCTCTGATCATGTTTGCAGCCTCCTCTGGACCTGCTCCAACAGCTCCTCATCCTTCTGGTGTTGGGGGCTCCAGAGCTGGATGCAGGACTCCAAGTGAGATCTCCCCAGGGCAGAGCAGAGGGGCAGAATCCCCTCTCTCCATCTGCTGGTCTCTTCTGATGCAGCCCAGGATGCAGTTGCACACTGGTGGCTCCTGCCCAGCCTTTCCCTCGCGCTCACACCTACCCAAGGGCTGCGGTGCCGCGTGTCACTGTGTCTGCAGAGAGGAGCCCTTTGATGGCCAAGTGCTCGGGCAGACGGGCGGCTTTGCCTGCGGAGCCTGACTCAAGCGGGGCTTTCATTTCCAGGGCTGCGGAGCCAGATGAGCCGCCCCAACGCCAGGGAGCGAGACGCAGCCCCTGGCACTTTCCTTTTCTGCATCAGTGCAAGAATCTGACCCTGATTCTCGAAACCCATCTTCACCTGCGTTTCCAAGCGGAAATGCTCCGTGTTTGTGGCTTGTGAGCACCAACGGGTGGAACCAAGGAGGGTGTGTTGCCCGTGTCTCAGCTATTAGCGTAATCTGCCTTAGAAAGGTCCTGCACTGTGGCCGGGTCCCCACTGCAAACCTTGTGCAAAGTAGACCAGGGTGTCAAGCAGAGTAGAGTAGGGTAGGGTAGGGTAGAGTATAGTAGGGCAGAGCAGAGTAGGGTAGGGCAGAGTAGAGTAGGGTACTGTATAGTAGGGTAGAGTAGAGCAGAGTAGAGTAGGGTAGGGTAGTGTATAGTAGGGCAGAGTATAGTAGGGTAGTGTAGTGTATAGTAGGGCAGAGAAGAGTAGGGTAGAGTAGAATAAAATAGAGTAGGGTAGAGTAGAATGAAACAGAGTAGAATAAAATAGTGTAGAGTAGAATGAAACAGTGTAGAGCAGAGTAGGGTACAATTAGAGTAGAACAGGACAGAGTGAAGTAGAACAGAACAGAGTAGACTTGAATAGAGTAGGGTATAGTAGGGTAGAGTGGAATAGAGTAGAACAAGACGGAGTAGAATAAAATAGAGTAGCATTGGGTAGAGTAGAATAAAATAGAGTAGGGTACAATTAGAGTAGAACAGAGTAGAGCAGAGAAGAATAGAGTAGAATAGAATAAAATAGAGTAGAATAAAAGAGTAGGGTAGAATTAGAGTAGAACAGGACAGAGTGGAGTGGAGTGGAGTGGAGTGGAGTGGAGTAGAACAGAATAGAGTTGAGTAGAACAGAGTAGAATAAGGGCAAAACAGAGTAGAGAAGAACATTTCAGTTTGAATGATCATCCAGTCCCACTACCTGCCAACTTCAGGGCTGTTCAGAAGTGAAAGCAGGTTGTTAAGTTTATTGCCCAAATGCCTCTCAAGCACCGACAGCCTTGGGGCACCGACCACCTTTCTAGGAAGCCTAGGGTCTGACCAGTCTCTCTCAGCAAAGAAATTTCCCCGTATGTTTGGGATCTTTGGAGAATTATGGCAGCTCCAAGCCGATGCTACCTGCCAGGACCCACCTGGACTCACAGAATCACAGAACATTAGGGACTGGAAGGGACCTCAAAAGATCCTCCCGTCCAATCCCCCCACCACAGCAGGATCTCCTAGACCAAGTCGCACAGCACTCCAAGCTCCCACGCAGCAGAGGAAGGGTTAACCACCCAGCAGAGCCGCTCTCCTAGAAAACACTGACCTACCACTGGGAAAGGGAAGAAAATTCCAGGGAGTCACGGGATGTTTTTGAAAGACAAACACCCAAACCCCTCTCCAGTCACCCACCGACCCCCCCTCAGTGGGACGGGACCCTGTGGTCCGAGCGAAGGCGCGAGGTCGGCCCCATCCGAAAGAGTTAACGCGGCGGCGGCGGCGCTGGGAACGTGTGAAGGCAGCATGTGACTGCAGGTGGGGCAGGGCGGAGCGATGAATCACTCTTTGGCTTTGCCTCTTTTCACTTCTTGCTCCTACCTGTCCGGCCCCGGCGCGTTGCGTCGGCAGCAGCCGCCCGAAGTAACCGACCCGCCAGCCAGGGCGATGCGCGAGAGGCCGCCCCAGACGTCGGCCGCTGCGGAACCCACCGGCTGACCCAGTTCTCCAGGAGCGGTCACGTCGGGGCGGTGTTTGGGACGAGAAAGGCTGCTTCTCCCTGCCCCTCTATTAAGCTGGGTTCGGCTTTTTTTTTTGTTGCTTTAATATATTTTTAGGGGAGTTTTTTTCACTAGTGTTTGATTTCCACTCTCCCTCCGGTCGCATCCGTTGTCTCGATTGAGCAGAGACGATGAGAAGAGACCGGACCCGGAGCTAAAGGACCTTCCCGCGGCCGTCTCTGCCCCGTCGCGCAGCCCCGGCAGCGGAGAGGAGCTCTGGCGTGGCAGAAGGGAGACGGCAGCGGCGCGTCTTCCCCGCCGCGGAGGGCGAAGAGAAGCGAATTGTGGACTTAAAGCCTGGAGAATCATTAATTGTTTGTTGACATCTGAGGGTACAGAGTTCCCTTAGGAGAGGGGATCGGCGAGCGGGGTCACCATGGCTTTCTCCCAGGTGCAGTGTCTGGACGACAGCCACGTCAACTGGAGGTCCAGCGAGTCCAAGCCCGAGTTCTTCTACAGCGAGGAGCAACGCCTGGCCCTGGAGGCACTGGCCTCCCGTGGCCCTGATGCTTTCTACGAGGTCCTGAAGAAGGAGAACATCAGGGACTTCCTCTCCGAGCTGGAGCTGAAGAAGATCCTGGACACGCTGGAGACGTACGACCCCGGCTCCGAGTACATCCCCCGCCACGGCGGCAGCACCGGCGACAGCGACCGCAACAGCCAAGGGGACGAGCAGGACGTGGCCCCGTCCCTGGAGTACTGGCCCCAGAGGTCCGACCGCTCCATCCCGCAGCTGGACCTGGGCTGGCCCGAGACCATCGCCTACCGCGGGGTGACCCGCGCCACCGTCTACATGCAGCCGCCCATCGAGGGGCAGACACACATCAAGGAGGTGGTGCGCAAGATGATCTGCCAGGCTCAGAAGGTGAGGAGCGCCGTGGGGATGGGGAAGGATTGGCCCCAGGCTCAGCCAGGGAACCCCAGAGCTCTGTCTGAGCAAAGGCAGCGGGGTCGAGCGTTCCGGTTGTTCCAGGTTCACCCCAACTGATACTTGGGGATCAGGATCTGCTGAAGATGCTCCTAGCCTGGTCCAACGCTCATTGGGATGATGAACCGTACGGCAGCATCATCCTTAATCCCAGGGTTCCTACGGGGCTGTGGGGAAAACCACCACGGAAGAAAGTGGGGAACCCCGGGATTGCTATTCCCAGAGCCCTGTGTGGCCACACCAGGAACCGGAGGAGCCCAACTCTGCCCTGGGGCAAAGCAGCCAGAGCCACTGGTTTGGGGCTGAGGTGTCCGAGGGTCACACTTGGCCAGAGATTGCTGCGGTGCTCCACGCCGGGCTCATCCCGGCTTCGAGAGGGAAGTGATGAGCTGGTGTGGAGGACAATGCTGGGCAGATGCTGGGAGGATTTGGGTTGAGACTTGTCCTCTCTGTGGCATCAAACCAAGGAGCAGGGAGCGCACGAGCGATGGGGTCAGGCTGGTGTCGAGGGCAGGAGGATCAGGGAAGGAGGGAGCTCACGGCATGTGTTGAAGGCCAGTGCTGGTGGGCAGAGGTTGCTGGTATTCCCAGTCCCAGCTGGGAAGTGTGGGAGGGGGTCAGTACCTAGTTCTGTGGTAGGGGGTCAGTACCTAGTTCTGTGGTGCTTTGAAGTTCTTTGAGCTCTATGGACAAATCCAGCTACGACAGAGCATCCCTGGGGTTAGAAACCATGGAGACTCTTCCAAGGTGGTTATGAAGCAGGAGGAGACAGACTTGGATGGATCAGGTCCACCTGGCTCCACAGGGGTCTCCCTCCATGTTAAGGTTCACAGATCCTGGTAGGAGAGAAGGCAACTTGGTGGCATAGAGCCATCAGAGCCTCTCTGGGATGAGAGGGATGGGTCGTCTGAGCATCAATGGTTGGACTTGATGAGCTCAAGGGTCTTTTCCAACCTGAATGATCCCATGAAGATCCTGCTCAAGCAGGAAAACCGATCTCCCAACACGATGGGGTGTCTCTGCTGGTCATCTGGTCTTACCTGTGTGTCTCCTACCAAGGGGCTTTGCTGTGAGGGCAACAGGAAGGGAGGGCTGAAGTCCCATGGGATGGAGGATGGGACGACTCCTCCACTCCAAACAATGGCTCATCCTCAGGTCTGACCCAGGCTTGCAGCTCCTGCCTGGCTTTGCCTACTCACCGCTTCCCGCCTGCCCCCACACAAACAGCATCTCCTGAGTCACCCTGCCAGCCTGCTCCTGCTCAGCGGAGCCAGGTGGGTGACTCAGGCAGCTGCCAGGCCCTGCTGCCTGCACCATCCCCACCTCACCCTGGAGCCTCTCCAAGCCGCAGGGATGTGGCTGTGGTTGATGCCGCTGCGCTTGTCACCGGTACTTTGATGCCTCAAGAGCAGGGCTGGGCTCTGTCTCCTGGTCCAGGTGGTTCCCTGCTGGTGGGATGAGATGTGGTGACACCACTGGTGACAAGCAGGAACATGCTTGGAGCTTTAGGTACCTCAGGAAATGCAGAGATGGGTTTATGCTTCAAACCTGCAGTCTTCAGGGCCTGGGGATGGCAGGAGTTCAGGGGTCTGATGAGTAGGGTTCTTCCAGAGGTCTCCCACCCCTTACAAAGGGATCAGAACCACCACAGCTGAACCTGCTGTCACACAGCTGAGCCCAGCTGCCCACTGGAGTGGCTGCTCCTAAGTGTGGGGACACTGAGCTAAACCACCCCTGTCTCCACCTGGAGAAAGATTAAGGTCTTCACCAGCAGCTCAGAGGTTTGGCTGAGGAAGCAGAGAGTGGACAGAAGGGCCACCCCACGAGATGTCACAGTCTGGACGCGTGCCTTCTTGCAGTGTCCCTTGGGCCACCCTGCAGAGATTGTCCCATCCCATCGGACAACAGCAGAGCTCTGCATCCACAGGCAAAGGAGCAGGGGCTTGTCAGAGCTTCGGTATCGCATCCCAGATGGTTGACCCTTGTTTCAGTTCCTGTTAAACCATCTGGTCCAGACGTCACCAACCACCTCCACATGGGCTGCTGTCTCACAGCCAGAAGAGCAAAGGTCCCCTGCCAGCCCATTCCTGGGACGTTCAGAGGCCGTGTGAGCTCTGCTCACAGAACAAGGAATCCAAGAGCTGCAATGTGAGACCCTCTGGTGGTGCAGATGAACCTGCCGAGCACTGGAAGGGGCTGCCCAGGCAGGTTGTGGAGTCTCCTTCTCTGGAGACATTTCAAACCCGCCTAGACACGTTCCTGTGCGACTGGATCTAGGGGATCCTGCTGTGGCAGGGGGATTGGACTGGATGATCTTTTGGGGTCCCTTCCAATCCCTAATGACTGGATCTAGGGGATCCTGCTGTGGCAGAGGGATTGGACTGGGTGATCGTTCAAGGTCCCTTCCAATCCCTAATGATTCTGTGACAGCCTGGCTGTGGCCCTTAGTGCCCTGGTCTGGCCAATGCGGTGATGTCGCATCCTGGGCTGGGCTGTATGAGCTCAGAGGGCTCCTCCAGACTCAATCATTCTGTGATTGTGTGGTTAATGTTGTTAACATGTTTACAGTGATGCCAACTGATGCTTTAAAGTGCTTTCATCAAAGATGTCTGAATCTAGTACATCTGTGTTAATCCTCAATTAATATGTTTTTAATATGCAATGGGGCTTTTATTAGCAGAACAAATAACTGCCATATTAAATCTAAATTAAATGCATAGCTGGGACTCTAATTTAAAGTGTTACTCTTAAATCTTTCAGGCAACAAAACTTATGGTTAAATTAATCTCCAATATTACATGTCATTGGCAATAATTTTACAATGCACTAACGTCTCGGGTTTAATTAGACATCAGGGTACTTTAACTCAAAAATGGGAGAAGTTCAACAAACTATTAGTGTCTTCTCCCAGGCTTCTCTACCTCCTTCAGATGAAGATTCAAACACAGAGGGAGAACGTGTTTAATCTTCAGATTATATCTGGTTCTGCTCATCGACTTGGAAGGGGGTAGTGTGCCAAGGTAATTGTGAATGTTAACCACTGCATTAATGACAGGAGGCTGCATCCATATGTCGGGGGGAAATACACACTCAGCAAACAATTCATGATGATGAGATAAAGAAGGATGTGTTCAACTTAAATACCTTGGTTAGAATCAACATAGTTCAATTAATTACTCTGCTAATTACTCTTCTTTCAATAACAGACATTTACTTGCTCCACACTCCTATATATTTGAATTTAGGCAAACTGCTGCTAATAAAATTGGTCCTTATCTTAAATCTACAGGAGACAAGAGTGATTAAGACAGGCAGAGAGAGTTAGGGCTGTTCAGCCTGGAGAAGAGAAGGCTCTGGGGGGACCTTCTCTTGACCTTCCAGTACCTGAGTGGAGCCAACATGAAGGCAGCAGAAGGTCTTTCCAAGAGAGTTTGTACAGATAGAACAAGGAGCAGTGGGTTCAAGCTGGGAAAGGAGAGATTTAGGTGAAAAATAGAACAAAATTCTTTAATGTGAGGGTGGTTGATGGCTGGAATGGGCTGCCTGGGGAGGTGGTGTGCGCCCCATCCCTGGAGTCATTGAAGGTCAGGCTTGATGAGGCTCAGAGTAACCTGACCTGGGTAGAGCTGTCTCTGTGTAGGGAGGTTGGACTAGATGACCTCTGGAGGCCCTTTCCAGCCTAGAACCTTCTATGGCTCTACGATGCTCATTCAAGAGATGCTCAGCAGTTCAAGTATTTTTTACTGTCATTAGCCAGTTGTCTGTCTTCTTTTCTTTCTAAGATCCCTGTCACACTGCCTGCAAAATCCCAAATCAGTGTTTCAGGATATTCCCAAATCCAAGCACAAGTTACTCAAAAATAATTGGGGAGTGAAGAGAAGAGGAAGCAATTTATTTTACGAAAAAAAACACATTAACACTTCGGCAAGAAACAGTCTAAAATTAAGATAGATTACGGCCTATTTTCCTAAATTAAAAACCTATTTTCAATACATTATTTAATTCCTAAAGTGTGCTGATATCAGAGAAAACTAAACATTGTGTTCATAAGCCTCACGTAGGGAAAAGAACAGGGGTTTTGTGACAGACTACTTCCTGACTTATTCAGAGTGAATTTTTCCTGTCAAAGTTCTTGATCCTATTTAACAGACAGTGGAAGTGCTGGAAGATCTTGAATGATATCTGGTCCTTACACTCCCGCAGCTCTCTTGCCTAGCAGCTAGACACTCCATGTTTTATACAAATAGAAAATACTACAAGAGGCACAAGCATTTACTCCAACAAGACTATGTAATGCTATGTAATGTCTAAAATTAAATTATAAAGAACAAGAGTAACTACCACTATGTGGATGAGTGGAAAAAAACACAAGGGCTGCAGTAATAAGATTGCACAGGTAATTTCAGGCTTCAGTGCCTTACAGCTTCTGGGAGGCAGGACTTTGCCTGCAGAGGGAGTGACCAGGGAAGAAAGATCTAAGATCACAGAATTACTGAGGCTGGGAAAGACCTCTGAGCCCACCCAGCCCAGGACCTAACAGCACCACAGCAGCCACACCAGGGCACTCAGGGCCACAGCCAGGATGTCCTTCAACACCTCCAGGGATGGGGACTCCACCACTCTCCTGGGCAGTCCAGTCCAGCCTCTCATCACCCCTTCCATGAGGAAGGGCTTCCTGTCATCCAGCCTAACCATCCCCTGGCAGCTTCAGGCTCTGCCCTCTCATCCTGGTGCTGGTTGCCTGGGAGAAGAGCCCGACCCCCACCTGACTACAACCTCCCTTCAGGGTGCTGGAGAGAGGGAGAAGGTCCCCCCTGAGTCTCCTCTTCTCCCAGCTAAACACCCCCAGCTCCCTCAGCCTCTCCTCCTCAGCGTGTCCCTCCAGTCCCTTCCTCAGCCCTGCTGCTCCTCTGGACTTGTTCCAGCCTCTCAATCTCTTTCTTGAAGATATTTCTTGAAGACTGGGCTGGACATCCTTTAAGAACCCTCTCAGCATGTTTTTGTCATTATGTTTCCCAGAGTGAAGTGAAGATGAGGGAGAGGAAGTGAAAGAAACCTTCAAAAATTTCTTACCTTCAAAAATGTTTGTTCCCATCCTTGAACATGACAACATTGCATTCGGCTCCCAGGACAGTGCTCACCTCATGCTTCCTTCAGTACGCTCGGGCATCCCTAGCTCTTATGTCCATAGTTTCACACCTTTAAAACATTGTTGAACCCTGATTAGTTCTGATTAATTGTCCAAAGACTGAATCAATAATACACAAGTTAATTACAACCAGTTGTCCCTGCGGGATTCTCACAAGGATGATACAGATCAGCCAGGTGGAGAAACAAACCAGATCCTTAGTCTTCCCTAAGTCTCCTTCTCTGAAGACTCCTTCTCTGAAGATGTTTAAAACCAGCCTATTCCTGTGACTCGATCTAGGTGAACCTGCTGTGGCAGGGGGATTGGACTGGCTGATCTTTGAGGTCCCTTCCAATCCCTAATGACTGGATCTCGGGGATCCTGCTGTGGCAGGGGATTGGACTAGATGATCTTTTGAGGTTCCTTCCAATCCCTAATGACTGGATCTAGGGGATCCTGCTGTGGCAGGGGGATTGGACCAGATGATCTCTCAAGGTTCCTTCCCATCCCTAATGACTGGATGGAGGGGATCCTGCTGTGGCAGGGGGATGGGACTGGATGGTCTTTCGAGGTCCCTTCCAATCCCTAATGTTCTGCGATTCTGTGACACGGGGTACATAAAATAGGACAGCAGATGTGCTGGGTCATACTCAACCTGCCTCAATCCTCAGGAGACTCTGTCTCCTTTAGAAGGCCAAAATAAAAAGTATGATAAATGAATAGGGAAAAAATAACGTTGAAATGTTATGTCCCAGTGTTCAGCCAGGAGTATGATAGATTTATAGATTTTCACGTCTTGCACATTGTATTGCCAGTATAAATCATGACAGCGGTGAATTAAGACGTAAAGAGGAAAGAAAGACCAGGAAAAGAGAAGATGGTCTTGTGAGCCACAGGTAGAGGAACAAACTCACTGCAGCAGGAACAAAACTACTGGAGAAAGCGTGTGGTCCTTGAAAGGAGCTTGACTCACCTGCAGCATGAAGCAACTTCATCCAGTGACTCTTCTCAACTTAAAGCAAGTCCTAAAACCTGAACAGCCATCATGTTCTCTGCCTGCAGGAAAAATGAGAAGCATTTCTGTGAACAGCTTTCTGATCTGTGCCAAGGTCACACCTGACTGTTTGCAGCAAGCCACTGTTACTAGACAGTATTTTAACTTTACGGAAATGTTTAAGGGCTCTAGAGTCTTTAATGAAGTGCTTTGACTAGTTCTATCCATAGATGAAGAAAGGGAGAAGTAACATGAAAAGAACTCCTTTAGCAGTGAGAGTTGGAGGAGCAGTTCAGTGGTGGAGCAAGAGCACTGCCTGGAGAGTGCCTGCAGAGCCCCTGTGCATCACTAGCCTTCTGGAAACCTTTCCTTATCACAGAATCATTACAACGGGAAAGGACCTCCCGGATCATCAAGTCCAGCCCTCAGCCCAACAGCTCCCTAACCCCTAGACCATGGCCTCAAGTGCTCAAGCTACTCAATTTTTAAACACCTCCAGGGATGGGGACTCCACCACCTCCCTGGGCAGCCTGTTCCAGTGCCCAACTGCTCTCTCAGCAAAGAACTTCTTCCCCAGATCCAGTCTACACCTCCCCTGATGCAACTTGAGGCTATTTCCCCTCATCCTACCATCAGTAATTCAGGAAAAGAGACCAGCACCAGCCTTACTCCAGCTTCCTTTGAGGGAGCTGTAGAGAGCAAGAGGGTCTCCCCTCAGCCCCCTCTTCTCTACACTCAATAACCCCAGTTCCCTCAGCTGCAGTTCACAGGGCCTGTTCTCCAGCTCTCTCCCCAGCCTCATTGCCCTTCTTCGGCCCTGCTGCAGCCCCTCAATGTCCTTCTGATTGTGTGGCACCCAAACCTGGACACAGTAATCCTGGTGGGGTCTCACCAGAGCCAAGTAGAGGGGGAGAATCACCTCCCTCAACCTGCTGGCCACACTTCTCCTGATGCAGTCCAGGATCCAGTTTGCCCTCTGAGCCGCAAGTGGACATTGCCGGCTCATGTTGAGCTTCTCGTCCACAAAACACCCACCTTTTCTCCAAGAACAAGCATTCCCTTACTTTTAGAATCCAAGGATCAAGTCTCATCCACCTACCTGTCCTGGCTGCAATGAGATGAGTCGCTTTGTCAGGATCGTCAGCACTCAGCACCAGATTCTTCACGATCTTAGCTCCAAGAGCTGTGGCGTGATAGTGCTCCCGTGTTTTCTCAATGGGGAAGTTGGTTGGGTAGAGTCCGCTAAATATTATCGTCACATCTGCCAACACTTTGCTTTTCAGCTCCGGGACAATTTTCCTGATGTCTGGAATCTCCTCAATCTCTTTTTTCAGGTATTTATCGTACTTCGTGTAATAGTCAGTGTGAACCCGCACGAGGATCTCCTCGAGGTATATCAGATGGTCGTCGTCGTCTGTATCGTCCTCCTCCTCCTCTTCCTCCATACTCTGGTCTAAGGACTCGCCCATCGTAATGCCAGACTGTTCGCTGTTCTGAGACTCTGTCTCGGCCTCTTTCTTGTCCGCACACCCGTTTCCTAGATCACAAAGGCCTTCCTGCTCACTTTCTTCTTGCCCATCGAGATCTGCTTTGTCAGGAGTATTTTCGCTGGGAGGAGACGGCGTGTCCCCGGAGTGGTTCACCAGACCATCCCTTCTGTCACCCGCATCAGTGCAACTCTCCTTCTGCGAATTCTCGTCCTGCAGAGGTTGTTTGGGTTTCTTCCAGCTTCTCTTTTCCTCGTTCTCACTGTCTGATACAGAACCAGATGACTTCCTGGTATCTAATCCACCATCGCTTTCACTGTCACTAGACAGCTCGAAGTCCAAGTCATTTGTTGTCTTGTCGTGGGTTTGCTGCTTCTCCGTCGCTGCTTTATCCACTCGTTCTGAAGTCACCTGGGGTCCGTTTGTACCTGTCAGATCATTTGTGACCTCGCTGCCTGGTTTGTGATCATTTACAGAGTCCTGGGCATTGACCCTATCGTGAGAGTTCAGATCCCGGTCAGATGTCTCACTGCTCACAGAAGCACTTCCGTTGGCAGTGCAGGAATCCTTCGGAGCTTTCTTGAGCCCGTTGCTTTGTTCTCCCCCACACACAACATTCTTTGCTTCTTCACTGTCTTTTGCTGGCATCGCTGCTGAATCCAGTGCCTCGGGTTTTGCAGAGTGGTTGACTAAAACACAGGGAAGACAGACAACGTTTTTAGAAGGAAAACAGTAATCACCTAAAGAGAACTCGGTTTCTTCCCCTCAAACACAGGATTTGCATACGCAGCTGGACTATGCTATGTTCACGTGTGACAACTAGGCTTTTCAGAGTCAAGATACTTCGGGTGTCATCGATTACTACGGAGAAAACCAGCAAGTACAACAGACTTCTCTTCTTTAGAGAAGCCGCATTAGTAGCCTTTTATCACCTATTTTTATCATCTGTTCTGGAGAGCAGTGTAGGGGAAAGGGACCTGGGGGCCCTGGTGGTCAAGGCGGCCAGTGGCATCCTGCAGTGGATCAGAACAGGGGTGGTTAGCAGACAAGAGAGGTTCTCTTCCCCATCTACTCTGCCCTGGGGAGACCGCAGATGGAATCTAGTGTCCAGTTCTGGTGCCCTCAGTTCCAGAAGGGTACAGAGCTGCCAGAGAGAGCCCAGTGCAGAGCCACAGAGATGATGGAGCATCTCCCTGCTGAGGAAAGGCTGAGGGAGATGGGGCTCTTGAGCTGGGAAAAAGGAGCCTGAGGGGTGACCCCGTGGGTATTGATCAATAGGGGAAGGGTGGGTGTCAGGAGGATGGAGCCAGGCTCTGCTCAGGGGCACCCAGTGACAGGACAAGG
>JAOXOE010000771.1:5882408-5902204 GCA_028565055.1 Phoeniculus purpureus | reverse complement strand
GGGTGTCAGGAGGATGGAGCCAGGCTCTGCTCAGGGGCACCCAGTGACAGGACAAGGGGCAGTGGATGTGAGCTGGACCAGAGGAGGTTCCACATCAATGTAAGAAGGACCTTCTTCCCAGTGAGGGTGCCAGAGCCCTGGCAGGGGCTGCCCAGGGGGGTTGTGGACACATTTCAAACCCCCCAGATATGTTCCTGTGTGACCGGATCTAGGGGATCCTGTGTCAGGGGGATTGGACTGGATGACCTTTGGAGGTCCCTTCCAATCTCTAATGCTCTGTGATTCTGTTAGACAGAGCAGGATAGAACCACAGAAGGGCAGCAGCTGGATGGGACCTCTGGAGATCTTCTAGTCCAACCCCCCCGGGGCTCTCTGCTGGGAACCACATTCCCATCACCAGCGCAGGATGCAAAAGCACCGGCGCAGCCCAGGGGCTGGCAGACACCCTTCTCCCAGCTGTACCCAGCTCAGCCTCGCCTGCTGCTTGGCAGAGAGGTGATGTTTCGGCACCTGACGTCACCCAGCTGCCAGAAGGCTGGCGGCTCGGCCCGTGTCTGGGCAAGCTCCCCACATTTGCTTACGGTGAAGGCAAATCCCCACCTGAGCAGGAACATGTAGCAGCCACAACACCCTCACCCACCAGGCTGGAGCAGGGACGGGGAGACTCAGGCTCTTCTCTACCCGAGCCAGCCAAGCCTCGCGCCTTCCCTGGCCGCAGAGCAGCCAGCCCAGCTTAATTGCTGCTCACACCAATTAAAACTGGCTTAACCGAGGTTTTACCCGCGTCCAAGCTCCCGGTGAGTCTGGTATCCTGCAGACTGCTGCTGCTCCACGACCAGAAAAGCCAGAGCTGACGCACGCCGCCGCCGCTGCTGCTTTAATGCGTTAGCAGCCCGCTGGCAGGACTGGAAAAGCAGGAGAACATCTGCAAAGCTCGGCAAAGGGCTACGGGTTGGGATTTAGCCGCAACTATCAGAGGTGGTTTGCTGGCTCAGGCTGCGAGGAGAAGTAGGGCAGCAGCTGGGAGCGTGAGGCAGGGGATGCTAACGAAACACTCGGTCGTTATCTCGGTGCCTTCTCGCGCTTCGCAATTAGCCAGGCGGCTTGGGCAAGGCGGTCGGGCGCTTCGTTGAGCAACGGCGATGCCTGGGCAGTGATTCACCCCAAGCCGCCGGGCGCTCGCTCGGGGGAGATTAAACCTACTGATCTGACCGAAGGTAGGAGATATAGGGATTGGGGGCAGCGAGGGGGAAGGGAAAGGTAACCAGCACCTCATCTCTAGAGGGGTTTGTACCCTCCTTGAGGAAAAGCCTCAGGTCTCTTGTGCTGAGGTTTGGCTCCAATGGGGTGATCAATCCATGATCATCAGGGTCATCATCCAGTGGGGATGGGTCTGGGTTGGTGACAGGCAGAGGGGTCAGTCTTGGGGCAGTAGTTACCAGCTGAGTGCCCCATGGGCAGCATCGTGTGTAGGGACAACACATGATGGGGACTGCCAGCAGATATTGGGGTGCTGATCCTGCTGTGGCTGAGGGACCTGACTGGATGATCTTTGGAGGTCCCTTCCAACCCCTAATGACTGGATCTAGGGGATCCTGCTGTGGCAGGGGGATGGCACTGGATGATCTTTGGAGGTCCCTTCCAATCCCTAATGACTGGATCTAGGGGATTCTGCTGTGGCAGGGGGACTGGACGATCTGTTGAGGTCTCTTCCAATCCCTAATGACTGGCTCTAGGGGATCCTGCTCTGGTAGGAGGACTGGAGTGGATGATCTCTTGAGGTCCCTTCCAATCCCTAACGCTCTGTGATTCAGCACTGGGTTCCCCCCAGACACAAAGAGGTGACCACTGCAAGGAAAAGAACAAATCAAATGCAGCCCAAAACCAACCCAAAGTTGTCTTCTTGGGGTGTAGAACTTTTCTGGGAACCTTTGCTTTCACGCACAGAACCCAGGGAGGTTGTGGCTGCTCCATTCCTGGAAGTGTCCAAGGCCAGGTTGGGTGAGGATCACAGAATCACAGACCATTACGGATTGCAAGGGACTCGACAGATCATCCAGTACAATCCCCCTGCCAGAGCAGGATCGACTAGACCAAGTCGCACAGGAACACTGGTGACTTGCTTTGAGGAACCAGAGGGAAACACTGAGCCAGACCTGATGGTGAATACCCTGGGCCAGAGTCTGCCACTCAAAACCCATCCAGAGCAGGATCACCTAGACCTGGGCAACCTGGACTGGTGAGAGGTGTCGCAGCCCATGGCAGGGGGTTGGCACTGGGTGATCTCTGAGTTCCCTCCCAACCTAAACCAGCCTAAGATTCTATGGCTGAATCACTATCTCTTCTGCCAGGAGAGGAGATCAGGGGTACCTGAGCTCAACTTGTACCCAATGCCAGATGAGGGTCTGCAGAGAGACAGAAGACCTCAGGGAAGCAGATGAGGAGAGCTGGAGGTGGGAAACCATAGGGCCATCAAGTTTGGAAAAGACCTTCTAGATCATCAAGTCCAACCACCAACCACTACCCCATCTCCTCAAACACCTTCCCTGCTCGGCTGTTGAACCCCTCCAGGGTGCCTCCAACCCTTCCCTGGGCAGCCTCTTCCAAGGCGTCCCCGCTCTTTCTGGGAAGATGGTTTTCCTCAGATCCAACCTGACCCCCGTTTTAGTATTTGCTTAGAAAAGTGACCACCACCGTCAAAACCCACCCAAAGCCATCCCAGCCACGGAGGGGATGACCTGGTGATGACACAGCACCCGTAGCAATGGCCTCCCCGGCATTCCGGCAGGAGCAGGAGGAATGTAGATGCTGCCATAAGAAAATATTCCTCTCCCCACCCAAGAGAGACCATTAAACAGGGGCTGATGGTATCTGCTTAGCTGCAAAAATGCACTGGTGCCCTTCGCGGAGACACACAGAGACATGAGCCAGACTGAAGATAAAAACCACTTGCTCAGAGCCAAGGCTGCCCCAGGCTCCCCGGAGCGGGGGTGGACGCCCCATTCCTCGGCCACCTTCACAGGGACTCACTGTGGGATGTGTCCTATTGGCCCACATCCCCCAGTTTCGTGTCCTGGGGCTGAAAAGATGTTGCCCCACTGCCTTTATCTCTCCATCCACGTCTGAAAAACAAGGTTGGATGCTCAAATTCAGGAGGGCAACACACGGGGAGACCAGCGGAGGATGAGCCATTGGGTCCACGCGTGCTGTTGTGGGGTCACCACCTTCCCCCTGAAACCCCTCGTACATCCCCCACTGGGGAGGAGGTGAAGAACCAGCTCTCTCATTTCACAGAATCAATCACAGAACATTAGGGGTTGGAAGGGACCTCGAAAGATCATCTTTGCATGGGAAGGTCTTGGCAGCTCCATCACCAGCTGCTCACCCACAGACCGCGAGTAGCGCCAGGTTCAAGAGGTAGGAAACGTTGCCTGGCACAGAGGCAGAGCAGGAACTTCTTGAAGGCAAGAATTTGGTCTGCTGAGTGGCCTCGGGCAAGTTATTTTATCTTCCCATCGATGCAGCCTCCTCAGAGCTGGCATGAAGAGCATTTCCCACTCCTTGGAGGGGTTGTGGAGCATCCATGGCCAGGCATCAATGGAAGGAAGGGTGAAAGATGCTCTGAAGAGCAACCCTTGGCTCCCACTCACACCTCTGACTTTGCTTTGCAGAACCTGCGAGTCCGGAGCACTGGGGGAACAGAGTTTTTCACACGCTCGGCCACCAAGTTCAAGGGGGTTTTGGCCCAGAAGTTCATGTTTGTGGACGGGGACCGGGCCATGTGTGGATCCTACAGGTAAGCTCTCACCTCTCCTCTTGCCCACAGCATGGAGGTGTTGGCCAAACTCACGTGGGTCCAAGTCCTGGTCCCTGCCCAACCCTAGAACCCCATCCCAGACCTGCTTCTCTCCTAAACTGGGAGAGGATTTCACAAAAGCTTTGAAGTGGAACCCAAGAGGTCCCCACAGCCAGGCCTAAGGCACTCCTTCTAGACGTGGGGGCATACCAATGGGTTTGATGAGCACAAGGGATCACAGAACCTTAGGGATTGGAAGGGACCTCCAAAGATCATCCAGTCCAATCCCCCCATCATAGCAGGGTCCCCTAGATCCAGTTGCACAGGAACATGGACAGGAGGGTTTGAAACATCTCCAGAGAAGGAGACTCCACAACCCCCTTGGGCAGCCCTTTCCAAGGCTCTGTCACCCTCACTGTGAAGAAAGTCTTTCTCACATTGATGAGGAACCTCCTCTGTTCCAGCTCACACCCGATGCCCCTTGTCCTACCATTGGGTGCCCCTGAGCAGAGCCTGGCTCCATCCTCCTGACACCTGCCCTTTCCGTATTGATCAACACTCATGGGGTCATCCCTCAGTCTCCTTTTCTCGAAGCTCAAGAGACCCAGGGAGGACAGGAGCACCAAGTCCACAGCCAGCCTTAGCTCTCACACCAACCTCAGCTTTTCCAGCTGAACATTTCCTACCCAAAGTACTTTCCAAACTGTCTTGGGTAGGATCAGATCAGTCGTGATGAGACTTTTGGCCCTAAAAGAGAAGTTTCGTAAACATAGAAGTGAAAGTCCTCCTACTTTCTGGTAACCACGAGAGACACTGACAGTTGAGAGAAGCAACTTGAAAACAACTCAACACTAAAGTGACAAAACCAACTGGCCCCCAGGCAAACACCTTTGATTTCTGCTCTAAGTGCCACAGAGCTCAAGAACTTCAACCCTCCACTCTTGTTTGGGATGAGAGCTGGTTCTTCGATCTCGTGATTATTAATGTTTACCCTGTGAGATCATGTCCCTGCTAGTCCCACCGATCCCTCAGGGAAAGCTGGGGCTGGGGAAGGGTGTGTTATTTACCAGTGAGCGCTCCCAGACTCTTCCCCATCTGCTTCTGTTCCAGCTTCACCTGGTCCGCGGCGAGGACGGACCGAAACGTCATTACCGTCCTCTCGGGCCAAGTGGTGGAGGCGTTCGACAAGCAGTTCCAGGAGCTCTACCTCATGTCCAAGGGGGTGAGCCTCAAGTCCATCTCCGTGGGCGAAGAGCCTGAGCCTGAGCCCGTGACGCTGCCCTCCGTCGTGCCGGTGACCCCGGCCAATGCTGTGGTGAAGAAGCTCATCAACCCCAAATACGCCCTGGTGAAGGCCAAGAGCGCCGACCAGATCAGCAAGACCTCATCGGAAAACCAGGACAAAACCCAGAAGACAGACAACAAAGGCAAAGCCCAGCCTGAGGGCCAGGCGGGCGACAGGCACGGCGACGGGACGGACCTCTCGCAGCTCATCCACCCCGGCCTCCTGAACCTGGAGAAAGCCAACATGTTTGACTACCTGCCCACCTGGGTTGAGCCAGACCCCGAGCCCGGGAGCGAAGTCTTGGGCTACATCAACATTATTGATCCCAAGATAAAGAACGTGAAGCTCTCGCAGATGAACCGCATCAAGGTCTGCGACGTCTCGCAGGCCAGCGCCCAGCACCGCCAGATGCTGAAGAACAGGGAGATGGAGATCAAGAAGAACGCTGAGCAAGAGCCGCCTCTGGTGTCCCCCTGCCAAAGACAGATCCCCATCGAAGCTCCAGCAGTCCCCGCTACCAGCCCCGTCGAAGGTGCCAGCTGGGCAACCAAGCAAGCAGGACCATTTGCCGCTTCCCCATTAGGCCACTGCTTGAAGCCACCAGAGGAGACGCTGGAGGACATCAAGCCCCCCGTTCCAAAGCCAAGGACAATCCCTGTCGGGATGCTGGTGACCAAAGTCACTACGACCTGTGATGGCTGCTCTGCCCCGGATGGTGGGACACAACCGCTGCCGGCCGACCACATCAGGGTGAAGCAGAACCCAGACGAGAACCCCAACAGAGCTTCCACGGACACCTGCCATCTCCAGCCGGACCGGCCAGCAGCAGGGCCACAGGAGGACAAAGGGCCTCCCTGTGCCCACAATGGGCTGGGAGAAGAGGAGGAGGAGGAGGAGGAAGAGGAGTACATCACTCTCAGTGACCAAGAGAGCTACTCCAGCAGCTCTGCCGACCACAGCTACCGGCGCTCCAACGCCTCCTCCATCTCAGACGAGTACTTTGAGGTGAGGGATCGCTACGGGCCCCTCCGGAGAACCAACTCGGACGTCACCCACAACGGGGAGATCATTCCCATGCAGAGGAAGCTCAGTGACCCCCACATCAGTCGGGGCACCTTCCTCAGCCCCCTGGGGAGCCTCCCGTCCCTGAAGCACGTCCGCGTGGAGGACGTGACGAAGAGGAGGAGCAATGCCGTGGAGATTAGGTGCGTGCTGCCCCGCACCATCCTGGATGGCAACAGCTCCTACCCCAGCAGTGCCACGCAGGTAGGACTTTCTGCTACAACCTTCCCCACGTTTCTTCACCCTACGAGGGTTGCAAAGCTAGAGGTGACGCAGCCAGCTCAGCCCAAGGCGTGGTGTCATCCCTAGCTTCGCTGTCGCGTCCTAGATGTCAAGATCAGACTTCCCATGCGGAAGAGTAACGCCCTAAGCGCAGCCAGGGCAGGAGCCACCTAAGAGGTGCTCTTGGTGGGGTTGGCAGTGGCCGTGCCAATGGCTCTGGGTGTCTGGGAATAGGTAGGAAAGGGGAAGTTTTGGGGGAATTAAAGGCTATCCCACGGCATCACGCTGTAGGATGGAGCCCAGCGGCTCTATGGCTGTACCCGGGAGCCACCGAGCTCCATCCGGCAGCCCATTAGCCGTGGCATCGTGCCCAGCCGGGGACAGCCTGTGCGTGCAGGCGTGCCCTGCTCAGCCTTGTTTTGTAGCTGCTCGCACAGGTGATTAGCATCAAAGCGAAGGCGCTCGGACACATAATTAGGCAGAGCGAGGCAGCGGAGAAACAGGGACGGCAACCTCTGTGGGCGAGCGTCGCAGTCAGCACCTTCGTGGCCGATCCACGGGTGACGCCAGGACCTGGCTCAAGCCAGCACCCCGCTGCTGCAGGCTCATGGGGTGCACCCCAGCAGCCCAGTCACGGCAGGGGCATCACTCCATGCAGACAAGGGGACTGTGGGGGGCAAAACCCTACTCCCACCCAAACGCTGCAGCCTCTTGTGCCACCACCAAGCACTTTGGTTTCTCAAGCCCCCCTCCCCGAATGTTTTGGGGGCATTCGGGGTTAAATCAACAGCTGAAACTCCTGGAGCCACCTGAGGTTACCCCAGCTGAGCATCTAATCTGTACTTACAGGGAATTAAATTGGACTAGTCCAGAGTCCACTTGCTTCTCCCTTCCCAGCCAGCGACACAAAGCCCAGAGCAGGGTTTTAATCCCCACACATCAAAAGTCCCCCCTCATGCCCTGTGGAGCTGCGTAGCGGGAGGAGCACCGAGCTCTTTGATGCTCCGAGACCCAAGTCCCAGGTGCCACCTTGCTCAGAGTGGCCAGGTGGGTCAGAGATCCTGCAAGAACTTGTTCTGGCCCTTTGATGAAAGGCAGCTCATTAATGCACCACCAGGGCTGTGAAAACCAAGCTCTCAGCTGATGGAAACGTACAGAGGGCTGATTCTTCATGAGCAAAGATAATGAACCAGAGCCATCCTCAGTTACCTCCCAGGAAGCCAACAGGAACCACCACCAACCCCCACCAAACATTTCTCTTCTGGGTCCGTGTTCTTTATCATAGAATCATTCAGACTGGGAGAGACTTCCAAGACCATCCAGTCCAACCTTCAACCCAACCCCACCGTGGCCACTAAAACACGTTCCCCAGAGCCACATCTACACGTCAGGTGCTGGCCCACAGTCCCAAAAGCAGGTGGAGGCTCACTTGGGGCAAACCTCATGTTTTCCATCACACTGAGAAGAGGTTGTCCACACAACCCCATTCACACCGGCTGCAGAGCTGGTAGAACATTAAGGATTGGAAGGGACCTCGAAAGACCATCCAGTCCAATCCCTCTGCCACAGCAGGATCCTTTAGAGCACAGCAGCACTGGCTACAGGCATAAGGAGAGCACTGGGGTCATTGAGGTTCTCTCTTGTCCCCCTCTATCGTGCAGACACCTCCAGGTCTTTGCAGAGCAGAGGTTTAAAGCATCACAGAACATTAGGGATTGGAAGGGACCTCAAAAGATCATCCAAGTCCAAGCCCCCTGCCACAGCAGGATCCCCTTGATCCAGTCACACAGGGACACATCCAGGTGGGTTTTAAACATCTCCAGAGAAGGAGACTCCACAACCCCCCTCCCTTTCATCGCTTAACGACAGGCAAAATAGCCATCCTCCCAGTCTGATGTGCACGTGGTGGGACCCCTACCTGGGTACAGGACCCTGCTGATCATCCCTGGCATGATGATCACGAACAAGGGCAGCATCTTCAGGTAGCTGGCCAGGATGGAGCCAGCCTTGGCGTGACTCAGGTTCTTAGCAGAGAGTGACCGTTGGACGATGACCTGTGGGAGAGGACAGCGGAGCAGTCACCAAAACCTCCCTCCCTGCTGAGCTGCACCCCAGCATCCCCAAACACGGCTCCCTAACGCAGAGGAGATGTCTACCCAACCCACAGACTGGGTTTCTCTCCAGACCAGGAATGGGTTGGTGCTGTGCCATAGCAAAAGCCCAGTGTGACCACAGCAGCATGTCCTCCTGCCAGTATCAACCATTCCCCACCGCCATTCCTTTCCCTTCTTGCCCCTTCCATTCAATCTCCTGCCCAAAGGGTGCCCACAATGAAATGGACACCGAGCCCAGCTGCCTCCCTGCCTCAACTCCAGCAGCCACAACTGCTCAAAACCCAGTGCACCTCAAAGATCTGGCCAAGCCATGACCATCCATGATGCAGCCAAGCCTTGAGCCTTAAATAGGCGACATCTGTTAGGAGATGCTGAATTTTAAAGGGCTCAGACTCTCCCAAAGGTTCCCAGGGAAGTGCTCAGCACCCAACAGGATCCAGCTGCTCCTGAGCAAGCTGGGTGGGCAGGAGGGTGCTGGTTCTTGGGGTGGGATGATCAGGGTAGCCATTGGATTAACTCCTTCCAAAGAGACAGAGCAGGTTGGGGAGCCACAGGACCCCCTCTTCCTCCAGGTCCTTGAAGAGTGAAGAGCTAGATCACCCTTAGCTCTTCCCACCTGAACGCATCCCAGACCTCAGCACCGATTTCAACCAGTTCAAGATCCATCAAGCAAGATCTAAACTTTACCACAACCCCCCTGGCTAGAGCATGAGGTACAAGCGCAAGGACCAGTTTGGCCCTGGGGACACTGGGAGCAGAGCTGCAGCACTGGTGACAGGCTGAGGGTCGTGGCAGATGCAGGGCAGGTCGGTGCAGCCAGCTCTGCAGCCTCCCAGCCCCAGCTCATCCTGCCATCAGCACCTGCACTCGCCAGATCCCATCTCTCCCCAGTACATCTGCACGGGGTGCAGTCATCACACCCCAGACTGCGGTGCAGGCACCACCCAGCAAGGAAGATAATGATCTGGTGACCGCAGCCTTACCCAGTCCAATTGAAGATTAACCACCAGCTCCAAACGTTTCCCTCAGCCCAGCTACATCGGAGCCGCCCCCGCAGCCGTCTTGCGGCGAACTGCTGCTTCTCGATCCCACCTCCCCTCCCAACCCTCTGTCCTTTTTCATCTGATCCCACAGGCTGGGTCTTGGATGACTGGGGGCTCTTTGGGGCTGAGATAAGCACTTAGATGGTTAAGGCTGCTGCTGGAGACATTGTGTTGAGGTGCTGCTGGCATCCTTGGTCCTGGGTCTTAGGGTGGCAGTGACTTGGCTCAGGGTAGCATCTGGGATGCTCAGGCTGCTCAGGAAGGGGCTGCTGAGATGCTGCAATGTGCTTTGCAGAGCAAGAAAGCAGAGGAGCAGCAATGGTTTGGACTTGAGGCAGCTTAGAGCTGCCACACGTCTCGGAAGAATTAGGGCAAGTGGCAGAGGGATTTGTCCATGGGGACCAAGGCCAGAAACATGGAAAGGGAGGGTCAAGCTCTGGACCATCCCCAACACCAGAAGGATGAGGAGCTGTTGGAGCAGGTCCAGAGAAGGCCATGAAAATTCTCCGAGGGCTGGAGCCCCTCTGCTCTGGGGAGAGGCTGAGAGAGTTGGGGTTGTTCAGCCTGAAGAGGAGAAGGCTCCAGGAGGAGCTTTTAGTGACCTTCCAGCTCCTGAATGGGGCTGTCAGAAGGCTGGGGAAGGCTGTTCCCAAGGTCAGGGAATGACAAAACGAGGGGTCATGGGCTGAAGCTGGAAAAGGGCAGAGTGAGGCTGGACAGGAGGGAAAAGGTCTGGAATCTGAGGGTGGGGGATCCCTGGAACAGGCTATCCAGAGAAGGGGTTGAGGCCCTATCTCTGGAGCCACTCAAGTTCAGGCTGGCTGGGGCTGTGGACAACCTGAAGTCTGTTGAGTGCTGGCCCTGCTTGCTGTAGGGGGGTTGGACTGGATGCCCTTCGGAGGTCCCTTCCAACTCCACGATTCTATTATGACACAGCAGCAGCTCATCTCCTTCTCTGCTCTTTCACAAACAGGGGACACACATCTACCGCTACCGACCCAAGAACCCCCCAGGCAGAGATCAAGGCAAAGAGGTCTCCTGCTCTCCAACACGTGAAAAACCCCCCGGGGCCCCCAAGTACCGAGGGGATGGAGCTGAACCCAAAAAGACCATTGCAGGCAGCCAGCCATACTGGCAGAGCAAAGCCTTCAGCCCCAGCAAGTCCGCACAGCCCGGCCACCTCTCCCCGAGCAACCCCAGGACACCAAGCAAACACTTGACCTCCCTGCCCGAGAGCCAGAAGGCGACCGAGGAGATGAGGACACCCCTCGGCATCCCGCTCTCCAAACTCTCCCAGTCCAAGCACCTCAAGAACAGGGTTGCGGGAGCCCCGGGTGCTTCCACTGACTCCAAAAAGAAGCCCCCTGAGCCCACCGGCCAGAAGGACAGTCACTAGGGGCTGCTGCAGGTGGACTTGCAGGGTGAGAGCGGGCGCCTGGAGCCCAGGCGACGCCGCGTGACGTGGGGCAGGGGGTTCTTCGTTTACATTTACCTGGTCGGTGCACCAGTACCATGTGGCCATGATGGACAGCCCGAAGGTCATCCCGGTCCAGGGCAGATCTCCGGAGAGAGGGTCTCGGAAGAGGTGCATGGCGTCGGCTCTGGGCAGGTGGCAGGTAGTGTTGGGGACGATCTTGGATGGCACAGCTTTTAAATAGGCTTCTTCCAGGTTGGGGTAACCCCCAATCTCATTAAAAGCTGGGAAGCAGCATTAGGGGTGGCTGGTTAGAGAGGAGGAACAAACCGGTGGCCTCAGAGACCTCACCCGGTCACTAACTCAGCAGAGCTGCCCAGAGACGGGAGGGTTTGGTCGTGGTTGTGTTTTCCTCTAGTTATTTAAGAGACTCTTCTGTTAACGTTTTGCACAGCGGGTCCCTCCCCAGGCTGCCCTCCCTGCAGAGGATTGGGGTGGGGGGAATCAGTGTCCTGGGACAAAGGCTCCTCAAGGGACCCCCTTCTTTTGAACTCGTACTGTAAAAGCAACCTGTTTATTAAAGCTCTCCGGTCCCGGAGCACGGGAAACTCGCCTCGGACTATTAAAATGCAGAATTAAGTGGCTCTTGACTTGATCTCCTACAGCTCGAGGTGCCTCGGATGAGCGTCCAGTCTAATGTTTTCTACCTGCTCCGAGAACCCCCCTCCACGTGGCTCCATCCCTGAACTCCCAGCAATTAGTAGGATGGGATAAAAGACCCTTCTCGCTGCATTTTTCCTAGGATGTGGGATCCACAGGCTGGGTCTGGGCTCCACTGAGCACTACGTGCCATGAGCAAGCCCTAGCAAGCATTCCTGAGCCCTTGGCAGCTGCCTGGGTGCTCCTCCTGTTGGCGCTGCACTGGTAGACCCTGGCAGTGGCTGCCAAGCAGCCCCAGGCTCTGCCTTGGCCCCCCTACCACCACCTCCCTGCTTCTGGAGGGCAGGAGCTGAGCACTCCTTGGAGCTTCCCCAAGACCTCCAACAGGAGAATCGTGGAGCCAGAGGCATCACTTTTTGAAGAGAAAAGGATGGGAGGCACCCACCCTGCTCCCACCATGTGCCGAGGCCACCCACACCGCGGAGATAAGCGGGGAGGTGCGTTGGCACCCCCATACCCACTGCAGCTGCTGATGCTCAGG
The DNA here is from genome assembly GCA_028565055.1 of Phoeniculus purpureus. Taxonomy (NCBI): domain Eukaryota; kingdom Metazoa; phylum Chordata; class Aves; order Bucerotiformes; family Phoeniculidae; genus Phoeniculus; species Phoeniculus purpureus. The sequence goes on along the minus strand of JAOXOE010000771.1, from coordinate 5,890,067 downwards.
AGGTGGAGAGAAGATGCTCAGAAGGTCGAGAGAAGAGGCTCCAGGGCCTTCATGAGAGAGGAGACTCGAAACAAGACCTTGAGCATCCCTCAGTGGCTCAGTCCCCTCCAGTGTGGTGGCACAGGGAGGGAACAGGCTGTGCCCATCAAGAGCAGGTCCTTGGGTGCTGGATACTGGGATCACCAGCAAGCACCAGCTTAAGCAAATCCCAGCTCCCAAAACACCAGTCCTGCCCTGTTGTCCTCTCATGCCTTGGGACAGCCCTTTCCCTGTATCCCTGCCATTTCCATCCCTGAGCATCCCCCAGACCTTGAGGGGGTTCCCAAGGGGCATCATCCAGCAAACCAGTTCCCCCACCCCACATTTCATGGGGAGCCAGCAGTCCCAATCTCCTCCTGCTCTTGTGCAAGCAGCCCTGGCCGCTCTCCAGCGTGTGGTTTACCCAGGCACCGGCTACTCCCAAGCTTTGCATGGGCGTTGGGCACCAACAAAGGCTCTCCAGAGGCAGAGGGCAAGTGCTGAAAGCCAAGACCGGTGCCCGGGGCTGCAGACTCGCTCCCTTCTCAAAGATGTTCACCGACAAGTCACGACACCTACGCCTGCGAGATGGCAGAGCTGGGCACAAGCCCGCAGGCAGCGAGCTCAGCCTCAAGGGGCCGGGCAGCAGCAGCTCTGCCAGGATCCACGATGCCACAGTGAGGGCCAGGTCAGGGGTGGGATGAGGAGGTCTCCCTTGTCTGCGATGCTGGAGCTGAGTGGAGCCACCTCCAGCTGCTCAAACAATCTGGGAGCTCTCAGTGAAGCAAAATGGTTTGTCTGCAACTGCCCCTGCTTGTTGTCCTCTTCTGCCCAGCATCTCCCTCAGGAGATGCAACCTCAGAGCCAAACAACAGGTTTCTTCATCCCTTCAGCAGCAGCAGGGAGGCAGCTGTGGAATCACAGACTGGTTTGGGTTGGAAGGAGCTTCTACAGTTCATCCAGTCCAACTGCCCTGCAGCGAGCAGGATTGTCTTGAACTAGAGCAGGTTGCTCAGAGCCTCCAAGGCCCAACCTCACCTGGGATGGATGGTCCAGGCAGAGCAGACCCAGAGTGGTCCCAGCTGAGCTGCTGCTGAAGGTAAAACACTGAGATTACCCTTTGTTAGATGAGTGTGATGAGAGCTGGAGAAAACCCTCGAGGCACCCCAGTTCCTGAGGTTGCCCAAGGAAAAGCCCCATATGGCCAGCAGCTCATCTTTTGGCTCCCCTAGATCTTCTCAAGCACCTCCCAGCATCCCAGCACTTGCAGGTTAGCAATGCCAGAACCAATTGGGCCACTGGAGAGGATTTTCTAGTCCTTGCCTACCTAGCTCTGCACAGCTGCACCCAGCCAGGCTCACCAGGTCCAGAGCCCTCCATGGTCAACATCACACAACCATCAGCAACATCCAACCACCTCGTCCAACACAACGGCTGCGGCCAGACTCAGATCTGCTCGGACTGGCAACGTGCAGCTCCTTGCTGGGGGTGTTGGTGCTTCTGTCAGTTCTCTGGGAATTCGCTCTTCACAGGGCAGCAGCCACGGGACTGGGCTTGGCTGTAGGTCTGGAGATGCTCCCAGCAGAGCTCCAGCGCAGCACTGAGTCAAAGCCTGCCTCACTTCTCCAGGAAATGGTGCAAATCACCTCGGGATGCCTCTGGAAATTGTCCTCTGTAGTTAAGCACCTGCCTTTGAAGCTGGGACCTGACATTTTGCCTCCTACTCCTCAGGGCCAAGAGCCCCGATGGCAGAACAAGGCTGATGAAAGCTCCCAAGGGTGCTCTGCGGCTGAACGTACGGAGACACAACAGAGCTGAGCGACCAGGTGGGGCTGGGGATGAACCAGCTCACCCCAAGCAGGAGGAGGACACAGCACCACCACGCTCTGCATCCCCAGGCAGTTCCCTACAGCTGTGCCTCACACCAGCAGCACCTTCTGCCGTGCATGTCCCTGCACAGGGACATCTCATCTCATCCTGGAGCCAAACTGGAAGTGCTGCTTCTCTGTCAAACACTTGGAGTGATGGACTAGGGGCAAACATCAGAACAGTGATGACCACAGAAGGTCACCAGTGCTGGAGACAGCCCCATGTGGAGCACCAGGAGGATGCTTCACGGCATCTTCACCCAGAGGAAGCAGAGAGGACACAGCAGGACTTTCCTCAGGCTATTTCTACGAGCCAAAGTCCCTCTGGTTATCTTGGCCACCAAACTGCTCAGACTGAGTCGTTATTTCTGTGGCTACTTGAGTAGGGAGAAAAGGTGGAAGGAGGTCATGGGCTGTCCCAGCAGCTCTTACCTCTCACAGCCAGCACGATGGCACCGAGGACCATGATGAGTGTCTGCAGTGCGTCAGTGTAGATGACGGCCGCCAGTCCCCCTGTATGAGAGCAAGACACAGTATGGGCAGAGCTGGCTCCAGGCTCAGCTTGGTCCTCAGTCCCAGTAAACCCACCCTTGACTCAGTTGGGGCTGGTGTAGAGGGGTCTCACCACATCACACATGGGGTGAGGGGAGCAGCCAGTAGCCATGGGGTCTACAGTCAGAGGGGTCAGGAGGACACTGATCAGTCTCAGCTCCAGCTCTTTGGGTGCTGCATTCAGGGTGTTGGATGAAGCCAGGCTCTGCTCATGGGCACCCAATGATAGGACAAGGGGTGTGAGCTGGAACAGAGGAGGTTCCACATCAATCTGAGAACCCTCCTCAGAACCCAGGGTTCTGGGGTCCTCAGCTCCAGGAGGACAAAGAGCTGCTAGAGAGAGCCCAGTGCAGCGCCACAGAGATGATGGAGGGAGGGGAGCATCTCCCTGCTGAGGAAAGGCTGAGGGAGCTGGGGCTCTGGAGCTGGGAAAAAAGGAGCCTGAAGGGTGACCGCATGAATGTTGATCAGTATGGAAAGGGTGGGTGTCAGGAGGATGGAGCCAGGCTCTGCTCTGGGGCACCCAGTGACAGGACAAGGGGCAGCTGGTGTGAGCTGGACCAGAGGAGGTTTCACATCAATGTGAGAAGGACCTTCTTCATGGTGAGGGTGCCAGAGCCCTGGCAGGGGCTATCCAGAGGGGTTGTGGAGTCTCCTTCTCTGGAGATGTTTTAAACCCCCCTGGCCATGTTCCTGTGCGGCTGGATCTAGGGGATCCTGCTGTGGCAGGGGGATGGGACTGGATGATCTGAGGTCCCTTCCAATCCCTAACGCTCTGTGATTCTGTGATTCACTCCACCTCTCCTTAGCACCATACGAGGTCTCCCCTTCATACACCCCCCAGCTCTCCTCCCAACCCCACAACCTGATGCTTAGTGGGATCCCCCCCCAGCCATGCAGCCAGCAGCTCTTTCACCCTCTCCATCTCGAGCTCTCCCTGCAGACCTGCTACAAACCCAGGACCTGCTGACCTCAGCCAGAAGGCCATGACTCAGAGCACAAACACAAAGCATTACAAGGCAGCAGAGCTGGAGAAAATGGGTCAAAAATTGAACTGGTTTCAACCCCAGTGACCGATTCACACCCTGGGAACTCAGGGCTGCGCCCGCCCCAACCATGCCTGGGATCTGGAGGGTTGTTCTCAGGATCGGAGTGATGCAACGCTCACACCCTCTGCCTGAGCTCATGCCCAGGTGCCTCCCTGCACAACAGCCCTTGTGGGCAGGGAAAAACCCACGATGGGATCTGCTTAAACCCAAAGGCTTGCAAAACCCAACCGTACTTCTCATCGGCTTAAGCCATTTCCCATTTTGATGGCTGGGAGGAGATGGTGAGGGGAGAATTTACTGCTGGGTGTCTTCACTGGTACTACTGGGGATGGAACGTCCCGGCCAACACACTAACCGAAGGCCCTGGCAGAGATACAGGGAAAGCCAGGAACCCACAATTTCCAGCTCCAAATCCTCATCAGCTCCAGGTCACAGAATCATGGAACCATTCAGGTTGGAAAAGACCCCTGGGATCATCAAATCCAACCATCAACCCTACTCTACAAGGTCACCTCTAAACCAGACCCCCCAACACCACGTCTAAGGGACTTTTAAGCTCATCAAGGGTCACAAATGAAAGGGATGGACTGATCACACCCCAAAACCCAGCTGGTCCTACTGTGGGGAAGTGTGGTCAGGAAATACTGCTGAGAGCAGAGAAGGAAGGCAGCAAGCTGAGGCACAGGCAGGGCAAGAAGGAGTTGGGTAAAGGGTGCTGAGACTGTAGGGTCTGTGGTAAGAGCCCTGATAATCGCTGTTAGTAACAGGCAGACACACAAGAGAGGCCTCATCCTGAGTACTGGGGTCAGGTTTGGGCACCTCCATACAAAAAGGGCATCAAGGAGCTTGACTGCATCCAGAGAAGTCAACAAGGCTGGTGGAGGACAGGTCTGATCTGGAGAGGCTGAGGGAGCTGGGGTTGGTTAGTCTGGAGAGAAGGAAGCTGAGGGAAGACCTTATTGCTGTCCACAACTACCTGAGAGGAGGGTTTAGAGAGGTGGGGGGTTGGTCTCTTCTCCCTAGTCACCAGCAATAGGACAAGAGGAAACAGCCTCAAGTTGTGCCAGGGGATGGTTAGGTTGGCCATCAGGAGAAATCTCTCCCCTGACAGAGTGGTCAGGGGTTGGAACAGGCTGCCCAGGGAGGGGGAGAGTCACCATCCCTGGAGGGGTTCAAACATCAAGTAGCTGTGACCCAGGGGAACTGGGTTCAGTGGGCAGGGTGGGGTTGGGGTGATGGTTGGACTGGATGATCTCTTCCAACCTTAATGATTCTGTGATGCTATGAAAGCAGTGAGCTACACGATGGAGGAGGAGAAGTTACTGCAAATGAGAAGCCATAATGACGGAGGAGAGCTCAGGCACTGAGCCCTGGCCTGAGCTGGTGCTCAAGAAGGATGTGCAGGTGTTGGCTGGGTAGGGCAGGGAGTAGGAACCCATCACTACAAACCCCAAAGACTTTCCAGGAGCAAAGAAATGTAAAGACAAGCAGGTGGTGGGTGGGTTCAAACAAAGACTGAGGCCAGCATCCTACCTGCGATGGTGTAGAGCCCCGTGACCACCAGCATCAAGACGGTGGAGAGATAAAGGTCCCAGCCCAGGCAGACTTGCACGAAGAGGGCCCCTGAGTACAGGTCTGTCTGTGTGTGGGAGAAGAAACAGCGGCTGGGATTGGTGATGTCCAGCTAAGGGCTGCTGCAAGAGGGGCACAGTGAGGAAAGGGTGGCCACTGACACCTCCCGAAGCCAGCAGCAGAGCCCAGGATCCCGTGGCGTGGCCACGTCACCACTGCAGATGGGTGTCAAGGGCCACCTTCCCCCAGTGAGCACAGCAAGCAGCTCCTGCAGCCATTTGCAGCTGAAATGGGATGACTCTGGGCACTGCTGCCACAGCTCTTGAGGGCAAAGCAGGGAGACACTGAGCCCTCTACAGGACCAGACCCTACCCTAAGCTACATCCTAACTGCCCCAAGGACCTCCAGGTCCCTCTCTCCACCACTGGCAGTGCCCTGCTCTCCAGGCAGCATCTCACCAGCCCAGCCCCACGACGCTGCTTCTGCACCCCTATAGCCCCCACAGGACCAGTGCACGGGTGTGGCTGTAGCTGGTATTTCATGTTCTGCTTGGCAGGACTGACCCTCCTGGCACCCACACTGCTGGTGAGGAGGCTGCCAAGGACCAGCTCTCTCCTCTCCCCAGCTGCAGCTCAATGGTCCAGGCTGTCAGACCACTCAGGAGAGCATCAGTGACCCTAAAAATGTTTTAGGGAGCAGCAGGGGGATCTCCCCACAGGTTCAGGGACTTCTCGAGGTGCTTGCTGGTACCTTTAGTGATGGATGGGGCAGCTCCATAGGGCTCAAACCAGTTAGTGGTGCTCAGGTGGGTGCTGCCACTCCTTGGCGAGGAGCACATGTAGATAATCTCAGTGTGGAGCTTGAGACCCCCCCAAAGCTGCCATTCCCGAGTCTTCCCCCAACAACAAGCCACCCCATAGGAAAGTATCTCCTCCAGGTTTTGCACTGACGGGGAAACCGAGGAACAGGCTAGCGGGGGAAGCTGCTTTCTAGCCTTGAGGGAGAAGCAGCAGGAGGAAAGGACTGGGTGCCTGTGCCACCACCACATCTCCACCCACAGCTGAGATCCAGCCATCCCCAGAGCTCAGCTGGGGTATCTTCACAAAAACCTTGTTTGGAGAAGGAGACGAGGCCAGAAGGGGCAGGAAGAGGCACAACGAATCGACTCCACACCCTCGCCTGGAGCTGTGGCAGCTTCCCACAGCCAAGACATCAGCTCTGGTTTGACACCTTTCTTCACCTCCTAGAAACCATCCCCCAAACATCAGGGCTTTCTTGCCTGGTCATGCGGGAACAGTCACCTGGGATTAGCAGCGTGGAGAACTGGTGTTATTTCCCATATCACACCTCCTTGTTGCGGCAAGTTCATCACGCGGGAGCTGACGACTGTCATCATGCTCTGGAGAGGGGCCACACAGTGGAGGAACCAAGGTGTGTGAAGCCTGGCAGGGCTCCATCAGCCATGAAGTACCAAGGGAGGTACTACACGTCCTTGTGTCTCTGGGAGAGCCCTTCACAGCACCAAGAGGCTACTCAGCCCTGGAATGTCCTGCTGAAGAGGAACCAACTCAGGGGCAACCATGCCCAAAGCTCTACGGAGGCTCCTCTGATGCTTTTCTACAATCCAGCCACAGCTTGATACCACAGACACCACCAGCTCAGCCCTACAATAGCTCAGCCTGGGACAACTAAACCATCCAGGCAGCGCAAGCTTTGCCTATGAGGCAGAAAAGCGTCAACCAAGGGCCCTCATCCATCTCCTCTCAACGCAACCTAAAGTGGTCACCCAAAATATCCTGAGCCTGCCTAGCATGGTGCCAGCCAAACATCTCGCTGGAGCTCCAACTGTCCCTTGGAGCAGAGTGGTAAGAAATTGAATAAACTAGTGCAAGGGCAGTGTAGAGTCTGGCATCTGGGCAAGAACAACCCCAGGGATCAGGACAGGGTGGGGACTGACCCGATTGTGAGCAGTGGAGGAGAAGGGGACCTGGGAGTGCTGGTGGCCAGCAGAATGGCCAGGAGCCAGCAATGGGCCCTGGTGGCCAAGAAGGCCACTGGCATTCTGGAGTGGATTAGAAGATCAAGAGAGGTTCTCCTCCCCCTCTACTCTGCCCTGCTGAGATTACGTCTGGAACTGGACCCGGTGTCCAGTTCTGAGCCCCTCAGTTCCAGAAGGACACAGAGCTGCTGGAGAGAGCCCAGCACAGAGCCACAGGGATGATGGAGGGAGGAGAGCATCTCCCTGTTGAGAAAAGGCTGAGGGATCTGGGGCTCTTGAGCTGGGAAAAAAGGAGCCTGAGGGGTGACCCCATGGATGTTGATCTATATGGGAAGGGTGTCAGGAGGATGGAGCAGAGCCCCAGGCTCTGCTCAGGGGCACCAGGTGTGAGCTGGAGCAGAGGAGGTTCCACATCAATGTGAGAAGGACCTTCTTCCCAGTGAGGGTCACAGAGCCCTGGAAGGGGCTGCTCAGGGCAGTTGTGGAGTCTCCTTCTCTGGAGACACTTCAAACCCCCCTGGCCGTGTTCCTGTGTGACTGGATCTAGGGGATCCTGCTGTGTCAGGGGGATTGGACTGGATGATCTTTCAAGGTCCCTTCC
>JAOXOE010000771.1:5863832-5873867 GCA_028565055.1 Phoeniculus purpureus | reverse complement strand
GGTCCTAACATCCAACCTAACCCTCCCCTGGCAGCTTCAGGCCCTGCCCTCTCCTCCTGGCATTGGTTGCTGGAGAGAAGAGCCTGACCCCCACCTGACTACAACCTCCCTTCAGGGAGTTGGAGAGAGGGAGAAGGTCCCCCTTAGTCTCCTCCAGACTAAACACTCCCAGCTCCCTCAGCCTCTTCTCAGACTTTCTCCTCAGTCCCTTCTCCAGCCTCGCTGCTCCTCTGGAACCACTCCAGCCCCTCCATCTCTTTCTTGAAGCTAGGGTCCCAGAACTGCCCCTAGTACTCAAGGCGAGGCCTCACCAGTTCCCAGTACAGGGACAGTACACTGTCATAACAAGATCATATTGGTTTGGGTTTGGCTTGTTTGGTTTCTTCTGGTTTTTAACTGAGGCAGGCACTCCTCTCTCTATAAAAAGAGATAGAGAAGCAAGAGTGAGCTAAACCTTTTGTCTCACGAGGAAGAAAGCATTTGCTCTATTTCCAATTACCATTAGTCAGAGGTATAATATGCAGCTTGCACCTACAATTATCATTTGCACAATTTGTACAGATGAACCAACCAGTAGCACTTGTCCAAGCACTTATAAAAATAAGATGGAGAAAAGGCCACGTGGAACATCACAAGTTAAGCTCCTCAAGTCAAGACACGCTGAGCAAACAGCAGGTGAAGATTTCCACACCAGAAATTATCTGTCCTCACTATCAGAGGATGATCAACAGGCTCTCTCACAGTTCACAGCTTCCAAAGGGTTTTCACGTGTTCTAAGCTACACTCACACAAACAGTCCAACCTACACACATCAAGGAAACTGGAAATAGGAAAGGAAGAGGATATTAAGAGCAAGAAAATCCTCACAAAACCACAGAACATTAGGGATTGGAAGGGACCGCAAAAGATCACCCAGTCTAATCCCCCTGCTAGACCAAGTTACATAGGAACATATCCAGGCAGGTTTTAAATGTCTCCAGAGAAGGAGACTCCACAATCCCTGGGTCAGCCCCTTCCAGGGCTCTGTCACCCTCACTGTTTTCATATTTATGTGCAACTTCCTCTGTTCCAGCTCACAGCCATTGCCTCTTGTCGTACCATTGGGTGCCCCTGAGCAGAGCCTGGCTCCATCACCCTGACACCCACCCTTCACACATTTATAAATATTAATAAGGTCACCCCTTAGTCTCCATTTCTCCAAGCTAAAGAGACCCAGCTCCCTCAGCCTTTCTTCACAAGGGAGGTGTTCTACTCCACCATCTCTGTGGTTCTGCGCGGGACTCTCTCCAGCGGTCCTGTGTCCCTCTTGAACTGAGGGGCCCAGAACTGGACACAAGATTCCAGATGCAGTCTCCCCCTCTATTCTGGTAGAGAGGTAGGAGAACCTTTCTCGATCTGCTGACCTCCTGATCCACCCTGATGCCATTGGCCTTCCTGCTTTTTGTTATTTTATGATACTAGTTAGGGGATGTATCTGACAGGACTGCATCAGTGCATGGATAAGAACACACCATCTCTTAACGAGAGCAAAACGTCTATGGTGAAGAAGCCACTATCTGAACACTGCTCCCTGCCCCAGTGTAACCCTTCCCCCTTTGAGATTCTATTTGTATAGTTTGTCCTTTCAAAGGGATTTCTTTGATATACACAAACAAGTTGTCTTAAAAAGCAATTGTAACAGCAGGCCTTCCTCACCTCTTCTTGGATGTACTGTAGTAAAAATGGAGATGCTCTCAAGTTATCAACTGGAATGTTGAAGAAGCCCTGTATTTCCTTCTGATGCAAATCCATGGTAATGAGATGAGTTAGTCCTTTAAATAAAAAAATAGATATGGAGAAACACATCAAGAAAAAGAAGAAAGAACAACAGACACACTCTTTATTTCTCTAAGTTTGTCCAGAAGAGAATCTCTAAGCTGCATCAGAACAAGACTATGATAGTGAAAATACATGGTGTACTATGACCCTCAAGCACAGTGGTAAGATCATGCTCTCAGATTTTTACATTGTCCTCTTTAAAACCTCAGGATATTCTACATCGACTCAGCAGTGCCACACTGAGGCTACACAGTTCTTTTTCTCCATCTGACAAAATGGAAGGGCTACAAAGATAAATTGTTCTGTGCCACACAGCACGACCCCAACAGGCCCGAAATCCGGACAAACAGGTCTGAATCCTAAAACGTTTCTCTCAGAGTAAGAACCAGATCACACTGTGTCCACAGTAACTGCCTGTTTTGTTTTGCCAGCAACAGGAGCAAAATGAAAGGAGCAGAAGACATGATGAAAGCTGTAAAAATGAATAGTGTCACTCTTCCACATCATCACAAATGGATGGATACAGAGCACATTCATCCAACAGGTGAAAAACAGGCTAGAGATCACAAAGCAGCTCGTTGTTAGAAAGGCAGAGAATATAATTAGACACTGTGATCCAGACCAGCAGAGTCCAGCTGACCTGTTCTGCCAGCTCAGTAAGGCACAACACAAATCGCTGTTATAAGTCTGGGGAGTTTATGAACTCACATTCTCTTTTCTAGCTGAGTTTTAAACTCATAGAGAACTTGGCAGCTACTTAAACAGGGTGCAAACTTGTGCTCAGACCTCTTTAAACAGCTGAGAGCAGGAGCCCTCACTGCTCTGATTATTCCATACAAACTGCATCCTTACCAGCTTTGCACATCATTGAAGCCAGTAATTTGGAGACAATGGAGCCCCTTTTCCTCATCTTGCACTGTTTGCTGTAGGGGAAGTAAGGAATCACTCCAATAATGCTTTTGGCACAGGAGGTTTTACAGGCGTACACCATAATCAAGAGTTCCATAATCGTAGTATTCACATCCCTGGAACGAGAAGCATCTAGTTCTGTACCTCGTGCAGAAAAATCCTGTATCCCACACAACAGCTACACCCACTCCAGGGCAGCACAGAGTACAGCGAGGGAGTGACTATCACTAAGAACACAACTGTGCACCTCAGGACAGCAAGTGCCCTGCACCCAGCATTTTAACTCTTCGCTAGAATTACACTTCAGCGGGTTTTTTCCCCCCCCACTGTTGTTGGTAATTCAGCAGGTTTTGTTCTAACATTTTGAGGCTTTTTGTACTACAGCGTATTTCTGTAACAAACCAGCCCATCACCGATATCTGTTTTACTGTTCGTAAACGAAGAGATTTTCTTTCATAGAATCACAGAACATTAGGGATTGGAAGGGACGTCAAAAGATCATCCAGTCCAATCCCCCGACACAGCAGGATCACCTAGATCCAGTCACACAGGAACATGGCCAGGTGGGTTTGAAATGTCTCTAGAGGGGACTCCACAACCCACCCTGGGCAGCCCCTTCCAGGGCTCTGGCACCCTCACTGGCAAGAAGGTCCTTCTCACAGTGATGTAGAACCTCCTCTGTTCCAGCTTGTATCTGTTGCCCCTTGTGCTATCACAAGATGACACTGAGCAGAGCCTGGCTCCCTCCTCCTGACACCCACCTTTCATATATTTAGCAACATTAATGAGGTCATCCCTCAGTCTCTGTTTCTCCAAGCTAAAGAGATCTAGCTCCCTAAGCATTTCCTCAGCAGGAAGATGTTCCACTCCCTTCATAGTCTTCGTGGCTCTATGCTGGACTCTCTGCAGCAGTTCTCCATCCTTCTTGACTACAGGACACACTGCCCAGAAAATACTGCTCCTATACTGAGAACTAGCAGTGTGGCTGAAAAGAGAAGAACTTCAAGAGAAAGCCATAAGCAAAAGACCTGGGGGAAAGTTTTATTGACACATTCACTGGAAATTAAAATAACAAAGGTAAACTTCTACTCCAGTCACCTCTGTACACAGATCAAAACTCCCAAAATGGTAATTCCAGTAGAAGTAGGGAGGTGATTGTCCCCCTGTACTCAGCACTGGTGAGTACACAGACCTTGAGTACTGGCTCCAGTTCTGGGCACCTCAGTACAAGGAAGACATCAAGGTGCTGGAGCGAGGACAGAGGAGGGCAACGAAGCTGGGGAAGGGCCTGGAGAGTAAATCTGATCAGGAGAGATTGACAGAGTTGGAGCTGTTTAATTTGGGGAAGAGGAGGCTGAGGGGAGGCCTCACTGCTCTCTATAACTATCTGAAAGGACATTGTGGAGATGTTGTTGCTGGTCCTTGTCACAGGTCATCAGCGACAGAACCAGAGGAGAAGGGCTTCTGGCTTCAACAGGGGAGGGTTAGACTGGACATCAGGAAGAAATTCTTCCCGGAGAGAGTGGTCAGGCACTGGACTGGGCTTCCTAGGGTTGGGGTTGAGCCCCATCCCTGGATGTGTTTAAAAGTCACTTAGATGTGACTTAGATGTTGGGGGATCTGGTTGAGGGGTGACCTTGTAGAGTAGGGTTGATAGCTGGACTTGATGATCCCAAGGGTCTTTTCCAACCTGAATGATTCTATGAACCCACAAAGAAAACACTCTATCTACTCAATCTGAGCTTATTATACCAGATCACATATATGAAATGCAAATTAAAACGAAAGTAGGACCATTTCCTATGTGTGTGAAGCATTATTCCAGTGTCTTTAAACAGTTACTCACTTTGAAACTGTTTGGATGATAAAAACATCCTTTCCTCTCACCGACTCCTGAATCTGAACTCGTGTTTCTGCCAATAAGAGAAAAATGGAAATCACAGAACGTTAGGGATTGGAAGGGATCTCACAAGATCATCTAGTCCAATCCACCTGCCAGAGAAGGATCAGCTAGATCAGGCCACACAAATGACAACTAAGACAGCCAATACACGCACAGCCTAGTTTGGTTGTTGCTGGCTATGCCATTAAAGACTCACCTCTGTTTGGCTCCTGATACACCTGAACCTTCCCCATCTCAACTCCTAAACGCCTGTGGGAGCAGAAAAAGAGAAATAGAAGTCAATGTGGGAAAATGAAGGGTAAAGGCTCATACAGTCCAACAGTTACTGAAAGGGCTGTATTTTTCAGCCGAAAACTAAGAAAAGAAAATCCCAAACCATAAAACCAGTAATTATACAGGAAATATCTTCTGCAATTTCCAGAAGCTGCACTGCCGATGACGTTAAACTCATTTTCAAGTGAAGCTCAGAAAAACAAACAGCAGAAAACAATGCTTACTTAAATCACACAAGCATTTCTATTTTATGAGATACATTTCTCTAGACATTCTATATTCAAACATTACTTTTCCCCTACGTGTTCTCCACAACACGCTGCAGCCAACCAAAATTTACACAGAAGCTATTTTCTTTTGTTATCGATCTGTGTGATACACTGCCGCATGTGCTCTTGCAAAGCGCTGCAGTTTTCCTCTGTAAATTTAACAAAGGAAATCAGTTCTGGAGCCCCCAGCACAAGAAGTATGTAGACAGACTGGAGTGTGTCCAGAGGAGGGCCACTACAATGATCAGGGGAATGGAGCATCTCTCGTATAAGGACAGGCTGAGAGAGTTGGGGCTGTTCAGCCTGGAGAAAAGGCGGCTCCGGGAGGACCTCCTTTTGACCTTCCAGTACCTGAGGGGGGCTGACATAAAGGTAGGGGAAGGTCTTTTCAAGAGGGTTTGTACAGACAGGACAAGGAGCAGTGGGTTCAAGCTGGGAAAGGAGAGATTTAGGCTGGGTATTACAAAAAGGTTCTTCAATGTGAGGGTGACTGATGGCTGTAACGGACTGCCTGGGAAGGTGGTGGGAGCACCATCCCTGCAGTCACTTAAGGTCAGGCTTGACGAGGCTCTGAGCAGCCTGACCTAGGTAGAGTTGTCTCTGTGTAGGGAGGCTGGACTAGATGACCTTTAGAGGACTCTTCCAGCCTAGAACATTATGATTCTATGAAATCAGTCTTGGGTAAAGCAAGTCCCATCTTAACAACAGCAAAACCCTAAGATGGGGTCTGGACTTAATGATCTTAGATGTCTTTTCCAGCCTCGATAATTCTGTGATGTTACTCACTCAGCAATCCTCTTCGATAGCTCCATGCATGACGAATTGGAATTAGCCGAAAACAGTACCAGCCCACCCTTGGTTATATTCATGATGGCCCCAATTTCAGTTGATGGCACACAAAACATCAAACCTAAGTTGTTTTTCCACTTCTAGAAGACTGCAAGAGATCAAAGGTCTGTTAAAGTCACAATGTTAATAAAGAAACCCATTTTCCCTGTTCAAAAAGCAGAGACTTTCCCATTCCCTTGTATTTTCCAGTGTTAATGGCTGTTATCACTACTTTGATAGGACCAGGAATAAACATAACCTGAAAGAATGTTGCCTGAGGGCACAAAAAAGGAGCTCCAGCCTGCCTCATCTGCCATCTCCTGCCCCCACCAAGCTCAAACCCTCTCCCAGAAGAATGCTCTAAAGATCTCCCCCATAAACAACCTCCTAACTTCAACAGTTTTTATCTTGGCTTGGGCTTTTTTCTCCTCCCTTCTTTTGAATGTTTCCTCAGGCTCTCATCAAGTCACACAGATTCTCTTTTGTCCAGTTCATTTTCCAGCACTGAGCAGCGTTTATTGACTTTTTTCCAAGATCAGAAAGGCAGCCAGAGGCAGACTTGAGCTTAACAGAGCTTCTGGCTCTGCTAAATTGGCTAGAAGCGCCTATTTCCAGGGCTGCCTGTCTTTCTGTCACTTGGCAATAAACTATAAACTTACAAATAAGGATGAAACGTAAGGAAGAGTTCAAGAAAGCTGGTAGCTGTAAATAACGATCTCTTGCACAATGCATCCACTTGCTGAAGCAGCTGTTGTCATTCTCTGATACTAATATTTCCTCCTGTTAAAACAGGAGAAAAACATCAAGAAGAAATTCATATATTTTTCCCCCAAAGGGACAAAACAATTATCCCACAGAGGATTTCATGGGATTCCATCCTCACACTTTTTATTCTTCTTTGCAATATCAAATTTTCATAATGTCTACTAAAATGTTTTGCTCAAATAAAAGAAAAAAGTAAATCATATTGACCAGAAGACACTGGCAGAACAAAGTCAGACTCAGTCACAGGCTACTGCTCTTGAGGTCTGCTGTGCCACTAGGGCAATCCTTTGTAATTAATATTAGCACTATATAGGGGGCTGAAAATATCAAACAGAAGGGACATAAAACAAACGAGAATTAGGATAAATCAGTAACTTCTTTCCTAGCAAACATCTCCCTGCTGAGAAATGTAATTACCTAAGAGTCAGACATAATCTGTTCTAAAAACTCTGACAGTCTGCCAAGTACCCCAAAAGAGCAGCTCAAAGAACAGTTTTCTTACTTACAACCGCCCAGGTCAAACTCCTTCATCTCACCTTTACAACCAGACCTACTCCTGCTCAGTTTGAGCTCATCATACAAATTGTACCCAATTAGTTTTCAGTTAGGAGCCAAAGTCAGGAACTTACTAACAACAACCCTCTTTGTGAAGCCCCTGTGCTGTGCTCAGTTGCTGTGAATGAAATCCTCCCTGTCATCAAAACTTCTAAACTGTGCTGGAACAGCACAAACAGCAACCACTTCAGCAACAGAATGTTAATATCTACATGTTCTCACTCTGCTAGAACCTGGTGTGTCCCCCTGTACCACCAAAGCAAGACACCAACCCTTCTAGACTTTACAATAGTAAAATATTAAACCTGAAAGGCCACAGAGATCCAGCCTACAGTTCAATTATGTCCCTAAACCCCTCCCAAATTAAGCACCTAACAATTTAATAATTGAAAACCTATTTCTTAGCTATTGTTTCTTAACTAATGGCCATCACCTATCAAATAGACATATAGATGTTAAAGAAGCAACCTAAATCCAAAGTAAGCATGAACTGGAAATGCTTTTAGATCTCAGAACATCACCTGAAAGCACCTTGATAGTGTGATTAGGTGGGGACAACATAAAGACAGCTTTTTTTATGGATCTTTTAACTAAAAATAATTACAGGGTTGGGGTTTTATCCAAACTGTGTTATAGTCCCTGCTCTATGGATTAGGAAAATGAGGACAGTTAAGAAATCTGAAATACAGGAGTCATCAGGTCCTGATTATTGCTCAGAGTGCACGTTACACCACAAGATGATGCTGAGATATTCACAAGCAACACAGAACCCAGCTCTTCACACAACCATAGGTCAAGGACTTTCTTGCAGATGTACTTCAGCAGCAACAAGTGGGCTACAGGGTGAGTGGAGAGAGAAAGGTGCACTTAGAGTAAAACTGATGTATATCAACAGTGAAGAACACACCTTGCGATAATGGCAAGCTCACAAAACTTTATTAATGTGTTAAGACAGGACTCCACATGGGCGCAAGGTACCGTAACCCTCTGGCTTGAGGCGGAAAGAAATCTTCCAAGCCTGCAGAAGATTTGGGAGCACACACAGACCACAAAGCAGGCTGCAACACACTCCTGCCCTTTCTTTTGGGCTGCACAGAGGTTCACAGAGACACCACGATGGACACAACCACTACAGGACTGGGTGCAAATGACTCCCTATTCCCACTGCCTTTACACCTCCATGAAGGGAGTACATCCATCCACACAGAAAGCAACACAGGCTGGAATAACGGTATGGGATAAGTAAAGCCCTGAAATACCTGGTCCTCCTAGACTGAAGGGAAGCTGAATCCTCTCACTCTCCTCCCCATGGGGGCTCTGAAGGACCCTCCACACTAGCCCATCCCCGGGCTAAACGCAAAGGGTCAACCCTTCCACCCCACACAACTCCGGGCTACTCCGGCGGGTTCCACACGGTCTGAGGTGTGGGGCGGGGGGAAAAAAAATCCACATGGGTAGCCCGCGATGGGTTCCTGAGGTTCCCCCTTCCCGCCTCTCCCTCCTCTCCCCTCAGGGAGAGGCCTGGGCACGGCGCAGCCCCTGGCATGAAGCGAACGCGCCGCTCCCCTTCACCTGTCGGAGCGGCGAGGTGCACCCGGCAGCCCGGGGCAGGGGCAGCGCGGAGATGCCGGCCCCACAAGTTCCTCCCTGAGGAGAGGGCGACGAAGCCCCTTCCTCAGGCTACGCAACCCTGTGTGAGAAAGGGGATGGCGGGGTGTAGAGCAGGGTGGGGGATGTCCTGCCCGCACACAGAGCGCTGAGCGAGTCTTTCGGAAGGCCTTACCTGCCGGCTGTGGCCCCCGGCCCCGGGAGAAGGAACAGCCCGGCCGAGGGGAGGGGGGAGGGCAGGCGGAG
This sequence comes from Phoeniculus purpureus, assembly GCA_028565055.1. Classification (NCBI taxonomy): domain Eukaryota; kingdom Metazoa; phylum Chordata; class Aves; order Bucerotiformes; family Phoeniculidae; genus Phoeniculus; species Phoeniculus purpureus. The sequence goes on along the minus strand of JAOXOE010000771.1, from coordinate 5,864,693 downwards.
GCTCAGCGGAGCTCGGCCCCTCCGCTTCCCCGCGTCCAAGATGGCGGCAGGGAGGCAGCGCGCGGGGCGGGCATCAGGCGACGCCCCCCCACCCCTTCCCTGAGGGGAGCCGCTTCCGGCGCCATCTTGCCCCAGCGGTGCTGCCTGGGGACCCCCACAATGGGCGCTGGATTTCAGCCTTTCCGCAGCCAAAACACAGCGCGATGTGGTGGGGGAGTTACCACCAGCAGGGCTGTGCCAGTCTCGATGCGCAGGGATGGCAAAGTGGCAGGTTTCGGAGCTCCCGCACCTGGTAATCAGAGGGGCAGCCGAGCTCCAGGCTTGTGTTTGGCATCACCGGCATCATGACGGGTCCGTCAGCATCTTCCATCGCTGTTAGGACAGGAGGAAGCTTTTCTAGGACGGAAATAACAAAACTGCTCTCAGTTGTGCCAAGACAATACACGATTTATCCCATCGGGGCTCCCCTTGCAACACGTGTGGGATGAACTGGAGAAAACACGGATGGCATTGGCAGCGAGAAGCTGGTTTCGGTCACCCAGCAATTAACAGGCAACCCTGTGACAACAGTCGTGTCCTTTCCAGATCTGACGGAATTCCGGTCATCCTGCACAGACACAGGAGGATAAAGCTCTTGCCAGACCCTTCTACCCCTCTAGAATCATCCTGCACAGACACAGGAGGATAAAGCTTTTGCCAGACCCTTCTACCCCTCTAGAATCATCCTGCACAGACACAGGATGATAAAGCTCTTGCCAGACCCTTCTACCCCTCTAGACTCATCCTGCACAGGAGGATAAAGCTCTTGCCAGACCCTTCTACCCCTCTAGACTCATCCTGCACAGACACAGGAGGATAAAG
>JAOXOE010000771.1:5846669-5863732 GCA_028565055.1 Phoeniculus purpureus | reverse complement strand
GGAGCAGCCACAACCTCCCTGGGCAACCTGTTCCAGGGCCTCAGCACCCTCACAGGGAGGGATTTCTGCCTCAGATCCGACCTAAATCTCCCCTCTTTTAGTTTTGACACCATGGAAGACAAGCCACAGCTTTATCATTTGCAGGTGGAATTCTTAAGACCAGAATTCAGTTGCCAGTCACAACTGCTCAGAGAGAAAAGCTGGTTCCTCACCCAATTGAAACACCTACAAAGGCAGACAAAACCCAGGCTGACCTGAAAAAAACAGAATAATATCAAGGCAAGAAGTTAGAAAGTGATCCTAAGCAGAGATCCCACCAGTCAGTCCTTTCAAATGAAAGGCTGTTCAAACAGAGCCGGGGTTTGGGGGGAGGTACTTCCAAAAACCCAGTCTAACGCTCAAGTTATGAAAGGGCATGAGAAAAACAGCTTATTCTGGAAGGAACTGTGTTCCTTTCCACTGGGAATTAAAGCAACCTTTTCAATACAAGATGAGAATTAATAGCACCTATTAATGCGACAAGGTGGAGCTGATCAGCCTTGCTGCAGGATTTCTAATTGCACGAAGCAGACAGAGCACTCTGGAAATTCATTTAATAAGGAACAAATCCTTAAGGCGTCTTTCGATTAAAGAGCATTTTCTGGCTCTTGGGTGATCCCTAAACTCCTCTCAGCAGACGTAGTTAGATAATTTATTGCGACTACAGAAGCCCTGTTACACTGATGGCATCTCCCACTTAGAGCACCAGGAAAAGAAAAGTACGATGAGGGGATTAAAACCAAGTGCTCAAGGGACATCAGGCAGGTAACGCAGGAGTCTATCAAACTCCTTCAGCCCCTCAAACTACAGCAATTATCCACTCAGCTCATCAAGATCATTGCTGAAGGCTTTGCTATGTATTTCCTAAAGATCACAGAATCAGTCAGGTTGGAAAAGAGCCTTGGTATCATCAAGTCCAACCATCAACCCTAATCTACAAGTTGACCTGTAAACCAGATCCCCCACAAGATGAAATGTCAAGAGATGTATCCCAACCCACAAAGACTCAGAAGAGCTTATAACAAAACCTTTACAACCAGGAGCACTCTGCATTTCCTGTAGTGTCAAGCCCAGCTTAGTAATTCCTCCGAGTTATTTTCTACTCCAAGCAAAAGGGGAGAGAAAGCTGAACTAGATGAGCGAATACGAAAGTGCTGATGCTTCACAAAACTTGTTTTTAAATAATGAGTCAACCTGACATGAATAAATCATTGAAAATATTAAAGTCCTTTATTTTAGCTCCAGAAAATTGCTCCCCTAACCTCTGCAGGTCAGGTTAACAGACCTAGCATTTCACACAACCGGTCAGAACCCTTTCCAGTCTGTCTTTCACCAATTTTTTAGCAAATGGGCTGTGTATAACGAATCCAACTGCTGAGCCAAGCAGCCTTACCTCCGGGCAGATTGTGCCTCTAAAAATCAGGTCACACTGGGCATGTTGCATTGTGTACATGAAGTCAGGACGCTAAAACACACACCAGTCTTACTCTGCCAAAGTTTTGAAGCGAAACCAGAGACGGCCAAAGGAAAGGACATGTGTGCAACCCAAAACATCACAGGTAGGTCTTGGTTTAAAACATTTAGGCAGCACATGGAGAGGATCAGCATCTTCCAGGGATCCATCAGAGTTGAAATTAATTCAAACACACTATATTCACCCCAGTCACAAGGAGCCCCAGCAGATGACCGTGCTTGCTGCCCAAGCCACAGCTCTGCTGGCAACCTGGAGAGGTCTGCTGAAGCCCACACATGTGACGTGCTCCCAAGACAGCTTAGAAAGAACAAGGTACTCTGAGCCCCTACTCTCCTGCAGGCCCAAGGTGCTCAAGCACAGCATGCTGCAGGTCCTCTAAATTCTGACACACCACACTGTCTGCAGGTACTTCCAATACGGCAACAGACTAACATTCCTGTGCAATCCTCTGATGAAAGAATAACATTAAGAGAGAGTTGCTAGATTAAGACCTTTATCAGGACCAGTAAACTCTTAACAAATGCACTCCCAGGCTTGAAACAGCATCACAGTTCAGACTTAAGAGATCTATATTAAGAACATCCTACTTTTCCCCTGTGCAGCCATAAATCCAGAATCCTATTTAAGTGGTCACTGGCAGCTGTAGATCAAACAAGGCTAGGAAAAAGAGGCTGAAGTCTCCAAACAGGGTGACTAACGTCTGGCACCAAGACACTATTTAGACACAAGATTAGAGGTGGGGAACTACTGCTCCAGAAGATTTCAAATATTTGCCTTGTATTCCTCCCTCCCTCTAGCCGACTTAGTTCTAGCATCACAAAAGGACATTCCCCTAATGTGGAATGAAAACAGATTTCATGCAGCTCCACACAATTTATGCATTTTCCAAAAGAAATAAAAATTTCTGTGTTTTGTCAGGGAATGTTTAATTGCTCCTAATCTGAACATTAAAGGGGAAGACAACTGTCCCCAGTAAGTTCAGAAATGGTTGACAAGATGGTGGTTGGGAAGAGCTTTATTGTTGCTTCTGATTGCACAGTATCTCTCTTGGCTTCCATTTAGATTATGAGACTTTACAGCAAAACCAGACTCGTATTTTAGCAATGCCTGCAATCATCAGTGACATTAACATGCCATAGTGTACCCCCTAGAATTATACAAGCTTTACAGCACAGAGATCTTCAGGGCCAACCAAGCCACCAAGGAAAAGCTTTGGACCGGGAGAGAAGTAAGGATTTTATTAAAAACCATCACTTCACCATTTCTCTATCCACAGTTTCTACAGGATTGTTGTAGAAAAGATGAAAATATCTGCAAAGAAACAGAGAAAATGTCTTTATCTGCCAGCATGTTTTCCCTGCAGCAGTGAGGGATGGTGGTGCAGCACTGAACAGATCCCTTCCCATCTTGAATTCTCTCGTGCCATGCAGCCGATCAATTCTGCTTTTACTTTTTCATAAAGGATAAGAATTTAGGACACTAACAGCAGAAACTTTGTCTAAAGAGCAAACACAAAAACCAATTCTTACACACACTGTCAGATACAAGCCTAGAGAAGCAGTAGTTGGAGCACCACAAGGTCCATGCTCCATGCTGTACAGAGCAGCTAATTCAACATTTTGAAGAAAACGAGCAAAAAAGGGTTCATTGACACCGAACACTGCGCTTTCAGTAACTTAAAGAAGGGAGAAAAGATCCCTCATGCACAACCGGCACACATTATCCACTGGCAGTTACTCATTCACAGAATCACAGAATATTAGGGATTGGAAGAGACCTCAAATGATCATCCAGTCCAATCCCCCTGACACAGCAGGATCTCCAAGACCAGGAACATGGCCAGGTGGGTTTTAAATGTCTCCAGAGAAGAGGACTCCACAACCACCCTGGGCAGCCCCTGCCAGGGCTCTGTCACACTCACTGGGAAGAAGTTCCTTCCCAGATTGATGTGGAACCTCCTATGTCCCAGCTTACACCCATTGTCACTTATCCTATCATTAGATGACACTGAGCAGAGCCTGGCTCCATCCTCATGACACCCACTCTTCACATATTTATAAACATTAATGAGGTCAACCCTCAGTCTCCACTTCTCCAAGCTCAAGAGACCCAGCTCCCACAGCTTCTCCTCATCAGGGAGGTGTTCTACTCTCTTCAACATCTTCCCCTACTGATCTACCCTGGAGAAACTAGTAAGCTCTTTTCAGCCAGCTCAGGCTTCTTTTCTTCTGCTAGAAAGTATTGAAAATGAGATTTTTATAGCCAGACAAATACTTTTCAAGTCAAGGGAACACATTCTCAAAACATGCAATCCCCACCGAGGAACAACAGTGAAATACACCGATACCAAAACAAAGCTGACTCATTTCTTTCAGCTTTGTCGGTAGAAGGGCTGTTACACTCTCTCAAGCTTTATTTCTATTTAAAAATTAATAAAGACAGGCTAAATATTTGGTAAAGAGGGGGGATGTACAGTTTTAGTAGGTAAATCTCACGCTATAGATGGCAAATCTAAATGCCTCTGATCTCCTCTTCAAAGGCTCAGAGCAATAAAAGACAATCCTGCCAGAATTTACATTACAGCAACTGCATCTTAAAACTGTTGTGAGGGGAGTGTTTCCCAGGAGCTGGACAGAACTTAATTCCTTTCACCTATTTTACTGAAAATAGGGATTTGGAACAAAAGAAGGGTATCACAGAATCACAGAACATTAGGGATTGAAAGGGACCTCGAAAGATCATCTAGTCCTATCCCCCTGCCACAGCAGGATCCCCTAGATCCAGTCGCAGTATCGTTCTAGAATAAAAGAAAACATGATGGATACAACCTCTTTCACTTTAAATAAGGAAAAGCATCCTTTCCATTAAATTTAGAAGGCACAAGAATAACCCTACATTTATGTAACAGATTGAACGCCTGGATTTTGATCAAACTGTTCCCTCGTTTCCTAGGCTAAAGGACAAGGTTCTACACAGAAGTTTTCCATTATCGGTAGCACTTAGCACAGTTGGTTTGTAAAGTGCTGGTTTGCTTTGCTCTAATTCAATTAAACCATAAGACAAACACATTAAAGCTTCAAAAGATACAGATCATAAACATTAACTACCATCTGTATGTTTGCTGACACATAATTTTAAATCCCGGAGAGTCTACAACAGAGGAAGAACCTAAGGAGACAAGAAATTAATCAGAGGTACAAAGCAAAGGCACACGTGGATGAGCGAGAGCATCCAGCACATCAGTGCTTTGTACCACTGAGAGAACCACCAAAAAGCTGCTTGACATCTAGTCCCCTATCAAAATTCTTCAGGTGTCCAAGGAACAACAACTCCAACACACCCTGCATTGCTCAATCCTCACTGTCAGGAATAGCTTGAAGCCTCTGGTAGTGTTTAACGTGACAAACAACAGTTACAGGTACTAATTATAAAGTTAAGGGCTGGTGCCAGAATAACCCTGTGGAACAACCCAAAGGTGCTCAGCAGACCTCAGTGACTATTAATTCAGTCCACTGGCATGAAATGAAAACAAGAGTATTTTAAGCTGTCTCCTAAATCAGGAATTTGACAAGAGATCTCTAAAGAAGAATGTTATTCTTGTGACAACAAGACATATGTTCTACTTTAAGAAGTCACATTGAGCAAATGCTCCAGCATGGTTGTTACAGAGACGCTAAAATACGTTATTCTACTGCTAATGCCAGGACAACTTCTACCTGGAAGTTGTTCATGCTTTTTTTTTTTTTTGAACCATACAGCCTAAAAATACTTCCTTTTGGAAAAGAAACAGCATAAAAAAATTCCTGCTCTTCTCCACAGCTCTAAATGGACTGAGAATTCCTTCATCAGAGCTCAGTTTGTCCTGCTGCCTTCTACCGCCTCACACAGAAAACATCCACACACGTCAGGGTACTGACACCATTCTCATTTATCATCCAAGAAGTGCTTTGGGGGACAGGACGCGGCAAACTTACAAATTCTTACAACTGGTGCTCAATCGATTCACCACACTGGCTCAGTTACAGTACTCCACACACTCTAAACATTCAGCTAAAGATTTTTTCCCTCCAGAATTAGACCACAACTTCTGACATTCCAGCCAAAGCAGCTTTCATCCCTTCGTTACTTAATATTAAGAAGGATTTAGTGCCAAATCAGGTCTCTTCCTAACACAACAGGGAGTTCCCCAAGCAGTGGTATAAAGAATCCTTTCTTCCCACATCAATGTATTATCATTTTTAAGAATGAAATACAGTATTTAACACTGAGTGTGTGACACCAAACGCTGGTAAACACACAGACACATTCAAAGCGTGACTGCTCTAAGCACTGCTGAGCAGGCAATAAAGGAAATTAAATACCAATACTCTTCCCCCAAAGTCAAACTGCAGCAAAAGAGAGATGGTAGCAAAATAATCCAGGAAATACTCTGCATTTCTAATGTTTTCTGGAATTGTACTGAGCAGAAAGAATAAATTTTCAAGGCTCCTTTTAAAACTAGAAATAAAATCCATTTTCAGTCTCCCTCCAGAGGCTGGGGTCTATCACACCAAACACTGCAACACAGCACCACAGAACATTAAGGATTGGAAGTGACGTTGAAAGATCATCTAGTCCAATCCCCCTGACACAGCAGGACCACCTAGACCAAGTTGCACGGGAACATACCCAGGCAGTTTTTAAATGTCTCCAGAGAAGGAGACTCCACAACACCCCTGGGCAGCCCCTGCCAGGGCTCTGGCACCCTCATTGGAAGGAAGAAGTTCCTTCTCACACTGATGTGGAACTTCCTCTGTTCCAGCTCACACCCATTGTCCCTTGTCCTATCATTGTCTGACACTGAGCAGAGCCTGGCTCCACCCTCCTGACACCCACCTTTCACATATTTAAAAACATTCATGAGGTCAACCCTCAGTCTCCTTTTCTCCAAGCTAAAGACACCGAGCTCCCTCAGCCTTTCCTCATCAGGGAGATGTTCCATTCTGTCATCTCTGTGGCTCTGTGCTGGACATTCTCAAGCAGTTCTGTGCCCTTCTTGAACTGAAGGGCTGATTTTCTTTGTTATCTATTTATGAGGCCACTGAGGGACTTTCTTCCTCCAAGTTTTCCTACAAGCGGTAAGTTCTAAACGTAAGAAAAGCCACAAGCCACCAAAATCAGTCAGTCTTCAGAGAACACACAGAATGAACTAACATGAAAGCGTAGCTACCACAAACCACCTACACCTGAGACTACAGGCAGAGTATCGTGGTAAAAGGGAAGAAACTTTATTCTGGACTACAACAGTATTTAGTTACTGTTCCAGTAACAGTGGAAGGAAAACGTATTTGTTCTTTTAAAACAAGATTAAAAATAATGAAACTTAATACTAAACAGAAACAAAATTACCCTGAAAATGTAGATTAGAAGCTCCTCTGCTTGTTTTGCCTTATCCAGGTGTGCTCCTCTGCTTCCCTGCAGTTTGTAAACCAATAGTAATTACCTTACATTGTTGTTTACACTTTATAATGGTATCTACCCTGATGAAGTCCAAGAACTAAAAGAGGTTTGTTAAGGCAGCCTTTCTTTACCAAGCACAACCTGTTCAGCTCTTGATACCCTTAGCTTCCTTAACGAAGACAACATCTTAGAATACATACACTTACACATGTGTCTACATATCCTTAACTCCCACGGCTTAACTCACTTAACACTATTAAATCTTTAATGCTTCACTTCAAAGGCTGCTTCTTTTTTTTTTTTTAATAGCTCTCATAGGTTAGCACAAATGTTTTAATTTAAAATACGGTAGAAAGACTTAAACTCCTCTTTTCTCTCCACTTTGATGTTTGCCTACCTGACAACTGTACAGCCTGTGAAGTTGCTGGAACTTTGTTTTCTGTGAAATGATGACATTACAAACTCAAAAAGATCTGTTAATCACTGAGCTGTAATCAGGAATTCAGTTTTTTTTCCCCCCTCTCACTTTGCCCTCTGGGCTGGGAGTTGGCAACAGAACCGCTTTAATCAAAACAATGTAGAAACCCAGGAGGAGAGAGGATGCAAAGGGGAGGGAGGAAGCTCCTATTTGCATCTGTTTAGCATGTAGGCAACATGCGGAGCTTAATTCTCTTTTCCTCTGGTTTCCCATGAAAGGAGAAAATATAAAAGCCACCGTGTTTTATTGAAATAGTTAAATTGAAGTTTTGACAAAGAACTAGTCAAGCTTGGTGGGAGCATGAGGCAAACCCACCTGGATATATTCCTGTGCAACTGGATCTAGGTGATCCTGCTGTGGCAGGGTGATTGGACTAGATGATCTTTCGAGGTCCTTTCCAATCCCTAACGTTCTATGAAGACACAATCATTCCACATGTTCGATAGGCACTTCATGTGTTTTTAATTCTAAATCTCTGCACCAACAGCACTGCCATTATGGATTGGGTCATTGTATCTACAGGCACCTAGACAGACACATATGGAACACACTGGTTCTGCTACCTCAGAGAACCTCCACAGTGAGCACATACTGCTAACACCAAGGCAACTTGCACCAGCGTGTTTCCCCCCTTCTCTTGCTCTCACTATCTCAAGGCTCTTACCTACCTTCCACTGCTCAATTTCTAAACTTGGAAATGGTGAGAGAACAGAGTTTTGATGGAGTATTTCAAGCCTCTCTCTAAAGCATAAACTAAAAAAAGAAGAAGAAAGAAAAACAAGCACAGACTTTCTTCCTCCTTTGAAGTTTTTTTTTCTTCTGAAAAAGAAAAAAATGAAATCCCTACTAAAAATAAAACTAAAGATCAGCATTTCCACGGACAGGAAAAGGCACTATAGTATTATATACGCTGTCTGAGCTGACCAAAGAAAGAGAAGATTATGAATTTGGCTCCGTCCCAAGGCATCCAGACACAATTTCACGGTGGCATGTACATAACAGAACTATTTCTGCGTTCAGGATGTTCAAGCACGTTTTTTGCATTTGCACCTGGAAAGCCACAGCGCTAAAAACCAGAGAGTTGATGCTGAGCACAGCACAAAGTCAGCAACTGGTCCCAGATCAACAGATCACTCACACATTCAATGTTCATGATCCTACGTTTAGATTATCAAATTAAATCTATGCAGACACTATTAGTGGACAAAAAAACCCCCAAATGTCAGCTATACTACTCAGTATGTTTAAACCAGCAAGTGAGGCACTGGTGAGGCCTCACCTCAAGTACTGGAGGCAGTACTGGTGGCAGTACTGGGCCCCTTACTTCAAGAGATGGAGGGGCTGCAGCAGGTCCAGAGGAGCAACAAGGCTGGGGAAGGGACTGGAGCGAAAGGCTGATGAGAAGAGGCTGAGGGAGCTGGGGGTGTTTATCCTGGAAGAGATTCAGGAGGGATCATCTCCTCTCCAACTCCCTGAAAGGAGGCTGTAGTCAGGTGGGGGTCAGGCTCTTCTCCCAAGCAACCAGTACCAGGAGGAGAGGGCAGGGCCTGAAGCTGCCAGGGGAGGGTTAGGTTGGATGTTGTGAAGGCCTTCCTCATAGAAAAGGACATCAGACATTGGAATGGACTGCGTAGGGCAGTGGTGGAGTTCTCATCCCTGGAGGTGTTGAAAGACAGGACATGGCCCTTAGTGCCCTGGTCTAGCTCATATGGTGATGTTAGTTCCAGGTCTGGGCTGGCTCAGCTCAGAGGGCTTTTCCAGCCACAATCATTCTGAGATTACTCCCCACAATCCCTATATGTAGTCAAATGTAAGAAAAACAGCAGCCAGCCATTTCAGTCCGTTTCAGTGTTTCACAGAAGGGTCAGTGATTTGTAAACTTTAAATCACAGAATCACAGAGTATCAGGGACTTGAAGGGACCTCGAAAGATCATCCAGTCCAATATCCCCTGCAAGAGCAGGATCACCTAGACCAAGTCACACAGGAACAGGCAACACTTAAGCAGTCGTGCAGACTGGAAAACCCCTCACATCCTTTGATGCCACACCTCAGTGCTCCTCTGCAATAAACCAGTCAAAAAGTGATGTTGCCGTCACACAAGCTTTTGTGCTTCAGCTTCTTTAAAACTGAAGAATTCTGAAAGCCAAGTAAAACCAATCATAAACATTCCAGTACTTTCATTCCTCACTACATCTTCCCCAGAGAATCAGTAAGCATTTAAACACAAATATCTTTCAGAGGAGTCACACAGGTACCTTGAAAATCCGCAGAAAGCAGCTGCTCTGCTGAAAAAGTAGAAAAAACCCCCATAATTACAGTCTGGTGCAACAACAATCTTCTGCTTTTCCATGTAGCTTGTGGAAATTTCTGCTTTTAAAGTACATGTTAAGAAAGCTGAAGAGAATTTCAAAAACTAGAATTATAATGTGATTTTTGGACACACACTTGCCTGCTTCTAAGAAAAAGTATTTGGTGTCACCTATGGTCTTTATCTAAAACCATTCCCAAGAGATTATCTTCAGTTTTCATTGGGAGACAAAGTTTAATTTCATGAATTCAGCTCAACAGCAGCAACAAATAAACAGTAACACTACTCATCAATAAGAAGTGTTCCATTCCAAGCCCTTTAAAAAACAAGCTTGTGAGAAGCACTGTTTACAAGCAGCGACCATAAAAACACTCTATAAGCCAGGATGGGCTCGGAAAGCAAATATCTCATTAGATAAATGAACAGATATGAGTCTTCTGCTTTCAAATGGCCGTTATGGAAAGAGGTTTTTATTGAGTGATGGAATACCTGGGCAGGGGTGTTTGAGAGATTCTTCATATCTTCCCTGGTTAGGCAGAATGCAGATCTCTCTCTAAACAAACATTAAAAGTCACATTCTGGCAATGTCATAACACAGTAGGGTGTTTCACTGATTAATTAGCTAACTGAATAATTAAAAACACTGAAGTTCTGGTTTTCAAACAGTAAGTGAGGGTTCTCCTTTACATATACCACATGACAGGGTAGGTAGTGCTTGGCCATCCATCAGAGAACAGACATGTTCAGATAGTTCTGTTTAGAACTGAAGGAAGAGGATTAATTAATTTAAATTATTATCTGAAATTTAGGCTGGTTTCATAGGGTTAGATGAAACATCTACATCTCATTGCTGCTGGAACAATGCTCACCACTGTCCAAACAAGGCTGAAAGTTAGCAGAAAGGCAGCCACAGCAGCAACTGGGTCAACACATCTGTCTGAAGAATCTGGCTAAAGATACGTCTGAAGAATCTGAGGATTCACCAGTGACAGGAAAAACACAGAAATAAAAATGAGGAGAATGACAAGACTAAGATGCTGCTCCAGACCAGCTCACCCAGTTAGCAACATACAACCAGTCACTTGTGAACAGATTCCCTGCCTACAAAGGAAAAATGTCTTTCATGTCAGGGGAGGAAGTTGCCTTTAAAATCCTTTGGTTTGCCTTTTCCTAGGGAATATCAGAACTGTCTATATTGGTTATTTTAGTGTTTTTCTGTCCATGAGATTCTACAGGCAAAGGTCTTGTTTGTGAACTGTACAGCCCTTACACCAGCAAGCAATTACTCATGCGATTAGCGCCAGTGAAGTCAGAACTGTTTGAGAAAGAAATCCTTGCCAACCAACCTAAGGGTTGCACAATCAGGAGGAGAAAAAAAAAAACTAACAAAAACATGGAGGGGGGATAAATTGCGCCTGACAAAAACCACAATCAAGAAATAGCTGGTGACAGATTGTGAATTAAGTACAAGGAAGTGATTTAAACAGGAGCAGTTGTAATAAGATTATACGATTCTCTATTAAGATTCTTAAAATGTCTTTGTTCTAGCAAAGACCAGTGCCCTCGGAGAGGTTCAGAAACTGCTAAATCAATGTTAAGTCTAGAAATTAATATGTTCTCCTTTCTTTGTTTTGCTTTGGAATCAATGCAGAAACATCCTTGATATCACTAGTACATTTGCTGCTCATGTTTACATTTTTAACTAGCACAAGCTCAGTGGCTGTTGCAGCATTTCTCAGTGGTAAAATTCAACCAAAGAGAAGAGACTCAACAAGCAGAGGCACAGAGTTGGCTCCGCTTGGATTTCTGCTGTTAAATAATGAAAACTATCGGTTTGATTTTAGATGTTACATTATGTAAGCGACACATTCAGAACTGGAGGAAAGTTTCTACAGGGTTATGCTGCAAGGAGATTAAATCAATGTCTGGCTGTTGAATTTCTCTCGAGAAGCAGATGTGGTATTGAAGCCGTGACCCCTCCAACTCCACCATCCATCTTCCAACAAGTCACTTCTAGAATGACAAGCCAGCCTCAAAATTGGCCATTGCTAATGCTACATTGAAAAACAAGCCAGGCAAGCAAGTCTTCAGATTCCTATCTTGAATGACAGACATAAAACAACTCTGGGTAAGGCATGTGGCGTGTTTTAAAAGTAATAGGCAGCTTTGAACTTTCAAGAAAAATATATTAGGGCTTAATTTGTAAAAGTACTGTTCATTGAGCACTGCACTATAACAATAAAAGAGAAAATGGTTCACAGATTAGTAACTGCGAGGGATAAGAACAGAAAATTACATTTAAAAAAAAAAAAAAAGAGCATCCACCAGAACAACAGGTCTAAAGGTGATCCAATCCCTGCCACAGGAAACACGTACATGATCTGAATGGGGAGAGGTGCCAGGACTGCTCTTCAAACAAGCACTAAATCTGAGGCATCCGTGGGCAAAGAAAGAGAAATGAGGTTAAGAAGTTTGGAGGAGATGAAGGGAAGTCTAAAGAACAAGCCAGGTTTGTACCATGTCTCCTGAAGCACACCGCACACAAGCCTCTGCCTGGGTCACCCTCTGCAACTGCTCTACTTCTCCTGCCTTGTACATTGAGCATTTATTATACAGTTACATGACAGAGGACTCAGCAACTGGAGACAACATTAATAAAACAGCACTTGGAGGAAAGACAGGAGCAGTCAACAGTGTGGAAGCAAATTGCAGAGGCCTCCTGCAAAAATTTCAACAGACAGCTCAGGGAGCTGAACTCCTCAACCTAGAAACAGAATTATGAATAGAAAACAGATTTTCTGAATCAGGACAACAGAAAATTCTGTGTTTGAGGTGCTTTAAAACTTTACTCAGCCACCTCCAACCACAGAACCCTGACAAGGGGAACTTCAAGACAGAGCTGTGGCCAGTTCTGGGCTAAGGACTGGTTTTACCCTGTTGTTCTGCCGGAACCAGCTGAGCTCAGTGGAGACCTGCTCCTGCCCAGACTCTCTCCTTGACTCAGGCCTGCTGCTTCCCCACCTGGAAAGAGCCAGCTTTGTCGAGCGGACGTGCGAACCGAGGCATGGGCAGGGAGAACACAGCAAGGCTGACCTTGAACACAGGCTCAAGGCACTAGTTAGAGGCATTTATGTTAACAGCCCTGGGTGACACAGAAAGGGATACACATGCTATTAACAATTAAAGCCATACAGGGCATCGGTTCAGAGATCAATTTTTAAGTTCAATTTTTGTAACAATACCAAAAACATTGAGAGCAAAATTATCAATACAGAAAACAACTATTTCACCCAGCAAATAGTATTTCCATATAAAAATGGACAATAGGGAATTACAAACCAAATTCAGGTAAAAATCTCCAGCTGACAGTGACACTGCAACTACAAAACACAAAATACTTTGATATTTATTCTCTGATTACTATAACCACTCATACCAACCCCACTGCTAGATACTTACATGCACTTAACTTCCTGTTTTAGTTCTGAACATAGAAAACACAGGTTGAATAAACTCAAACCATCAGTATATTAAGCCACTCTCTCCTTAAAAACTGCCTACAACCTCTAGTTGCCTATGAAACACACTTTGGAACTGTATGATCTAACTACTCCTTCTCTGGAGACACTTAAAACCCACCTGGATATGTTCCTGCTAGATGATCCTGCTGGGGGATTGGACTAGATCTTTCGAGGTCCCTTCCAATCTCTAACGTTCTGTGATTAGACTGGATGATCTTTCAAGGTCCCTTCCAATCCCTAAAGTTCTGTGATTCTGTGATACTCTGTCTTTTATCAGCAGTTTGTAGCTCCATCATAAAATCAACCAAATTGGACAAGCAAAGGCAAAGCTGGTTATTTGCAATGTGATCAATAATCAACAGCGGGTTTTGTCTGTCTCTTTCTACCTTCTGTGCTGCTCACCAAGAGCTCAACTGAAACAACCACCCAGTTCTAGATTCATCCTGAAGCTTGAAATTCACTTATTCTGACACACAGACATTCTAAATTTACACAGACACACAGAGAACAGGAAAGCAATCCCATAATAGCCACCTGAACTGATTAATTCTAGGCCTTTTTATGGTCTGTCATTCAGCACGCACCGGTACGTAACCAAAGCAAAGCATATCAACGCTAGCGGACCTACAATTAGAGCTAGCAGGTTCTCTTCCTGAGGACAGCATACATGTTGTTCACCACGGTGCCTCATGCTTTCTTAATGAGCAGCCAGGCTACTGCACCACACAAAAAAAATCCCGCTGTTCTTTGAAGCGCTTAGGCAGCAGGGGTACCAGTACCTTGCGATACTTTCCCCGCAGATATCAGAGCAAGGCAAAGTGGAAAAAGAACATTACAGCCGTTTGTACAAACCAGGCACCTTTCATTTTCTATTAGCAAGATCCCAAGAGACAATTTAGTGCTCGGGAAATACGGCGCTGGAAGAGCGCAAAGCTGCTTCCATGAGGACCGGTTGTTAAATAAAGACTTTAAGAATAACTTATATTCTTCTAGACCAGACAAAACCCAATAGCCATTTCCCCCCATCCTACATGTGAGACCTAAGAAAAGCAGCATCCTGAGTATTTTAATTGCTCTGTAATGTGTTTCTCTTCAAACAGATGATCATTTAATGATTTCTCTCACTGAAAAAAAAAAACACTAACCCAAACAACCACCACAAAAAACCAAAACACCAATTGCTGCATCAAGAAAAGACTATCAGCATTTTTATGAAGCAACAAATTAGGCCTTTGGCATTTCACAGCAGCAATCCAAGATTTTCTTTAAAAGCTCCCCAAGTTTTAAAAGCAATCAAACGGCTGACAGCTGGAACAAAATTAGCATGATTAACTAGTTATGTAAATAACGATGCGGTCAGTACGAGTCGAATTCATTTACGCTCATTGCATTACACGGCACTGCTCGCCCCGGCCATCCGATGTTTGTCAACTCTTCATTAAAAATGACTGTAGGAATAATGGACGTGAAAAACAACACAGAACCACAGAGCTGCTCAGGTTGGAACAGACCTTTAAGATCATTCAGTCCAACCATTAACCAACATGACCATTGTTAGTCAGGTCTTACTTCTCTTAGAAGACTAATGAATAACTCACAGAGAGGATTTAGAAGGAAAGTCTGATCAGGAGAGGTTGAGGGAGATGGAAGTAGACTCAGGGGGACCTTCTCCCTCTCTCCAACTCCCTGAAGGGAGGTTGGACTCAGGTGGGGTCAGGCTCTTCTCCCAGGCAGCCAGCACCAGGACAAGAGGTCAGGGCCTGAAGCTGCACTAGGGAAGGGTTAGGTTGGATGTTAAGAAGCCCTTCCTCACGGAAAGGGGATCAGAGTGTGGAATGGACTGCCCAGGGCAGTGGTGGAGTCCCCATGCCTGGAGGTGTTAAAAGACAGCCTGGCTGTGACCCTTAGTGCCTTGGTCTGGCCACTGGGGTGATGTTAGGTCCTGAGCTGGGCTGGATGAGCTCAGAGGTCTTTTCCAGCCTCAGTAACTCTATGATTCTGTGATTTCTCTTACCCCCAGATTATCCAACACCAATTAGCTGCTACCTAGAGAATGGGTCCTTGTTTATTCTTTTCCCTAAAGAGAGAGGTCCATCCCCTTCTATCTCACTTCTTAAAGGTGGGTATACATTTGCCAGTAAAAGCCAAGCTATTGCGTAGAGGAAGCATCGTCACGGTGGGATGATGTCGCACAGTTCCTTTATGGTATCAAGGAAGCTGCAATCAGCACCCATAAGTCAAACTTCCTGACGCATAACTCGCAATCAGCCTGGCCTTATCAGAATTCGTCTTTGGGAATGCATACTCATGGCTAATTTGTGCATGATAATTGTTGATAACTTGGTTAAATATTTAATATACGGATGATTATCTTTCGAAACTCTGGCCAGCTTGCCATTACTTCAAAATTTATCGAAAAGCTTGGATTCCTCACAATAAACCCCTATCGACAAGTTTGTTTGAAAATATTGTAGCTGAGACTCAGCCAAGCCAAACATATTTGAGAAGTACTTCCAAAACAGCCTGCATTTCGCTACCATTACCATATACTTCTAACTTTTAATCCAAAACCACTCCAACCTCCTGTATTTTACACATCCCAACAATCCCACTTTCTTCCGTGACCTTGTCTCGCACGAGACGCAGCAACACACTGGAATTATGCAAGAGTTCCACACTATCATAAAACATGTTATTTCAGTGGAGAGAATAGCCAAACTTAAGTCCTGTGGCCTGATTTGCATTTGGAACTCCTCAAGTACAGCCTCCACACCCGTAACATTCACAGCACACTCAATAATGACCTGAACGAGAATGCTAGGCCTCCTGTGGAGGTGTATGTGTGTAATTCTGGATATCTTTTATCTAGGTGATCCTGCTGTTCCTGGGGGAGGAGGGGTGGACTGGGCTAGATGATCTTTCGAGGTCCCTTCCCTAATGTTCTGTGATTCTTGGCAGATTAAGCAACAAAACAGAAGTCCAGGCAATTTTAAACCTAACTTAGCTTATGATTTTGCTTTGCAGTAGGGTGGTGATCCCTTTACTTAAGCAGGAAAGCCCTTAGATACCCCCACGGCCAAACAAAACCGAGACCAAACGTCATCGATATTCCTTGTGGCTTTAAAATATGAAACTTCCCACTGCGGGCAAAGGTGGTAATTCTCGTTTCGATATAATTCAGCCCCGACGTTAAGGCTTTAACGTAACGCGGCGCCCCGGCTACCCCAACACCAAGCTGTTGCAGCAAAGGTACTGCGGGTAAAGATTGAATACACATATATAAATATATATATTTGAATAATAATCCTTTTTAAATTATTAAAAGCACTACCACCCATCGTTTATAATGACTGTAATACTGAAAAAAAAATTACAATAAGCCCCAGAGGGAAGGGAAGGAACGCAGAAGGGAGGGGACGGACCCCACAAGCCAAAGGCCCCCAGCAAGCCCGAGCCCCAGCCCCACCGGGACCCAGGAGGCTGCCAGGGCTGCTGCCGGTCTCACGGGCCGCCCCGACGAGCCAGGCCCAAACTTAGGGCCGGAGCCCAGCGGCCAAGGCCCCTCCGCCCTGGTCCCAGGCGGGGCGGGGGGGTGGTGGTGGCGGAGGAGGAGGAGAAGGGCGGAAAGGGAGGAATAACCCGCACTGCCGGCATCCGAAAAGCCGGGGGTGATCCTGTGTGACCCCTCCCCACACCCCCTCCGCAGGGCCCGGCGGCGCGTTCCCCGCTGCCATGATGGGCAGAAACCGCCGCTGCCCACCCAACGGAGACAACAAAGGGCCGTCCCGGCCCCCCACCGGAC
>JAOXOE010000771.1:5810870-5824686 GCA_028565055.1 Phoeniculus purpureus | reverse complement strand
ATGGATGTTGATCAATATGTGAAGGGTGGGTGTCAGGAGGATGGAGCCAGGCTCTGCTCAGGGGCACCCAGTGATAGAACAAGGGGCAGCAGATGTGAGCTGGAGCAGAGGAGGTTCCACATCAATGTGAGAAAGATCTTCTTGCCAGTGAGGGTGCCAGAGCCCTGGCAGGGGCTGCCCAGGGGGGTTGTGGAGTCTTCTTCTTTGATGATGCTTAAAAACCAGTGGGTATGTTCCTGTATGACTGGATCTAGGGGACCCTGCTGTGTCAGGGGGATGGGACTGGATGATCTTTTGAGATCCCTTCCAGTCCCTGGTGTTCTGTGATGCTCGTTTTCCCAGGGCACACTTGACATTTGACGGAGAGCCCGGAGCACCCCGAGCGAACAGATGGATTCAATCCCAACAGCGGTGCCGCTAAACAACCCAAAACTCCAAGAGGAGCTGAGTGGAAAGACAAGTTGCCTGGCACGAGGAGATCAATTTTAACCATTTTTGGGAAAAAAGAAAGAAGTTATTAGTGAGAGTGGGGGGGAAAAAGAAGAAGAAAAGCCCAGCACCAGCTTTCCAGTGGGAATTGAGTCTTTTCTGCTCATCCAAAGATAGATCTGCCAGGGAGGTCCGGAGGGCAGTGCAGTAGGGGGGTGCTCCTGCGGGGGTGTCACATGTTGGGAAAGTTCCAACATCCCATTTGCCTCCAGCTCTGGGTTTTCCCCTCGTTGTCCTCGCAGCTGGCACCATCATTGCGGTTACTGAGGATGGCAGAGATGCTGGCCAGCAGGATGCCCACACAGCCTGCCTGCCAGTCCCTGCTCCATGGGGTGCCATCGGCGCCGGGGCAGCACGGGGACTGCGTTTGGAGAGCAGCCGGCGGGACTGGCATGAGGCTGGGCGGTGGGACTGCGGTGGCTCCTCCGGAGAGGCATCCGCTGCCGGCGCCAGCAGCGGGAAGCGGCGCCAGAGCCAAGGCACAAGTGGGCACGGCGACCTTGCCAGGCTCTTGCCCTGGGATGCAGAGGGGATTACTCACACCTAATTATTTATTAGCACAGACTTCTTGGCCGGGGCAGTTCATCCGCTCGTGCTGTGCTGACAAGGTAATGGCAGCTCCGGCTCTGCTTGGCCGGGTTGTGTTTCCGCTGGCAGAGCATCACAAGGAGGTGGATAAAGCAGCGGGATGGGGCTCCGGATCCTGCTAGCGCTGCCTGCTGTAGCCTGGGAAGTGCCGGGCTGGACAAGACCCTTCTCTTCCCAATACCCATCCCTGGGCTCTACAGATGCCAGGCTGCAGCCCAGCTTCATCACTGGGGTCACAGAGGAGGCATCAGGCCTGGCTTGATGGGAGTTGGCTGGGGAAAGAAGCCAACGTGGAAACTGATGGGGGAAGACAGACGGTGACGACGCAGACTCCGCTCTCTATATGGGCTGGTTGATGGAGAGCAGCAGACTGCTGGGAAGGTGGAGGGAGAAAAACTCCACCCAGGCAAGAAAAGGTGTTCCCAGAGTAGAATTTTAGTGGGATGAAACGTCTCCAAGACTTTTCATGTCACCTTTTCCAGTAGCCACGTGGATTTCCAGCGTGCCGTGAACTGTGCTCAGCGCTGGGCTGCCGGGACTTGGGTTCTGGTTTTATTCTTTCCTCTAATTTACTGTTTGCCTTGGTCCCCTCCTCTTCTCACTGGTTCTCTCATCAGTGATCCACTAGTGAAATGATGGCTGCTCCATGTCTCTGAGGTGCATTTCACCTCTGACTACTGCAAGTAGTCATTTCCTATTCTTCCCTGTTTTCCTTGAGTTTGAAGGTGCCCTGTTGTGTGAGGCAGGGCAGTCCCTGTGTGCCAGCTCCCCTGCTCAGGAGTCCTGTGGCCAGCAAGCAGAGGAGCCCTCCACAGAAGATGAATTGTCCATGGAAGAAGGGTTGTCCATGGAAGATGAGTTGTCCATGGAAGTTGAGTTGTCTGTGGAAGAAGGGTTGTCCATGGAAGATGGGTTGTCCATGGAAGAGGAGTCCCTCATGGAAGATGAGTTGTCCATGGAAGAGGAGTCCTTCATGGAAGATGAGTTGTCCATGGACATTGAGTTGTCCATGGAAGAGGAGTCCTCCATGGAAGATTATTTGTCCATGGAAGTTGAGTTGTCCATGGAAGAGGGGTTTTCCATGGAAGAGGGGTTCTTCATGGAAGCTGAGTTGACCATGGAAGATGAGTTCTACATGGAAGAGGAGTCCTCCATGGAAGTTTATTTGTCCATGGAAGAGGAGTTCACAGAATCACCAAATCATAGAACCATAGAATCATTAGGGATTGGAAGGGACCTCAAAAGATCGTCCAGTCCAATCCCCCTGCCACAGCAGGATCACCTAGACCAAGTCACACAGGAACATGGCCAGGCGGGTCTTAAACATCACAGAACATTAGAGATTGGAAAGGACCTTGAAAGGTCATCTGGTCCAATCCCCCCACCACAGCAGGATCACAGTTGTCCATGGAAGTTGAGTTGTCCATGGAAGATGCCCAGAGAGCAGCCACAGCTCTCACCCTCCACAAGGCTCTGTGTTGTTGAGGGGAGCCATGTCTGTGGTTCCTCAGAGATACTCAAGAGATTTACAAATATTTTAACAGTTTCTTGGCTTCCCAGGTTCATTTCTCCAGGAAAGGGCATCCTGCAGCTTGGGCTCCTCTAACCTGCTTCCTCCTTCTCCCCGCAGGTATGCGAATACTCGTCACCCTGCTGTTAGATACTCTGCCTATGTTAGGCAACGTCCTCCTCTTGTGCTTCTTTGTCTTCTTCATCTTTGGGATCGTCGGTGTGCAGCTCTGGGCCGGGCTGCTCAGAAACAGGTGTTTCCTAGACAGGAACGTCGCAAGGTAGGTGGTGGGGAAAGAGAATCTCCACTTCTTTTTTTCATTCTTGTTCCTTTTTCCCCTCTCCGGGGAAATCCCAGCGGGTTAGAGTCCAGCTGGGGTGCAGCCAGGGCCAGATCCGGGCTGCACAGCCTGCAGTGGCAGCTCATAGCCAGGTTGTCAACCTGATCCTCAGGGTTCAGGTTGGGGCACCTCAGTACAAGAAGGATGTTTAGGGGCTGGAGTGGGTCTAGAGAAGGGCAATGAGGTTAAGGAGGATCTGGAGAACAAATCTTGTGAGGAGCAGCTGAGGGAGCTGGGGCTGGTAAGTTTGGAGAGAAGGAGGCTGAGGGGAGACCTTATTGCTGTCTGCAGCTACCTGACAGGAGGCTGGAGAGAGCTGGGGGTTGGTCTCTTCTCACAAGTCACCAGTGATAGGACAAGAGGAAACAGCCTCAAACTGCACCAGGGGAAGTTCAGGTTGGCCCTGAGAAAAAACTTCTTCCTGGAAAGGGTTGTCAACCCTTGGAGCAGGCTGCACGGGGAGGGGGTTGGATCGCCATCCCTGGACATAGAATCATAGAATCATTAGAGATGGGAAAGGACCTCAAGAGATCATCTAGTTCAATCCCCCTGCCAGAACAGGATCGCCCAGACCAAGTCACATGTTTCACAGTCGTGGAGATCTGGAGCTCAGGGACAGGGTTTAGCGGTGGATTGGGACAGCTGGGTTCACGGTTGGACTCGATGAGCTTGAAGATCAATTCCAACCCCTTCCCACCCCTAATGTTCTGTGATTCTGTGACTCTAAGGTTGCTGCCTTAAAGACTCCTCCTGTGGCTGGGTACCTCTGGTAAGAACAAGCCCACTTGTGAGCATCTTACTGAGGGCTTGGAGTAGCTTCTTCATGTTTCCCTTCTGCACCTGAAGGATAAAGACGTTCGTGGTTTGGATTATCTCCATCTGAGGAAGCCGAGAGCCCCGACTCTGGGAACTTAAGGCTTTAGAACAAGCAAAAGCACTGCACAGCATCTAGAGCCCAGCACAACCACATGGCCCTTGCTAAATGGCCACTTCCCCAAGCCACAGCGGTCTGGGAGGTCACCCAGCAGACTGCAGCGCCTGGCAGGGCAGGGATTAGGTGGTCTGCAGCCTGGAGATGCTGCTGAAACACACACAGATGTCTTTGGGGGTGACTTAAGAAGTTTGAGGCGAAAGGCATTAAAGGTGTTTTTATGGGGCTCTCAGTCTACCACAGGCATCAGGGATGAGCAGGACATTGAGTCACAGGCTCCTTTTGATGCCAACTTAAGGTTCAGCTCTTCTAGGGCAGGCAGCTGAGTGGTCCAGCATCCCTATTGGGTGCTGAGAGTGCTAATTAGGTGTTAATTGCCCTGATGAGCTTCTTACCTGGGATCCACCCCCTGCCCATCACCCAGCAGCCCTATTTAAGCTCAGCCTCTGGCTTTTAGTCCTGATTTGTTCTTTGGTTGTGTCTTTGCTGCTGGTTCCTTTGGCTTCTCTCTGAGTTCCCTGGATGGGTCTTGGGCCATCACTTGCTGTGTTTGGGGGTTTGAATGGACCCTGCTGCCAGCTCTGGCCTTTGCCTAGTGGTTTCAAGCTCTGTCTGTGCCACTGGCTCATGCCCAGTGATCCCTCAGCTGCTTCAGAGCTGTAGTGGAGGGGGTCACCCCACAACACAGCAGCACAGCTCAGAGGTCAGAACTGAGCAGAGCTGCCACAGCGAAGGCAGCTCTGCAGAGGAAAATCTCCCACTGGAGCTGTCGGTGGCTCAGAGGTGAAGAAATGCCCGAGATCAACTAATCAGAGCAACTCCATCTCGGTAAGAGGAGATACAGCCTGTAATTATGTCTGTAATCATCTGCTGTCTGCAGCCTCCCTCAGCTCTACCCCCAGGTCCTGTTTCTTCCTCCTTCTGATTAGCCCTGTGGTTCCCAGAGCCTTTCTCTGTGCTGCCGACCGTCCCTGATGGCTCTTAGTCATCCCATCAGAGATGCTGAGAGGCAGGAAATCGATGGCTCTGCCGTGTGTGGAGCCCTCTGTTCTCATGTCTTGACGCTCCGACCTCGCTGGCTCTTTCCTGCACCCACGGTGGGTCGCTGGGACCTTTTGCTCCCCAGAGGAACCCCGTGAGCTGCCGTTGACAATCCAAACGGGTGGTGGCAAAGCTGCGCTCGGGTGGCCCCAGCGCAGGAGGCTGGCACCGTGCGTGGGCAGAGCTGGGAGCTGAGCTGTAATTAGCTCCAGTGGGTCCCTCTCATCTTGTTGACCAGGTTGCTGAGGCACTGGGTTGATTTTGAGCGAAGCTGTTAAATGAACCCCGGGGGATGATGCGTTGGCGAAGCAGATGTGAAGCCGCCTGTTGTGTAACAGCCATCAGCAGCATCGCAGTCGTCTCGGGGGTTCCTGATCAGGGTCTCGCTCCTGGTCACAGAAGGCGAAGTCAGGCTCTGTGTGGAGAGGCAGGAGGTTTGTGAGGGATCTTGCATCTGGGCAAGAACAACCCCAGAGACCAGCACAGGGTGGGGACTGAGCTGTTGGAGAGCAGCGGAGGATAAAGGGACCTGGGGGTCCTGATGGCCAGGAGCCAGGAATGGACCCTGATGACCAAGAAGGCCAAAGGCATCCTGTGGTAGATTGGAGCAGGGTTGCTTAGGAGAGGGAGAGCGGTTCTACTCTGCCCTGGTGAGACCACCAGGCCAATATTTTGTGGTCAATATTTTTCTCCTTTGAATTTCTCTTTCTGAGTTGTGGTTTGGAGAGGTTTTACCCCCCCAGGTATAAGCGAAAAAAAGCATCATTTGAACCTCTTCTCACTTGGATTTGATTTTTGTATAAGACAAGGGGCAATGGGTGTGAGCTGGAACAGAGGAGGTTCCATACAAATATCAGAAGGACCTTCTTCCAGTCAGGGTGCCAGAGCCCTGGCAGGAGCTGCCCAGGGGGGTTGTGGAGTCTCCTTCTCTGGAGATGTTTAAAACCCTCCTGGATGTGTTCCTGTGTGACTTGGTCTAGGTGATGCTGCTGTGGCAGGGGGTTTGGACTGGATGATCTCTTCAGGTCTCTTCCAATCCCTAATGATTCTATGATAAAGTAAAACCTCAAATACTTATTCAATTTTGCTTTCTCTGATTGACTCACCTTTGGCTTGTGTTTGCAGCTTTGGAATTAAAAAAGCCTCTGCATCTTGTCACAGAATCATTGTGGCTGGAAAGGACATTCAGGAACATCAAGTCTACCCCTCATTCCAGCATCTCCCCTCTTGCCTCATGGTTCTTAGCTTGGGGAGTGCAAAACTGACCTCTATAATGAAATGTGCTTGTGTTCTTGTTAATGCCTAGAGAACTTGTTTGACATTCCAATTACTCAGGCTTGGTTTCTGAAGGCGAGCGCATTGCTGGAAGGTCAAGAAATACCAAAGGTTGGCTCTTGGGCTGTGTTCTCACTCAGCTAAATTCAAAGTGGCAGCCGTTTTAGCCACTCGTTTTGTGCAGATGCTGGTCTCTAACCTCCCGTGGTAGGATGGACATCTCAAAGGTGCGCATTGCGGAACTGGGAAAACAAACTCCATCAGGGAATTAAAAAATAAGTAATGTTGCTGCTAATCTAAGATGACAGCATTTGACAGAAGAATCTGTCCTCAAAAGGAGGTAACAGGCACTGCTGGGAGCTCACTGGTTTTAGAACTCACAGATTACAGCCCAGAGCAGCACATGAGAAACCTGTGAGTAATACCTGTTGAATGCTCACTGACATGTGGCTGGCTGCCAACATCTTCATCATTGTGCTCTCGGTGACTGCTGTGTGAGACTAGAAACAGATCCTGGGGACACTGAGAAGGAAGGAAGATCTTTTTCTTGGGTTTCTTTTTTTTTTTTGGGTGGGTAGATGTAAAGGAGTGGGTGCTGAGCCAGGAAAGAGAATACATTTAGTTAACAGTCACAGGAATGCTGGTGGGATCTGGATTGCTACTACACAACCATGTTAGATGCTTGTATTTTATACCGCACTTTCCTTCCGGAGTGATTTAGTAGCAGCATCAAAAGGTGAATTGAAGGGTGGGTGTCAGGAAGATGGAGCCAGGCTCTTCTCAATGTCATCTAGTGATAGGAACAAGGGGCAGTGGGTGTGAGCTGGGACATAGGAGGTTCCATATAAATATCAGAAGGAACTTCTTCCCAGTGAGGGTGACAGAGCACTGGAACTGGCTGCCCAGGGGGGTTGTGGAGTCTCCTTCTCTGGAGATGTTTAAAACCCACCTGGATATGATCCTGTGCAACTAGGTCTAGGTGATCCTGCTGTGTCAGGGGGATCTTTTGAGATCCCTTCCAATCCCTAATGACTCTAGGACTCTTTGAGGTCCCTTCCAGTCCCTAATGACTCTATGCTGATTCCATGAATGGGAAGGTTTGACAGTAACACAGGCACTGTGCACTAGGCAGGATCACTAAGCGGGTTTTAGGAAGAAGGGGTGGAGACAAAAAGAGCGAGAGGCCATTCTCATGCCATCTGCATTTCCATTTTGCCCTCTCAGCCCCTGTCTCTGTTTTGGCTTCAGTTTTCCTCTGAGCTGGACTCCAGGAGGGCAACTTTCCTGTTGGTCCCAGTCGCTCCGGGTCTGCGCCCCTTTATGCCCACTGTGCTGGTTCCCTCTGACTTGCTCTGGCATTTCACCAGTGGCCTGGCAGCTATCCACAGAACCACAGAACATCAGGGACTGGAAGGGATCTTCAAAGTCCATCTAGTCCAATCCCCCCTGCCAGAGCAGGACCACCTAGTTGCTTCTTTGTGCGTTAGTTCCTTCTCCCCTTTTACTCTCTTCTCCCTCATTAATAGAGGAAAACAAGAGGGATAAAGTTACAGCACTTTATTCCAGTTGCCTAGTATCTCTTGCTCTAAAATTCTCCTGTTAGAAAGCTCCTGCCCTGTGGGCAGTTCTGCCTTTGGCCCTAAGACAGCAACAAAATGAGTGCAAACAACCACTGCTGTTCACTCAAATATTTGGAGTCAACTGCATGAACTTTTAGTTATATTTTATTGAACAGACAGGAGAGAGGGATTCTACTGACTAGATCTGCCTGCACCACATGGTAACGCGTCTCGGCACGGATGTGGGTACGTCTGTGCCAAAGCCTTTTAGCCAGTGAGCTACAGGTGTACAAGGCAGTCCTAACCCTGCGTATCGCACCCCCTTTTTATTTCCTCACTGGATGTGTCACTCATGGAAATAAATGTTTAAGTACTTGTGCCTGCCTGTTCTCAGAAGTAGGTTATGTTTGTTCATCCAGTCAGGAAATGGAAAAACACCAGATTATCTCTTTATTTTCTAAAAAAATACGTATCTCAGCAGCCCTCTGAATATTGGCAGCTGAGCCCCATGGAGGGAAGAGCTGCAAAGAGATTCGGCTGCATTTGAATAACGCGATGCAGTTCTAGGAACGCGATGAAAAGAGCGAGAGGCTAAGTTTGTCTAACATGTTATTCCTGGCAAATTATTCATTCACGTTTCACAGGCTTACAGCTGCTGCTGTGCTTTGCATGCTGCCAAACCTGCTCGTCAGTGGCTTAGGCTGACAGTGACTTCTGCTGAGGAGTCCCCATCCCTTCTCCGCGTGCAGGCTGGATCATCAGAAGTATTTTCCCATAGCTGCAGGACAGATCATCCTTTGCTACGTTATCCTCCGTTCAATTAAGACATGATAGGCTTTTCCTCCTCACTGCTCTCCTTTTATCTCCCCTTCTTATATTTCTACGGTACTGTTTTTCTTCTTCCTACTAGGATTGGTTCTGAATACGGATAAGGTTAAATTTGCTGCAAGTTACTGGAGAAGTAGGCTAGCCCTGTGGTGCCTGATGTCTGGGAAACTTCAAACCTTTTGTGTTCAGAGAATCCAGGAATTATGAGTTTTCAACCTTTATTTTTCACAAGTTTAATCCCAAATGCCACCCCCTCCTTCTTTTGTTACTGCTTTTGTACTTCTCCATTTGCAGTTTTCTAGTGAACAGTGAAATTATGTGAGGCATCTCAAGCTAGGTTGTTAATTGTGGTGTTTTACACACATCTCAGCAGTTCATCTGGCCCAACAAGGTGGTTCCTGCTTTATGGTAGTGGTGTGGTTTAGGTTAAATGATCATAGAATCATTAGGGATTGGAAGGGACCTCCAAAGATGATCCAGTCCAATCCCCCTGCCACAGCAGGATCTCCTAGACCAAGTCGCACCGGAACATGTCCAGGTGGGTCTTAAATGTCTCCAGAGAAGGAGACTCCACAACCCCCCCCGGGCAGCCTGTTCAAGTGCTCTATCACCCTCACTGGGAAAAAATTCCTTCTGATATTTATGTGGAACCTCCTGTGTTCCAGCTCGCACCCACTGCCCCTCATCCTATCACTAGATGACACTGAGAAGAGCCCGGCTCCATCCTCCTGACAGCCACCCTTCACATCTTTATAGACATTAATGTGGTCACCCCTCAGTCTCATCTTCTCCAAGCTAAAGAGACTCATCTCCCTCAGCCTTTCCTCAGAAGGGAGGTGCTCCACTTCCTTCATCATCCTTGTTGCTCTACACTGGATGCCTTCTAGCAGCTCCACATCCCTCTTGAACTGAGTGGCCCAGAGCTGGACACACCACTCCAGATGTGGTCTCACTAGTGCAGAGCAGAGGGGGAGAAAAACTGTTCTTGATCTGCTAACCACCCCTCTTCTGATCCACCCCAGGATGCTGTTGGCCACAAGAGCACATTGCTGGCAGGACCCCCAGGTCCCTTTCTCCTACGCTACTCTCTAACAGGTCAGTCCCCAACCTATACTGGTACCTGGGGCTGTTCTTGCCCAGATGCCAGACTCTACACTCACCCTTGTTACAATTCATTAAACTTCTCTCTGCCCAGCTCTCCAGCCTGTCCAGGTCCTGCTGAATGGAGCTAAAAACCCAACTTTGGATTGATTTAAAAGCATTTGGTGTCAGGTAGATTCTGAGGTATCTGTTCCAGGTGGAAGGCAGTAATCTTCAGAAAACTGTGACGTTATGGGATTAGTTTTATTCGCCCAAGCCCACACAGAGCCGGCAGAAATCAGAAGCTTGTCGAATCCTGTGAGCTTTCCCACAGTGAAAATCACAGAACCCCCTTCTGCTTAGTAACTGCTGTTGACATACTATGAAAACTCGTTGTCTGAGTGGCCTCGGAGTGTCTCTCTTCTGTGCCTGTGAGGCTGTGTAGAGCTCTTACGTCTGGCTTTCACTTCAGAGGTTAGCAGTTTGACTTTCTATTTTAAGTGAGTGCACACTCAGGCTTTCAGGTTCCGTGAGGAAATCTTGCTGCAGAGTTCAACACTTTTCCAAAAGCCAGTTTGTCCAAGATGGGTTTTTCCAAACTGAGGTTTGAAGAGGCAGTTCATCAGTTGACAGGCAGCCAACCAGCTCAGCAAACAGAAATTGCTGATGGGAATACCAGCCCTTTTTTGTTTCTAGCCTGTTCCAGTGATTCCATCTTATCCGATTAACTCTTGTAGAATTTGCTTGTTTCTGGTATATCTGGAATGTCACTCCTACACTACAGAAGTAATATGGGAATGTAGCCGTGGGAGAAGAGTTCAAATCACTGATATTAGAAATGTGGCCACCCAAGTCACGCTGTAATTACTGAAAATTGCCAGTTGCTTGCAGGGATGAGATTTATTTAGATAAAAAAAGTTCTAGAAGTGATGCAACTACATGTTGAACCAGTATAAGCCATTAGTTCTGCAGTGTTTGTTAGGAGATGATCATTAAAACCCACCTGAATGCGTTCCTGTGAGACTTGGTCTAGGTGATCCTGCTGTGGCAAGTGGATTGGACTGGATGATCTTATGAGGTCTCTTCCAATCCCTAATGATTCTATGATTATTCCGAGTATGGAAACACATCTTCCTGTCCAGTGTCTCTGGACTTCTGTAGGGTGAAGTGTTGTTGCCTCCTTTGTGTCATGTGAAGACATTCCCTGTGTTATCATAGAATCATTAGGGATTGGAAGGGACCTCGAAAGATCATCTAGTCCAATCCCCCTGCCACAGCAGCATCATCTAGACCATCTCATTTGTGCTTCTTCATCATGTCAGTATCTCTTGGGGTTGTATCAGCTCGTGGGACAGTTTTATTTAGGTCGGTCAGCCCAAACTGCATTGAAGATCTTGGTTTGCACAGAGTTCAGCCGTAGGGGCTGGAGTAATTTGGCACCTCCAGCACTTCTTCTGTTTCAGGTGTATGAAGGATTCATCCCAGCAGCATGCCTGCTTTCCATCAGAATTCAGGTCTGCTGGCAAAGGACAGACTCACCTCTTGCCTTCTACCCTTCCCCTCAGTGACTTAACGTTAATTATTAACTATCCCTCTGAGCAGAACCATTCATAACAAATATGATCCAGAACAAACGCGTTACGATGTGGTTTAGCTCTAGCGTTCCATTATGATTTTATATCTCTGTGTCATGAAGAACAAGTACATTTCCAGTGAAGGTACTTAAGAGTGAAGATGTTTCCTCTAGCCTGGATACTCCTCTGCTTAATTACAGCTGAAATGATGTTTAAATCTAGGTGCGAGTCGTATATCTGTTTTGCTGCTTCTACTGCAAGAGGGCTTTCCGCTTGAGAGAATCATAGAATCATTAGGGATTGGAAATATGGTTTCATTAAATTCCGGAGTCTAAAACATTTAAAACAAGGTGTCATTCCAGTAGAAAAGATGCATATCTTCTCATTCAGTGTTTTTGTTTTCCTTGAGATAACCAGTAGAAAGACTTTTCCCTGCCACACTCAGGAGCGCTGGGTCATAAGGGCTGTCTGTTGTATATTCAGCTGATGCTGCTTCCTTCTCATTAGACTCAGATGTTGTGACAAGTGATTGTAAATCTGAGTTTGCTCATCCTGAACAAGATCTATGAGAGTCTGCATGTATTTTTGTTAAGTACTTTGAAATAATCTTGCAAATTTCTTGCCTGACTTGACTAGAAAGAGCCGAGACTTCCCGTTTCAAGAGGTGTCAGCTGTTACTTTGGTTTTAAAGGACTAGCATCAGTAGGAGAGGTTGGTTGCTCTGAGAGAGTCCCTTGGAAGGGGAGAGACACTCCGTGCTTCAGGAGGTGCGGGCAGCAGAGGATTTTTCAACACTAAAGAGAGGGGTTTTTTGCCCAAAAAAACAAGGCTTATGACTGTGTTCTACATGGCCACACACAGATCCCAGTACATTACTGGGGGAATGCATCAGCTTCAGAACAAAAGGTGAAGTGCAATCAAATCCAACAGCAGACCCCAAAATACTGAATTTCCGTAGGTCTCAGGAAAGCCAGTGGCAGCTAGAAGTGAGTGAAAGGCAGCAGGTGACCTTAGTCCTTATTAGACTGCAGAAAACCCCCACACAGAGAAGTTGTGCAGCGCAGGCTGTGGAGGCATCATCATGAGGTGGTTGTACCGTCCACATTCACACAATCACAGAACATCAGGGACTGGAAGGGACCTTGAAAGATCATCCAGTCCAATCCCCCTGCCACAGCAGGATCACCCAGACCAAGTCACACCAGAGGTAATAAAACAGGTCTGCAAATGATTTAAGGGGGATCTGGCCCTTTTAGGTCACTGCTGCAGGGTGGGGATGTTTTAACAGGAGTGCTGCGCTGCTCAGGGAAGCTGCTGAGTTCTTGCAACGATGGCATTCCGCAACCTTAACATTCCGGTGCGCACACAAGTGATAAATCAAATGCAAATCGCGTTGCTTCTTTGCCATAAATTGATGTGCCACTCGGAGCCTGCTATATTCATAAAGTCCGGGAATGTCTGTCTGCTTGGTCCTCTGAGTAATATGTTGATGTATGAAAGTTATTCCTGTCCTCCACAAGCCAGAGAGTTAAACTGCCTTTAGCCTGGGAGTTGCACGGAAGGGCAGAATTAGTCCCGTGTTTGTGGTCAGCGCACGTGTCGTGGCACCGTATAACATATAGGTGAGACCCCATTCAGTGACGACGCCTTATCTCAGCAGGACAGGCCTGAGAGCTATTGAGATTTCTTTAAATAGATAAATCAATTCCTCAAGGACATCCCTCGAGCGGAGGAAGGCGCCATACACACGCGGCTTTGCGCGCGAAGGCATCATTATGTGTCGTCGCAGTTTAACACGAAGCATGACAAAACGTGTCAGCCTGAGGACACCTTGTCAAGCCTGCTGTGCCCTTCCATGGAAGAAATTCGCTGTTGATCAATGGTTGCTAATAGTGCTGGTTCTAACAGGGATCTGTCAACGGGAAGGTGTGCGTATGTGCGCCTAGGCGCTCTTGCATTACTGGCCACCCCTTTTAAATCTTGTTGGAAAGGAAAAAGTGTTCCTGTATGACAGGACATTAAAAAGCGTTAGGCAAGGAGCTTGAACGGTGCGTGATGCTTCTTCTGCAGCTGTCGAGAAGAAATTCTGGGAAAAGCTGTAAGTAAAACTTCCTTGCTTTCCAGAGAAGCGAGATAACTAATGCAGCATCAGGACAGCTGATTCCTCAGCAGGTTTCATGAGAAATGGCTGTAGTCCTATTGGAAAATAAACTTGAGTGACAGGTCAAGAGAGGTTCTTCTCCCCCTCTTCTCTACCCTAGTGAGACCACATAGAATCATAGAATCATTAGGGATTGGAAGGGACCTTGAAAGTTCATCTAGTCCAATCCCCCTGCCACAGCAGGATAACCTAGACCAAGTATTGTGTCCAGTTCTGGGCCCCTCAGTTCAAGAAGGACACGGAGCTGCTGGATGGAGTCCAGCGTAAAGCAACAAGGATGATGAAGGAAGCGGAGCACCTCCGTTCTGAGGAAAGGCTGAGGGAGCTGGGTCTCTTGAGCTTGGAGAAGACGAGACTGAGCGTTGACCTCATTAATGTCTATAAATATGTGAGGGGTGGGTGTCAGGAGGATGGAGCCAGGCTCTGCTCAGTGTCATCTA
>JAOXOE010000771.1:5794421-5810770 GCA_028565055.1 Phoeniculus purpureus | reverse complement strand
CCAGGGCAGTGGTGGAGTCCCCATCCCTGGAGGTGTTGAAGGACAGCCTGGCTGTGACCCTTAGTGCTCTGGTCTGGTCGCTGGGGTGATGTTAGGTCCTGGACTGGGCTGGCTGAGCTCAGAGGGTTTTTCCAGCCACAGTAATTCAGTGATTCTGCGAAAGCACAAAAAATTACATTTGGAATAAAGAGCAAGTAGTTTCCATAACATGCTGTGGTTCTGCTGATAAGTGAACGATACTGAAGTCACTGCATAATGAGGGTGGTCAGTGTTTCCTGCAAGTATGAGAACCTTTTTTGCACAAAAGTAATTGTTGTTATTATTATATCATGGGTTATAATTATGATTTTTTTTTTTAACAGCAATTTATTTGTGCTTTTGATTGTTGATACTGCTCATTCACTGGGGCTTTTGTTCTCCCTGCTGGTATCTTGCTTTCTTTAAACCCTTTTACTGCTGTTGGAAGCTGTTGCTGACAGTTGTTGTCGGCACCATTTCAAAGCTTTTTGGACTATTAAAAAAAAATAATGATGATTTTGGTAATAGAAGACTGTTTTGTCTTCCAGTTGATGGCACGATCTTGTGCAGGTGGGAAAAGAAGATCTTAAGGTGTTTGAATACTTGAATATTATTGAAATAATTACACAGAATCACAGAACATTAGGGATTGGAAGGGACCTCCACAGATAATCCAGTCCAATCCCCCTGCCAGAGCAGAGTCACCTAGATCCAGTCACACAGGAGTATATCCAGGTAGGTTTTCAATGTCTCCAGAGAAGGAGACTCCACAACCCCACTGGGCAGCCCCTTCCAGTGCTGCCTTGGTCCTCAATAGTTAAAACGTATACACTGAACACAGGAGGACTAACTATACTCTGTTTATCCCCTGTGATAGTGTTTTAAAGGATAGATGAGTCATGATCGAGTTGAGGATGTCCTTGCTCACTGCAGAGGGGTTGGACTGGGTGACTTTTGGAGGTCCCTTCCAACCCAGGCCATCCTGTGATTCTATAGCTTCATTGTGGGAGTCTCTCAGCACAGAACAAGCCTCTCAGTCATTTGGTTTTAGTTTCTAGAAACCTTTCCTAGTTTAACATCTTGAACTTTAGAGTCTTGAACTCATTCAAATATTAGTTTTTCAACCAAAATGTGGGTCATGTTTGCTTTGTCAGCCACAAGGCTGCTCTTGACTGGTTTGTCTTTAATGTGAGGAAGGAGCACTTGATATGAAGTGCTGGGGAAAGTAGGGAACGAACAGGGATTGCCAGGTTTTGCTTCACAACTCGTCTCCCATCTCTTTTCCAGTTTCCTTTGGGCAGACGCCTGCCCTGCGATATCTACTGGCATGGGGTGTCGTTCCATGATAACGATATATTCTCAGGACAAGTCAACAAGTTCCCAGGTACCCTCCTTCTGTTCCTACTTTAAACCATAGCTTTCAAAACATAAGGGTTGCACTATATTTAATGTGAATGATCTTCCTGATCAGCTGATGGGTTTTTCAACAAATTGCCATTTTCTGGCAGGTGTTTTCTAAGAACCTCAGAATGGGCGTCTCAGACAGTTCTGAGCTGGAATTTGTTCTGGAAAGAAAGTGTTTTTGATGAAAAGAGCTCTTCACGTGTATGAATTCAGTGAGATTATAGCCTAGTGCTCTTGTTTTCCTGAAGTGTGGAATTATTATCCCTTATCTAGCATCGATAACGGTGCTGCAGCTCTGGATTTGGGTTTGATTAAAAGTGGAAGGAACCTGTTTTGTTTTGTGCTCTGGCCGATCTCAGGGAGAGGCTGGAAGCAGAGTTCCTCGAATGGATTTTTTAATATTGAAGAGTTCATGTCAGCTCTCATCTTAAGATGACTTTTCCACTTTTTTTAAGCTCCCTTTTTTCTCATTTAATCCCTGTTGAGATCTCTCTAAATAAGAGTTAAGAGCTTAGGTATTGACTTATCTAAGCCCTTTACTTCAGGTTTATTGCTGCCGTTAGTATGCTGTGAGAATAAGAGCCCTCGGATATTGAACTTTAGGCTTTTATTTACCCTGACTTTCTCCAGTCTGTGGGAAGTTCAAGTACCGGTTGGTGTTGTTTGCTGGTATTTTCAGGCTGTGTGAGGTGAATGTTACTCTCTCTCTCTGCTTTTAAGTAGTGAGCACCCTGCTCAGTAGTCAAAACCAAAGTCATAGAATCCTAGAATGCCCGGGGTTGGAAGGCACCTTAAAGATCATCTAGTCCTAACCCCGCCCTGCACAGGCAGGGACCTTTTCACTTAGAGCAGGTTTCTCAGGGCCTCATCCAACCTGGCCTTCAACACTGCCAGCGATGGCGCAGCCACAGCTGCCTTGGGCAACCTGTTCCAGCATCTCAGCACCCTCACAGCAAAGAATTTGTTCTTCATGTCCAACCTCAATCTCCCCTCTTCAAGTCTGCAACCCTTTCCCCTAGTCCTGTCACTACCACCCCTGTCAAAAGCCTTCCCCCAGCTTTCTTGTAGCCTCCTTCAGAGATTGGAAAGCTGCTCGAAGGTCACCTGGGAGCCCCCTCTTCTCCAAGCTGAAGAACCCCAACTTGCTCAGCCTTGTCCTCAGAGGGGAGGTGCTCCAGCCCTCTGATCATTTGAGTTGGCAAAGGCAGAAGTTACTGTTCAGCTGATCATATGATAACAGATAGGGCAGGGAAGTGCTATAAATTTCTCGGATTTTAAATCTGGAAAGGTTTTCAGTGTTATCAGAAGCAAAGACTGGACTTCCTACTGGGAGGGTGAGTGCTGCCATAACAATTTACTTTTAGGGTAAAGCACCAGTGGATCCTTGATTGCTTTAGGACACTGTCTGTTCTTTCCCAGGCATGACGGAGATGGTACGGAAGGTTACGCTGAGCCGGGCAGTGCGAACAATGCAGGATCTCTTTCCTCCTGAATATAACTTCTATCCTCGATCCTGGATTCTGCCAGAAGAACTTCCCCTCTTTGTGGCCGAGGTAGGTAACTTTCACTCTCGGAATAGCACAACTTGTTGGACATTGTTGTTCTTGTGTCATTCTTTAGGGTATTTTTATACCTACCAGATTGTGGAGTCTCCTTCTCTGGAGATGTTTAAAACCTTCCTGGCCGTGTTCCTGTGCTAGTTGATCTAGGGGATCCTGCTCTGGCAGGGTGATTGAACTGGATGATCTTTGGAGGTCCCTTCCAATCCCTAATGTTCTGTGATTCTGTGATTATCTGAAATCACACTTGAGTGCTGTGGGTGACGTCTTTTAGAGCTTGCGTGGGATCAGACCTCATCTAGATGAGCTGCTTTTGCTTCTTATGTTCTAGAATAAATGTAAACCCAATTGTATTTCTATGCAATGCCAGAAAATTAAACATGGTAGAACCAGAAACCCTTTGCCTGCACGGCCTGAAGCTGCCAGGGGAGGGTCAGGTTGGATGTTAGGAGGCCCTTTCTGATGGAAAGAGGGATCAGAGCCTGGACAGGACTGTCCAGGGCAGTGACGGAGTCCTCATCCCTGGAGGTGTTGAAGGCCAGCCTGGCTGTGTCTTAGTGCTCTGGTCTGGTTGCTGGGGTGATGTTAGGTCCTGGTCTGGGCTGGATGAGCTCAGAGGGCTTTTCCAGCCTCAGTCATTCTGTAAATCCATTAACATCTTTTACAGTAGACTTTTCAAGTGTGCTGGGTCACTGCCACGGCACTGCTAGCAGCAGTAGAAATGAATAAATTCCTAGTGGTACTTGAGCCTTATTGCTGAAGATACAGCAAAAAGAGCAGGAGTTATCCAGTTGATTTAGCAGCGACAGGTAGGGAAGTGCAGAGAACTTAGGGCAGACTTTCCGAGATGTGCACTGGGGTTCTAGCGCCGACTCTTGTGAGGTGACACCTGTCTCGGTTAGCTGAGCAGCGCGTTATGGAGCAGTCTGTACACAGGGTTATGTGCACAGACCCGCTCGCTGGCAGCAGGTGGCACTGCAAAGAAGTACTTGTCTCTGCTTCAGCGCTTTACGGGAGTGAAAACGAGTTGGTTTTTGTTCCAAGAATAACAGATGTCCACTAACACACTCCTAGGAGTTTCCTTTGCATATGTTCTCCCATCTGTGTTTGAGAAAAGCGGAGTACTTGTTATCAAACACTGTATTTTATGGAGTAAGAGTTTGATGTTCTACTTCACAGAAGTTTGTAGTGTAACCCCTCCAAAACAAGGGAAAAATACAACCCCCGAAAACTCCAAATCCACTGTGAATCACGAGTGGTTCGGAGCACACTTCACTCACACCTTGACAGGTGAAACTGTTGTTGTAACTGTTCTGTTACCAGTATTCATGTCTGTGATGGGTTAGGTCTTAGGATTCAGAAGAAATATGTCCTTTGGAGCATAATTAACTACCCAAAGTCACCAGTTCTGTGTCAGTATAAGAAGAGGTTAGATAAGAGGATCATTTGCTGCTGCTGGTGCTTGGGGTTTTGTCACAAAGGGCTGGATTGAGAAATTAACATTGGTGAGATTTCCAGTCCCTGGTGTTCTGTGATTCTGTGAACATGTCACCGTTACAGACGCTGAGTTACAGATGAGTGAATCTCTCAGGTGCTCCAGTAATCACTTCTACACTAAAAGAGAAGAATCAGTTGGGATCTGTGCGCTAGGAATGTATTTCTAATAGGAAACTCCCATTTGGGAAAAGTCACCAAGCTTGAGTTTCAAACCAGGAACCTCGATTGTTCTCTTCCTGCCGCCTTTGTGTTGTCTGTGGGGATGATGAATAGCCCTAGTAGGATTAATTTTTAATCAGAATCTAATTTGGACTGTCTCATTTCCAGTATGGCAGAGTTTGGGTGGTTTAATCAGGTTTCCAGCTTCTGGATCCCACTTAGGCAGAGCCATGAATATTGGAGTCTTTGTGCTGTCAAATCTTGTAGCCCCTTACATACTTTTTTTTCCCCAGAATATTAATTCAGCTTGTGTTTTCCTCATGAAAGGAAAACCTGCAGTTGGGTCAAGTTTTCATACCATTAGAATCATAGAATCACAGCAGGATCATCTAGATCAAGTTCATAGAATCATTCAGGTTGGAAAAGACCTGTGAGATCATCAAGTCCAGCCATCAACCCTAGTCTACGAGTTCACCCCCTAAACCAGATCCCCCAACACCACATCTAAGCAACTTTTAAACGCATCCAGGGATGAGGACTCAACCACCACCCTGGGCAGCCCATTTCAGTCCCTGACCACTCTCTCCGGGAAGACACGCCACGCTCTCCTCTTGCTGTTGACTGGAAATGGTTAATGTGTTAGTAGAAATCATTTCTTTCTGCCCAGCTGAGTACACAGAAATCTCTCGTTCCATAGGAAGCAATTTTCCTACAAGCTGAGTTTTCTAAGTCTGGACAAGCCTCCTCTTAATGAGAATTTGCAAGAACATAGTGGACAGGATTGTGGAGAATTTGAAGAG
Source organism: Phoeniculus purpureus (assembly GCA_028565055.1). Lineage (NCBI taxonomy): Eukaryota > Metazoa > Chordata > Aves > Bucerotiformes > Phoeniculidae > Phoeniculus > Phoeniculus purpureus. The sequence goes on along the minus strand of JAOXOE010000771.1, from coordinate 5,805,333 downwards.
GGCTGCCAGGAATTTCTTTGAAGATCAAGAAACCATCTGCCTTCTTCAAGACAGACAATCTGCTGAGAACCAGAATGACTCTGGATTGCTGTTCCCCCTTCCCCGCTGTTGTATCTTCATCTGCCACGTGGAAGCTTTGATGGACAAGAAAATGATGGAGAAAATTACTTCCTTACAGCTAAATGGGAGGAGTGAAGTGTGAGATGTGTGAAACTAGGGATTGTTGCGATGCAGAACTTCAAAAGCAGGTTGCTGTCGCATCTTTAACAACAGGCCCCAGAAAGCCTTCACTTTGTTCGGAAGCTGCTGCTGTTGCTGAGCAGAAGTAGCCTGAGGCGTGAACAACAGGCATGGGAATGGGAGGCAGATTGCTCTGGATGGTTCCATGGAGGTTCTTCATTACCTTCTGTCCTAGCAGGCCATCATTAGCGCTTGGTTAGTCATAGAGGTTTACGATTAACCCGGTTATCTGCCTGGGATGTTGAGTTTAATGATGGTGAACCAGAGGAACCTCTCTAGTACGGAATGATGTCACCTCAAGGAAGATTATTGTTTCGTGGTAAAAAGAATAGGGCACAAATCCTGCTTTCCTTCTTTGCTCATCTGGGCCTGCTGATCTCCTGGGACCTGTTTATCCACACGCACCTTACGTAACTCTGACCTCCAGCGTGGTGGTGGTGTGACCCTCCAAGTGACCTAGATCACAGAATCACAGAACATTAGGGATTGGAAGGGACCTCCAAAGATCATCCACTCCAATCCTCCTGCTACAGCAGGGTTCCCTAGATCCAGCCACACAGGAACATATCCAGCTGAGTTTTAAGTGTCTCCAGAGAAGGAGACTCCACAACCCCCCTGGGCAGCCCCTTCCAGGGCTCTGTCACCCAAACCTGGAATTTCCTTCTCATTTTGATGTCGAACCTCCTATGTTCCACCTCACATTCGTTGCCCCTTGTCCTATGATTAGATGACACTGAACAGAGCCTGGGTTCGTCCTCCTGACACCCATTGCAGAAGGATCTTTGACTGAGGCATTGTGACACTTGTCCAGGAGAAAAATCCTACTCTTAAGTAATTAATCTGGAATGTTTGCTGTGGCTAGTAGCAAAGGTTTTAGCAGGGTGACTCTCCAGGACATAGATGAGTGGATAGGATGGAGCCAGAAGTTCTTCAGGCCTTGGGAAGCAGAGCTGTGCTTCTTGCTTGGATCAGCAGCCTGATGCAGTGGCAGCAGCGACTGCTGCCTGAAAATCACAATTAGCTCTTTCCTGTGTGATGAGATTTCCTCCTTCATTCTGCAGTGTTAGGATTCCTGTGACAGCACCGGTAGGAGATTCATGAGCTGCAGTCCTTCAGCATCTGCTTGTTGAGACCTGGATTTTGTAGCTGCTTTTTGATAAATCACAATTGTGCTCTAACGAGTCGTTTTCTCCTAGATATTTGCAGATGCAGTGTTACTATATTTACACCCATAGGGGCTTCATATGCTCACAGAGAGCAGCAGTAGAGCTGGAGAAGCTACAGAGGCTTCTTCACCAGGGTCCTGTTGCTTCGCCATGAACTACTTACCGCCTGAGAGGGTAGTGTGGCAGTTCATTTCCACTGCTTGCTCAGCCCTTGACCTCCAAGACACTTGCCAATTAATCACACTTCCCCTGGGTTTTCTCTCCGTTCTTGGTGTGTGCTGCTCAGATCACTGTGTTCACACTCCACTTCCCAGGCATCTTCCGACAGCAACACTGGCGCTGATCGGATTTGGAGAGGTGGCAGCGGGTCTCCAGTACCTCAAGTAGCTTCGTTTTCCCCTCCTGCACCTCTGAAGGCTGAGAGCTATTAACTCACAGGCTCATGTTCTTTCCTTGCTACATGTTGTAAAATGGGCCATATTTTATGGGTGGATTTAAAAATTCATCTGCAATGACTCTCAGTCCTTCCTGGCATCCTTCCTGCCTGCCTTCCTTCCTTCCTTTATTTCTCAGTTTCACTGCTGCTAATTGGAGGCATCCAAACCTCTGCAGTTCTTACTTCAGCTGTGAGAGTCATGAATACAATCTGCCTTTTGAATCTGAGATGTTTGGCTCCAGATCCAAGTTTCAGAACCTTGTTTTTAATTACTACCCTCACTTTCTGTGTGAGGGTGCAGACTCTTCTCTATAGTATTTGACATAACTCAAGAAATTAGCAAACTGGAAGCATTTCTCTGTGGAAGGAGTGAAATGTACCTGCTGTAGTGACTTTTCTAGGGCTTTTTGTAAATGAAAATACATTCTGCTGGTGGGTGTTGGAGTTGGCTGTTCACGAACTCTACACTAGAGTGCACTGTGCTTCACACTGATCCAGCACAGCACCGGAGAGCTTCTGGACACAGGCTGAGCATCGGCACTAGCTTGAGGAAACAGCAGGCCAGGCACGGAGAGTTTCGTAGATTCACTTAAATGTTTTGTTTTAGGACCAATCACCACTAGATTCTCCACCAGCTTTGTTGCCGTCCCTGCTTTCCCATGAGGTGCATTTAAAGGAAGGATCTGAATTGCCGTGTGCTGCGATCACACCTTCGTAATGCCGATCAAAGCCACTGAGAAGAGTTGTTGAAATAAGGAGAGAATCTTCTTTGTTGTGCACTGGAGAGAAATTAAATGATCATAAAGGGAGAGGAACATCTCCCTTATGAGACAAGGCTGAGGGAGCTGGGTCTCCTGAGCTTAGAGAAAAGGAGACTGAGGGGTGACCTCTTTAATGTTGATCAATATGTGAAGGGCGGGTGTCAGGAGGATGGAACCAGGCTCTGCTCAGTGTCATCTAATGATAGGACAAGGGGCAATGGGTGTGAGCTGGAACACAGGAGGTTTCACATGAATATCAGAAGGACCTTCTTCACAGTGAGGGTGACGGAGCACTGGAAGGGGCTGCCCAGGGAGGTTGTGGAGTCTCCTTCTCTGGAGACATTTCAAACCCACCTGGACATGTTCCTGTGCAACTGGATCTAGGGGATCCTGCAGTGGTGGGGGGGATTTGACTGGATGATCTTTGGAGGTCCCTTCCAGTCCCTAATGTTCTGTGATTCTGTGTGGTGGGAATAAGTTTTTGCTGAGTTTCTCAGCTCCACCTGGATCTGGAGCAGGCTTCCCTGGAAGATCAGTTGTGGTTTGGAAGATTAAGTGAGCAGGATCAGGTCACAGACTGACCTGGGTTGGAAGGGACCTGCAAAAGTCATCTAGCTCAACCCTCCTGCAGTGAGCAGGGACATCCTCAACTAGATCAGGTTGCCCAGAGCCTTGTCCAGCCTCACCATGAAGATCTACAAAGATGGGGCTTCAACTCCATCCCTGGGCAACCTGCTCCAGTGTTAAATACTCCTCCTACTAAAGGACTTGATGAAGATGATCAAGTCCAACCAAGATGACTCTAGAAACAGCTGTGGCCATGCTCCTGTCAGACTGGAGATGAGGGATTCATTTACCTCTTCTAAATCTTCAGGTTTTGGGGTCTTCTCCTGGACCAGTGGCACTGGTGCTCCCCAGATTGGCCCCCTCCTGGGCTGTGTCAGGCTTTTCCAGCTCTCCCTGCCCTGCCTTCAGCCCACAGCGGCACCCAGACCCTTCTCTCAGCCTTTGAAGCCTAGAGCCCTGCCTGTGTTTGACTCAGCCCAGCGCAGGACTCAGTGCTCCGGCAGCTGCTGGCTTCACTGTGGCTACAGAGGGGGTGGATTTGGCCCCATATCCCAAGTGCAGAGGAGGATCAAGCTCCCCCTCCTGCTAAAGAACTTCTTCCTACATCCCATTTCCATCTCCCCTTCTCTAATGTGAAGCAGTGCTAAGTCTGTAAGCAGAGATGTCCCAGGTGAGGTCTCTGTAGTAGTGCAGGGACCTCGAAAGATCATCTAGTCCAATCCCCCAACTGATGGGTCACTGGTGCCTTAGAGGATGCAAAAGGCTTTGTAGGCAAAGGTAGGGGATGGTATCCCAGCGGTGGTCTGCTGTCCCCACACTTGTGGGCCTGGAGGGCAAGTACCAAACCCAAACCAGGGCTAGAAAGCAGCAGCTGCTGGAACACGGGATGCACCGTTTCATGGCACTATAAGTTTGGTTAGGTTGGAGAAGACCTTCAAGATCATCAAGTCCAAGCGTTAACCCAGCAGTCCCAACCCTGTCCCTGAGCTTCAGATCTCCATGACTATGAGACATGGCCAGGGATGGTGATTCAACCCCCTACCTGAGCATCCTGTTCCAAGGGGTGATAACCCCCTCCAGGGAGAGGTTTCTCCCTATGGCCAACCTAAACTTGCTCTCCCTGGCCTCTCTCTCTCCCTCCTCCAGGACGTACAACCTCACCTTCCTGCATCCGTACTACCGGACAGACGAAGCGGAAGAGAACCCCTTCATCTGCTCCTCGCACCGTGAAAACGGGATGCAGAAGTGCTCCAACATCCCAACCAGGAAGGAGTACAAGGTGGAGTGCACCTTGAGCATGGACTCCTACACCCCAAGTTTGTACAACCCCGACATCAGCAGCAGGAACGCCTGCATCAACTGGAACCAGTATTACAACGTCTGCATGGCGGGGGACGTCAACCCCCACAACGGGGCTATCAATTTTGATAACATTGGCTATGCCTGGATAGCGATTTTTCAGGTAGGATTTGCCTCAGGACCTCTTCTTTCCTCGTTCTTGGGTGGGTTTTTGTCACTGTTGGCTTGGGAAGGGTTTTGTAAGAGTTCTGAGGGGAAAGGAATTTGGTTGTGGCTGCTTGACACTGGAAATACAGACAGGGTGAGTAAATGGCTGAGATTCATGGAGAGCAGCAGAGGAGGAAGGGACCTGGGGGGTCCTGGTGGCCAGCAGCCAGCAATGGGCCCTGGTGGCCAAGAAGGCCAGTGGCATCCTGGGGTGGATCAGAAGTGGAGTGGTTAGCAAATCGAGAGGTTCTTCTGCCCTGCTGAGACCACATCTGGAATGTTGTGTCCAGTTGTGGGCCCCTCAGTTCCAGAAGGACAAAGAGCTGCTGGAGAGAGCCCAGTGCAGAGCCACAGGGATGATGGAGGGAGGGGAGCATCTCCCTGCTGAGGAAAGGCTGAGGGAGCTGGGGCTCTGGAGCTGGGACAAAGAGAGCCTAGGCTATAGAAGCCCCCGACCTGCAGCATCTGGACTGGAGAACTTCATTGTTAGAGGCATTTTCCTGAGCTGAAGGCTGGTGGAAACTCTGTGACGGCATCGTGAGCTGTCCTTTGGTACCAGCACCGGCAACTCTGCTTCTCTCTCCCTCAGTGAGGCCCCTGAAGATATCGCTGGCGCTACAAGACCAGACGGTGAGGCTCGGCCAGGAGATCCACCTGAAGTGTGAGATATCCGAGAACGTAACGGGGAAATGGTACAAGAACGGGCAGCCAGTTGAAGCCAGCGACCGCGTCAAGATCTACCACAAGGGAAGGTAAGGCTGCTGCGCGTTGACTTGGCTTGTGATGGGGTGGTGCTGCAGAGACCTGCCCGTCGGTGGGGTGCTGCCCTGAAGATGGTCTGGCAACGCAGCCTGACCTCTGTCCCTCAAACACACCTGGTTTTACTGTCAGAAGAGCTGTGGCTCCTCGCCCCTTCCACCTGTGGTTACAGAGGACACCACTGGCCAAGCCCTCCATTGTGCTGTTGCTGCCGGTGGGGAATATTGAGTAGGAAAGTAAAAGCCACTAGATGCCACCAGCAACACCCAGTTTTAAGATCTGGTTTCCTTATAGGTTCAGTTTGAGTCGGCGGAACAGAGACCGTGCGTCTCTGCCCATGCAAAGGGCGTGCAGATGCCGGGTCCCTCCGCATTTACAATCCTTCCTTTTCATGCAACGTCTGATGGTTAAAAACCAAACCGAGCCAGGTCTAAGTCCATCACCTCCCTCCAGCTCAGCAGGCCAAGCAGCCTCCGACAACCACTGACACTGGTTTCTCCTCTAAACGCCCACAGGATCCACCGGTTCGTTATCGCAAGCTCTGCCGTGGAGGACGAAGGGGAGTACATGTTCGTGCCCGACGAGTACGAAATCAACATTCCCTGCAAAGTGCACGTCGTGGGTGAGTGTGGAGGCAGCTCAGGGACCTACATCCAGCACCTTCTCGCCTGGGCGTTTGAGGTGAAAAGCTCTGCGGAGCACCCTGGACCATCCGTCTGCTTCCTCTGGGCAGGCGTCACCCAGAGGAAACAACCTTGCTGCTCTGGCAAAGGGCACGGGGCCAGTCACTGGGTGCTTTGCCCGTGCTTGGGATCTCCCTTCGAGGTCCCTTCCAATCCCTAATGATTCCATGATTCTATGATCTCCTTCTCGGGAGATCCCCCGGCCATGTTCCTGTGCAACTGGGTCTAGGGGATCCTGCTAAGGCAGGTGGATTGGGCTGGATGATCTTTGGAGGTCCCTTCCGATCCCTGATGTTCTGTGATTCCCCAGCAGAAGTTGCTCGAATAGTCATCATGTCCCCTCAGGAAGAGTTGGGTTTCCTATGGTGATCTTACCCTTCCGGCACGGCGGTGGTGCCGTGGTTGCATCCCCACCAGACAGCCCTTTCCTTATGAAAGACATTTGCTTCACAGAATTTGTTCTCAATAAAAACATTGCCGACTAAATCTTGCTGGGAAGTCAGAAGTGTAGAGCAAGGCTGGCTTTGTTGCAGAGCTCTGCCAGGTCACTGGGCTCTCAGAGCAGCAGCCACACGGCAGTTCTGGACCCTGTCTCCTTTTTCAGACCCTCCTAAACTGCACCTGGATGGTCTCGGGGAAAACAACACGGTGACGGTAGTGGCAGGAAGCAAACTACGGCTCGAGATCCCCATCACCGGCGAGCCGCCCCCTAAAGTCATGTGGAGCAGAGGGGACAAGGTGGGTGCTCGTCACACACAGCCCCTTAGCCTTGAAACCTGTGACACAAGAGAGGGAGGAGATGTGTCTGGTCTACACTCTCCCCCCACTCAAGAAGGAAGGGTAAACGGGAGAAACATGTCCTTGGGGTGTTTTTGAGGAAAGGATGATGTGAGTGATGGAAAACAGGTGGGTTTGCCAGGACCAAACAGTGATGGAGAGGGGCACATGAGACGCAGGACAGAGCTACCAAGAAGTCATGAAACATCGGCTTCTCCTCTCCCCACTGCCCACAGCGGGGCTGGGATTTAGCAGTGAATGACCACGGGGTCTCGTCACAGTGCCTGAGGGATAAACTCTGATGGGGTGTGAAGTCTCTTGGTCTGGGGGATCCTGCTGTGGCAGGAGGGTTGGAGTGGGTGATCTTTGGAGGTGCCTTCCCATCCCTCATGTTCTGTGATTCTGGAAGCAATAGACTGGGCAGTCGGCACCCGAGCGCAGACCTTAGCGCAGGTCTGTCCTTGCCTGTGTGCCACCAAAACACCACCTCTCCCAGTTACACTGTCATCGTGCTGTGGGGAAGGGCCTGGAGAATCAATCTGATGGGGAGAGATGGGGAGAGTTGGGGCTGGTTAGTTGGAGGAAGAGGAGGCTGAGGGGAGACCTCATCACTCTCTATGACTGCCGGAAAGGACACTGTAGAGATGCTGGTGCTGGGCTCTGCTCACAGGTCATCAGTGACAGAAGCAGACGGAAGGGCTTCCAGCTCCACCAGGGGAGGGTCAGACTGGCCATCAGGAAGAAATTCTTCTGGAGACAGTGGCCAGGGACTGGGCTGGGCTGCCCAGGGTGGGGGTTGAGTCCCCATCCCTGGATGAGTTTAAAAGTCACTGAGATGTGGTGCTGGGGGGTCTGGTTTCGGGGTGACCTTGCAGAGTGGGGCTGATGGTTGGACTCGATGATCCCAGGGGTCTTCTCCAACCTTAGTGGTTCTGTGATTAAACCCTTTATCCAACCTCACAGGTCCTTTGTAGCCTCAGAGCTCAGCCAGAGCCACCAACGTTGGAGCCCAGTGGCTCCTGCCCACGGGGACGGGCTCTGTGCAGTGGGGGTGCTGGTGGAGGAGGTGAGGGGAGCCCAGAGAGCCAGAAGGTTCATTAAACAAATCATTAAGTTGGATAAAGACCATGAAGTCCAGCAGGAAGCATCAAGCTTCCTAAAAGATCACGACCCGACGTTTAACTCCAGCTCTGCTGCGGGAACCGGCTTCTGGATCCCAGCGGTGCCCCTGCAGTCGCTCTGCGGCCACTGGAGAGCTCCGGGGGCTTCCTGAGCCCAGCGGCAGTGCCCAACAATACAAGGAAGTGCTGGGAGAGAGGGAAAAGCCTTCGCTTCCCCCTGGGTTGTTGTTGGAGGAGGAGAAAACCACCGCGGGCTCCAGGGAACGGCGGGCCGGGCAGGAACTACGTAAACTCTCTCTATTGCCATGAAAATTCACTCTCTGCGTGGAAATCCCCGGCTGCTCACAACAGCCACCTCATCCCTCTATCAGGGATCAGGTCTCGTTGACTTCCTGCTCCTCCCTTCCCAGCCAAAGCCACTGGGCAGAGGGGCTGCTGCCCAGCAGGTCGCCGGCTCTCTCCTCCGGGAGGGTTCGGGTCGCTGAGCTGTGCCGGCTCTTCCCTTGGCTGCTCCAGAGCCTCTCTCAGTTGTTTCCTGACCTGCTGCTCTGTTTGTGCAACACCAGGAGCCGGTGACTCAGCACAAGCTGCCTCCTGCAGCAGCAGCTGCGGCGGCTCCGCTCTGCAGTTTGGACACTGTGGAACCGGCTCCAGCTCCAACCTTCCCTGGGAACAGGGGAGAGCAGCAGGAACAGAGCCCACAGGGGCACCATGACCTGCTCTGAGGCAGCTCCAAGGTCGGGCTTTTCCTTCTCCAAGGGAAATAAAACCCCTGAACCAACCCCAAGCCCCACAAAGCAGCTGCCTGTGATGCCGCAGGTGGAGCAGCTGCCGGTTCCAAGTGCTGGGTCTCTTCCGTCTCCACATCCCTGTGGTCACCTGGAACAACAGAGGCCCTTCTGCATCCCAATTCCAACGAGGTAACACACTGGGAATCTGGCTGCAGCTCATCCAGCCAACTCCAGACACCCTCCCAGTAAGAGAGGAGAGGGGTCATCCTCCTGGGATCGTCCCAAAGCACCAAACCCTCCAAAACCACCTGCTGCTGGGATCAGCTGCTGCCCCTGCGGTGAACGCAGAGGAGGTGAAGCAGCAGCAGCAGGCTGAACCCAACCGCCTGGGTAAGGGTCTTCCAGATCCTTCCCAAAGGGATGAAGCAGAACATCCACCCAGAGCCCTGCTTCGCTCTCCTGCTGCTCTTCCCTTGCATCTTCTCCCTCTCCACAGCCGACAGTAAGGGAACAGCCCACACCAGGAGCTTGGCCCCTGCTGGGTCTCTCCCGGTGGGGTGGGATGGAGCGATCCAGGTGGGAATTCATCCCAGCCTGGTGCTGCTGCCCAACATCAAACCACTCTGCTGCAGAGGACCTCCCTCTGCCCAGGGCCTGAGCAGTTCAGCTCCAGGCAGTTCAGCTCAAACTCTCGGAGGCTGCAGCACTTTTCCAGGTTTCACCCTCCTGATCCACTCAGGGCTCTCCAGAGCTCCTCACTTTCCTTCCCTAAGCAGATTAGGGTCAAGACTGCTTCAATCCCCAGGTGCTGCAGGCTGGGAGCTGAGGTGAGGCAGCTCAGACCTGCAGCTTCTAAAATTACCACCTCACGCCGCTCAGCCCCTGCTCGAGGTTCGTTTTGCTCTGGGATGAAGGAGGAGAGAACCCAAAGCCCTGCTGCTGCTGCTGCCGCCGCCTCTCCCCCAGCGCTCCGGCGCATCCTCACCCCCGGCACGGCCGGAGCTCCTGCGGAGTCAACCAGTGAGGGGCTCGAAGGTCAGACGGCAGAGCCAGCGGCTGGAGGTGCTGGGAGCGGGCGGCAGAGCGGAGTCAAAGCCGCTTAGGGCAGCAGGGAACAGAGAAGTGCTTGACCTGCCGCTGAACCAATGAGGACGGCCCCGGCCTGCGGCTCGGCTGGGCTAAGCTGGTTAGCAGCCCCACGTCACGCCGGAGCAAACCTCCAGGGAACCAGCAGGGACCACCAGCAGCTCAGAACATCCAGGCGTGGGGCTGAGGCTGGGCTGGCGGACAGGAGCAGCTCTCTGAGGGTGAAGGTTCCTTCTCAACAGCGCAGGGATGCGGGGTCACGATGACCTTCCAGGGCAGCAAATGCAGCCAGAGCTGAGGTGGATGATGAGTTCACTGTGTGGAGTCCCTGAGCCCGAGGAGCAGCTGGCAGTCGGGGGGAGAACTCCAGCTCCAACCCCAGCTCCAGCTCCAACCCCAACTCCAGCAAGATGGGCTCTAGCAGCCAGATTAAAGCCTCAGCCATAGAATCATTAAGGTTGGAAGAGACCTCCAAGACGATCCAGTCCAGCCACCAATAAAAGAAACCAAATCAGACTGGAGACCCCGTTAACCGAGAAGGGGGGCAGCTCAGATCAAAGGGAAGAGTCAGATTTGGTTTCACAAAGGAGCTGGGAGCTGCTTCCTGTGTCACAGCTCCTCTTCCCAGCCTGACAGAGCGGCACCAGGTTCTTGCAACGTAAGAGCTTCTCTCCTGTTAATGATTCCTGCTGCCCCCCCTGCAGGTCCCTTCCTCGCCCCCAGCCTGGTGTCTCAGCTCACAGCACCAGTGAGCAGGAACTTTGCTGAGTGATGCCAAACTGAGATGGACCAAGGGAGATCCACAAAGCAGGATCCTGAGCATCTTGCTGGGGGCTGAGCAGCTGTCCCACATGGAGCAGGAGCAGGACAAAGGCTGCTGGAGCAAAGGAACTGGTTTGTGCTCAGTTAAAATACCAGTTAGGAGAGGGAGAGAGGTTCTCCTGCCCCTCTGCTCTGCCCTGGAGAGACCACAGCCGGAATCTTGGGTCCAGTTCGGGGCCACTCAGTTCCAGAAGGACACAGAGCTGCTGGAGAGAGCCCAGCACAGAGCCACAGGGATGATGGAGGGAGGGGAGCAT
>JAOXOE010000771.1:5781893-5794321 GCA_028565055.1 Phoeniculus purpureus | reverse complement strand
GTTTTTGCACCCACACTCCACCAGAAGTTTGGGGTTGGGGTTTTTTTTAAGGGGGGGGGGGAGAAGGGAGAATTATTAATGAGTTTGGAGCCGTTGCTATGGGAACCTGTTGCTAATGAATCTCTGGGGTTTCCTCTCCACCTTGAGCCACGTTTCCTGGTAATAGGGTTCCCATGGCAACGAGTGTCACTGATACCTTGGCTGGCTCGTGGGCCAGCGGATGGGCAGATAAAGCTCTTTATACTGTCAGCCAGAGGGATTTCTAGCGGCTGAGCTGGTGGTCAGACCTGCAGCCCCTTCTCCTTGACCTCCTGCAGGTTTGGAAACTGTTTGGGTAACGTTTCCCCTAAATTCCAAACCCGATCCTGTTCTCTCCAACAGGTTTTTAACCCCAAACCCATCACTAAAATCCATCCTTTGCCTCCTGCATCGGTGCTTGCTCTGTCCTGGTTGCTTTGATGTCTGGTGACCAGTGGTGGCCCCCAAGGGATCAGTACTGATTTTGTTGGCTGCTTCTTATGTTCCCCCTAAACCAAGTTTGTAGGGTTTGGGGTTGGTTGTTTTTTATCCCTTTCCCATGGTCTGGAGGAGATTGATGCTGCAGTGCTACCCCAAACCTGAGTGGAGAGCTCTGTATGGAAGCAGGAGGGCTTGGAGGGAACAGTGGAGTGAAGGCTTGAACCTCCTCATGGAGAGATTTGAGGAAGAGCTGAGGGATCTGAGTCCCAGGATTTTCCTGACACCTCTTGCAGAGGGAGGGGTTTGGGGATCCCCACTTCTTATCTTCTTAAAACTCTTCCCACCTCCTGAAGGGGATTTTCAACCCTGAAAACCCCTGTTAGAAGCAAGATGATCCACGTTTAGACCCAACTTTCCAGTGCTGCCCACCTCTTAGTCATCAGCCTGGACACCCCAAAACTCTTCTCACCTCTTGAAGGGAACCTTCAACCCTGAAAACCCCAGTTAGCAGCAAGAAGATCCACGTTTAGACCCAACTTTTCAGTGCCAAGGGTGATTGAGGTGCACTTCACTACCAGAGAGTGTGTCTCTGTGTCATTGCCCAGGGTTCTCCAGAGCAGCCAACAGAGCCCAGTGCCACCAGCACCAATCCATTAGGAGACACTGTGGCTCTCCACAGCAGCCCTCATCAGAGCTTTGCCTACAGTGGCATCACTTGGCTTCAACTCAGCAGTTTCCCAGCCACCTGAAAGTTGCTTTCCAGCAGGAAAACAGGGTGTTTGGCCCTGAGTGGGGCAACTGAGATGATCCCATAGACACAAATATCACAAAGATGGGGGGGGGGGGGGTGTGTGTCTTCTTTCCTCTTTAATTTATGAGATTAACTCACCAGGATGAGACTCACCTCCCTATCAGCAAGCGGTGGAGAAGAACTGAGTAGGTTCAGAGTATCTGAGGGGCCTGGCAGTTCATCTCCTCCTGGCAGCTATTTGCAGCCACTAGCCCCGGCTGTAAATTGCCGGCGAAGGGAGCAGCGTCTGCGTAAGCACTTAAGTGCTTTTGCTCTCCAAGGCAGAGCAGACACCGAAATCCATCAGGAGGTCTATTTTTCACCAGGCGGTATTGACTGATCTGTTAAAGCCCAGTCACCTCTCATCGCGGGCTGTGGGCACGATGATGTCTTTCCCTGCTCTCGCAGCACCTTTTGTGCAGGAATTCACTTGTTTCATTTGTTTCTGCTTTGTTTTTATTTCCCCCTTTGGTAGCTCTTTTGTGTGGGGGTGGATCAGCCAAACCCTGGGAGTTCAAAACCAGCCTGGATGTGTTCCTGTGCCGCTGGATCTAGGGGATCCTGCTGTGGCAGGGGGATGGGACTGGATGGTCTTTGAGGTCCCTTCCAGTCCCGAATGACTGGATCTAGGGGATCCTGCTGTGGCAGAGGGATGGGACTGGGTGATCTTTGGAGGTCCCTTCCAATCCCTGATGCTCTGCAATCCTGTGAGCAGAGGGCATTTCTCCTGGGATCGCTGTCAGTGAGATGCAAGCTCTGGAGCATTATCAGGGATCATAGAATCATTAGGGATTGGAAGGGACCTCCAAAGATGATCCAGTCCAACCCCCTGCCAGAGCAGGAGCATCTCCAGCTTCCCAGGGCTGTGTACTCCCAGGTGTGAGAGAGCAGAGCTAATGACACCTTGTAAAACCGTGAATAATTTATCTGCTGATTGATGGTGGCTCTGAAGTCGATGTGAGATCCTGTACCCAGCTCACAGGCGAGTAAACTGCAGCTAATTGAGTCTTTGAGAAGATCATAAATAAATGGAGGGGCAGAGGGCTGTAAGACAGGATGCTGCTGGTGTCTTGTTTCTCCAGGGAGAAGGGAGGCTCTTGGCAGCATGAAATTGCTGTGGTGTGGGGAAGGGGAGACGAAGCGGGTGCAGCCCACCCAGTGACTGGCAGGTGGAGTGTTTAGTGTTTGTCCAGGTTCCCCCTGGTTTGGGAAGACTTCTTGTGCCGTGCAGTTAGAGGATGGACAGGTGGGTGGCTTTTTGTGAGGGACCTTAGTGATAGGGCAAGGGGTCTGGCTTCAAGCTCAAAGAGGGGAGATTGAGATGAGAGCTGAGGCAGAAATCCCTCCCTGTGAGGGTGCTGAGGCTGCCCAGGGAGGTTGTGGCTGCTCCATCATCCCTGGCAGTGACTAAGGCCAGGTTGGATGGGCCTCTGGCAACCTGGTCTGATGAGAGGTGTCGCTGCCGGTGGCAGGGAGGTTGGAGTTAGATGATCTTTGAGTTTAATTCCAACCCAAACCATTCAATGCAGGTGCAGAAGGAGGGGTCAATGCCCTCCTGATGTTCTTATCCAGGGTGGAGGAGACAAAGGCTCTATTGGAATGTCCTTGTTGTCACACCACTGCATAAAAGAAGTCACCTTCTCCACCAGCTACTTCAGAGAGCCTCTGGGAGGGACCAGCTTTATGGAGCTCCAAGAAGGACTTTGTGAGCAGCCTTTGACTGTTGCTCCATGTTCCTCAGAGCATGTAGGAGCTGGCAGCTGGTCAGCAGCTTGTCTGGGGGCAGTCACACATCAGATAGATGAGAATCTATCCCTCGAATGATTTACTCTGTGGTCTGGAAGAGGTTGTTGGCACCTTGGAGCAGGATCTCTCTGCAAAAATGCTTCCCCTTCGTTTCTCCTGAAGGCTTTTTGTTGCCTCCTGACCTGTTGTGCACCAGGTGATCATCCCCATCCTACAAACTCTCCCCTCCCAGCAGCTCCTGCTTCACGCAGGCTTCCCCCAGGATTAAAAGGTCTCATCTCTAGGCAGCTGTGGGGCTGCTGCTGGAGTCCTCTGAGGTTCCTACCACACACAGTGGATGGAAGAGTGATGATCTTGTGTGACTTGGTCTAGGTGAACTTGCTCTGGCAGGGGGGTTGGACTGGATGATCGTTCAAGGTCCCTTCTGATCCCTAATGATTCGATGATAAATATTTTCTCAAACGCTGCCTTCTCTCCTCTGCTCTCCTCTGCTCCCCAGCCCAGCGTGCGCCGCCGTCGGCAGGGCTTTATTTAGACGAGAGATGCTCTGAGGAGCCCTCTGCTTGCTTTACAGAGAGCCTTCTGCAGCAGTCCGGTCCCTTTTGCGTGTTTAGATCCTGTGAAAGGCCACTTGGAGTCACCTCAGAGTGTTTGGCTGTCCGGTGGCCACCTCCGGTAGATGCTTTGCTTTCCAAAGCCTTCTCCGGAATGGATGGCTTTGCTAGGGAGCCTGGAATGTTTTGCTGCTTAATTTAGACTGTTTATCTCAAGAGGTCTTGGAGTTCAAAGACTCAAAGATGCTCTGAAGCTGTTCTCTCGCTGCTGAGCAGCTCCGTTTTCACAGCACTCCTCTGCTCTGCAGGTTGGACCAGCTCGGAATGGCTGAGCAGAGCCATCTGCACTGGGGCTTCTACTTCTGAAGAGCCTGATAGCCCAATCTGATCATAGAATATGTTTTGATTGGAATGGGACCCCCAAAGGTCATCTAGTTCAAATCCCCGACAACAAGCAGGGCCAGCACTCAGCAGACCAGGTTGCCCACAGCCCCATCCAGCCTGAGCTTGGATGGCTCCAGGGATGGAGCCACCCCGACCTCTCTGAGCAGCCTGTTCCAGGGATCCCCCACCCTCAGGTTCAAGAACTTTCTCCTCCTGTCCATTCTCAATCTGCCCTTGTCCAGCTTCAAACCATCACCCCTCATCCTCTTGTTCCCTGCCCTTGGGAACAGCCTTCTGACAGTCCCTTTCAGGGGTTGGAAGGTTGCCGTAAGGTCCCCCTGGAGCCTTCTCCTCTCCAGGCTGAAGAACCCCAACTCCCTCAGCCTGTCCCTAGAGCAGAGGGGCTCCAGCCCTTTGATGCTTCTATGCTCTTCCTCCTCTTTATTGGGACATCACGTTTTCCATGGGCGACGCCACCAACCAACGTGCTGTGGCCATTCTCCTTGTGTCTGTGGCTCCCACCAGTCCATCACTGGTTTCCAGGCAGTGCCCAGAGAAGACAGATCAGCACTGAGGGAGATTTATTCAATCTGGCAGCTGTCCTTGTAGTTCTGCCATCCTTGACCTTGGATTGAGAGGCTGATGGGCAAGAGCTGCAGGTGGCCAGTTGGCTCCTGGGCATGAAGCCCCTGGCATGTCAGGCTGGGTGGAAGTGCTGATGTTTGCAGTGAGCTTTAGCTTTCTGGCAGGGGGTTGGACTAGATGATCTTTCGAGGTCCCTTCCAACTCCTAACGTTGTGATTTAGGGGGGGTGATTATAAATCTGGGGTGAGAGAGGCTGTTCTTGACCACTTCCTCGTCGGAGGGACTTACTGAGTGTCTGCTCTTACTGGTTAAGAGGGAAGGGCTGATGGGGAGAGACCAAGGGAGCTGGGGGTGTTTAGCCTGGAGAAGAAGAGACTCAGGGGGGACCTTCTTCCTGAAGGGAGGTTGTAGTCAGGTTGAGGTCAGGCTCTTCTCCCAGGCAACAAGACAAGAGGGCAGAGCCTGAAGCTGCCAAGGGAGGGTTAGGTTGGATGTTAGGAAGCCCTTCCTCACAGAAAGGGTGATCAGAGCCTGGACTGGACTGCCTAGGGCAGTGGTAGAGTCCCCATCCCTGGAGGTATTGAAGGACAGCCTGGCTGTGGCTCTTAGTGTCTGGTGTGGCTGCTAGGGTGATGTTAGTTCCTGGTGTGGCCTGGCTGAGCTCAGAGGGCTTTTCCAGCCTCAATCATTCTGTGATTCTGTGAACGAGACCCTTCCCAGAACCAATAGGAGCCCCGAAACACCCACTTTGCCAGCACACAGAGCAACAACGACACTTCCAGCACCGTCTTAATATGAAAGCAGGCAAACCTGTTGAGGAGATGATGGGCAATGGGTTTATTGATGACTACTCCTCCCTCTTTCTCCAAGATCTCTTCTAAGGCTCTCAGACAATTCACCACTACAATGGGATCCTGGTCGCGAAGCAAACTGTAAAGCTCATTCACCAATGTGCCGTCTGCAAGGAAGCAGAGGTCTGTACACCAAATCCTGTTGTCATGCTGCAGTTAAACATCTAAAAGCATTTATTACAAACAAAGATACAGCCTGATCTGGGAGAAGCAGGCAACATAACCGCTGGCTTTACAGTAACACCTGCCCTTGACACAACTCTTTGCTGAAGGGGTCTGGAGAACCCCTGTAAAGGTGGGTACAGAGGAACCACCCCAAGCTCAGGGTGCTGGTGTCCCCATAAGGGTACCACTCACCTTCCTCCTACCCCGCCCCCACCACAACCTAGGGCTGCGCAGTGACCCTGGACCTCCCCCGAGAGACCCACTCACCCACTTCAGTGTCCCCCTGCAGCTTGACCATCCTGGCACAGCCCAGCACGGCTGCTCTGCGCACGTACGAGGCCTTGTCCCGCAGGCCGCTCAGCAGGGGCTGCCGCAGATACTCCTGCAGGCCGGGCAGCCTGTGGGGCAGAGGGTCACAGAATCACAGAACATTAGGGAAGGGACCTCAAAAGATCATTCAGTCCAATCCCCCTGCCACAGCAGGATCCCCTTGATCCAGTCACACAGGAACATACCCAGGTGGGTTTTAAATGTCTCTAGAAAAAGAGACTCCACAACACCCCTGGGCAGCCCCTGCCAGGGCTCTGGCACCCTCACTGGCAACAAGGTCCTTCTCACACTGGTGTGGAACCTCCCCTGTTCCAGCTCACACCCACTGCCCCTTGTCCTGTCACTGGGTGCCCCTGAGCAGAGCCTGGCTCCATCCTCCTGACACCCACCCTTCACCTACTGATCAACATTCAAGGCGTCACCCCTCAGGCTCCTTTTTCCCCAGCTCCCTCAGCCTTTCCTCAGCAGGAGATGCTCCCCTCCCTCCATCATCTCTGTGGTTCTGCGCTGGCCTCCCTCCAGCAGCTCCGTGTCCTTCTGGAACTGAGGGGCCCAGAGCTGGACACAAGATTCCAGCTGTAGTCAGCGCGGCCGAGCACCGGGCACAGCCCCAGCTGCCCCCTACCCCCGCCGCAGGGTCCCCGGTCCCACCTGAGGCCGCACATGCTGCGCAGGGCGAGCCCGCGCACGGCGGGGCTGGGGTGCGCGCAGTCCTTGCGCAGCGCGTTCACGGCGAGCAGCGCCAGCTGCGGCTGCCGCGGGGCCTGAGCGCGCACGTAGAGCCACACCAGCCTCTTCTGCAGGACGTCGGCAGCCGCGCTCGCCTTCACCATCTCCGGGAACAGCCCCGACACGTCCGCGCCCTGCGCCATGTGCCTGCGGCGGAGATACGGGCTCAGCGCTGTCCGCACCGGGCCCGGCCCCGCACCGCTGCCGCCCCCAGCCCGGCCCCGCAGTACCGGATAACGCGCAGGACAGCGGCTCGGTACCGCAACGGATCCGCCTGCACATGCGGGTTGGACAGAGCCCGCCGCAGCTCCCGCACCACCTCCTCGCCGCCCAGGTACGGCATCGCTCCGGCGTAGCGGCCCCGCACCCTGTTTCCCGGTCCCGCCTCCCGCACGCTGCGCGCGCACCCCCGCCCCTTCCGCGGCTGCGCGGCAAATTCGGCGGGAAGCTGCGGGGCCCGGCGCGATGAACGGGACGGTGATCGCCGGGACCCCGATCGCCGTGGACTGCTGGAGCGAGCGGCGGGCCGGGAGCGCGCGTCTGTTCTTCCTGTCGCACATGCACGCGGATCACACGGCCGGGCTGTCCCGCCGCTGGAGCCGCCCCCTCTACTGCTCCCCCGTCAGCGCCCGCCTGCTGCGGCACCGCCGCCAGGTACCGACACCGCGACCCTCCTACCCCGCTGCCCCAGCCCCGGCTCCCTCCTCATCCCCTC
This sequence comes from Phoeniculus purpureus, assembly GCA_028565055.1. Classification (NCBI taxonomy): domain Eukaryota; kingdom Metazoa; phylum Chordata; class Aves; order Bucerotiformes; family Phoeniculidae; genus Phoeniculus; species Phoeniculus purpureus. The sequence continues at coordinate 5,787,013 of JAOXOE010000771.1, read as the reverse complement.
CCATCCCGCAGGTGCTGCCCCACTGGATCCGGCCGCTGGAGGTGGGACAGAGCCATGTGCTGGGCGAGGAGGTGACCGTGACAGTGACGCTGCTCGACTCCAACCACTGCCCCGGCTCCGTCATGTTTCTCTTCGAGGGCACCTTCGGCACCATCCTCTACACAGGTATGGGCAGTCCCCACCAGCCCTGCACTGCAGCCCCCAACCCAACCCTCATAGCCCCCATCTTTGCAGGGGACTTCCGCTACTGCAGCTCCATGCAAGGGGAGCCGGTGCTGAGGGGACGCCACATCGACCGCCTCTACCTGGACAACACCCACTGCTACCCGCAGCGGGCCCTGCCCTCACGGCAGCTCGCCGCACGCCAGGCTGCCCACATCATCCGCACGCACCCGCAGCACCAGGTTGTCATCGGTGAGTGTCACCTCACGCTTCCCCTCCGCAGGGGCTCACACCCTCTCCCCATCCCCATACTCATGCCTCTCCTCACAGGTTTGTACAGCCTGGGCAAGGAGATGCTGCTAGTGGACCTGGCCATGGAGTTCAGCACCTGGGTGGTGGTGAGCCCCCAACGCATGCAGCAGATGCAGCTGCTGGAGCTGCCAGATGTTTTCACCACTGAGGAGGGGGCTGGCCGGATCCGTGCCGTGGACATTGCTGAGATCCGCTGGGATACCCTTGTGAGCTGGAACACACAGCACCCTACCATTGCCATCCTGCCTACCGGCAGGCCCATGAAGGTCACCCACCCCAACATCTACCTCATCCCATACTCGGACCACTCATCCTTTTCAGAGCTGTGCGAGTTTGTGAAGTGGCTGAGACCTTGCTCGGTCATTCCAATTGTGAAGGGTGTCTCGTGCCAGGATTACTTCCAGCAATACCTAAGTCCTGCCCCCCAGGCACTGCCTGACCTCACAATCCCAAAGCCCGTGCAGGAGTTGGTACAGCAGCAAAGCAGAAGGAAGGGGCAGGACCCCACGTGTCTCTTGAAAAGAGCAGCCCGGCATTCTGTGCCCCGAGGAGTTGTTTATGAGTCCCCAGAAAAATGCACTGAGAAATCTGAAGAGCCTACAGCTGAAGCTTCTCAACAGAACTGCCAGTCTGCTTTCTGCCCCAGAGGCAGCTGCACTTGTCACACAGACAAGGAGAAAGGGAAGGGAGAGCAGCCAGGAACAGCAAGAGCAGCTGGCACTGCTAGCCAGGCATCTCTCTCTGATGTGCACTTTGCAACAGGACTTGCAGAGCAGTACTTACTCACTCCCTTACCTGTCCTAAAGCACTTCTCCTCACAGGAGTTTGACAAGCTGGTAGAAGATTTCTTCAGGAGGGAATACGATTCTTGAACAATGGCCTGATGCTTGTCCTGACTGCAGTGATTCTGGACCTCTCTGTGCTTTTCTCCCTTCGGGATAGAGGAGCTCAGCTATGGTTTATTTACCTCTTATTAGAGGACGAGGAGCAAATAAGAACGAGACATTAGGTTTTATACTAATTTATATCTCTATTTTATATCTCTATTTATATCTCTGTTTACATCTGTCGGGTCTCCACACCACACTCAAGCAGAGCAGTCCCACTGCAAGCACTGTGCCTTGTCTCCACACCTCACTGTGACTCACCAGCCTCTTGTGGCACAAGGTGCTGCCTGATGGTTCCAGCTGAGCTGCAGAGGGCGTGAGCTGCCTGCAGCTCAAGTGGTGGATGTGATAAAAACAGCGAGATGGGAGAATCTGAAAGTCCCAAAGATTCTTCCTTCTCTATGGTCTGCAGTGCCTCATTGACAAGGGGCAGTTCATCCCAAGAAGCATTACAAATACTCTGTATTAATTTGCACCTTAGTTATGCACATTTAAAAATTGTACTTAAATCTAGAAAACTAAGTGTCTCAGTCTATTAGTTTATTTTCTATCTATTACCGTACCTAATATCTGCCGCTTTTGCATCCAGCCAGCTGCAGGTGGATGCAGTTCTGCTGTCTGGAAAGCACCACTGTAATGCTCACTGCCAGAGCCTTTTTGGGTTGCTGGCTGGAAAAGATAGGGGCTGTTTGGGTTGTTGAGTTCCAGAGAGGGTCACTATATCCTCTGCAGTCTCTGCACTGAAGTATGAATTCTGGTAACTGACAGCATTCTAGCACTCTGCCTTCCCATCCCTACTTGGTTCTGTCACATCACACCACAGAACATGAGATCACAAAATGATTGAGGCTGGAAAAGCCCTCTGAGCTCAGCCAGCCCACACCAGGAACTAACATCACCCCAGGCCACTAAGGGCCACAGCCAGGCTGTCCTTCAGCACCTCCAGGGATGGGGACTCCACCACTGCCCTAGGCAGTCCAGTCCAGGCTCTGATCACCCTTTCCATGAGGAAGGGCTTCCTGACATCCAACCTAACCCTCCCCTGGCAGCTTCAGGTCCTGCTCTCTAATCCTGTTGCTAGTTGCCTGGGAGAAGAGCCCAATCCCCATCTAACTACAACCTCCTTTCAGGATCAAGTCGCACAAGAGTATGTTCAGCTGGGTTTTAAACATCTCCAGAGAAGGAGGCTCCACAATCTCCCCCTGGGCAGCCTGTTCCAGGGTTCTGTCATCCTCACTGGGAAGAAGGTCCTTCTCACACTGATGTGGAACCTCCTCTGTTCCAGCTCACACCCATTGCCCCTTGTCCTATCATTAGATGACATTGAGAAGAACCTGGCTCCATCCTCCTGACACCCACCCCTCACAAAAGTGTATTTTTCAACATTCTCCAAAAGACCCTCATATCCATCATATGGTTATGCTAAAAAAAATAGAGGCAAGGCTTTTAGTCTTCTGTGCCTGCTTGGGAGGTTTCAATCTTACGTTTGCTGTTAGTGTTCCCTGTGATAAGGTCGATGCAACTAACAAAAACCATCTGTTTTTGTGAGACTTGTTTCGTACAAAATCTAACTCAAATACCTAACTTGAAAATCTTTCATGTTGCACCAGCAAAAAGGACAACAGGCACTGAAATCCTTTTACATCACAGGAACATTTAGGCTGGAGAACACCTGTAAGATCATCAAGCCCAACCTTTAACCCTGCTCTTTCGTTTATTACCCTTAAAACCTCCTACGCACCTCACCTATATGACTTTTAAATACACCAAGGGATGGTGACTCACCTGCCTCCCTGGGCAGCCCCTTTCCAGTGCTTTACAGCTCTCTCAAAAACTGTTTCCTAATGTCATAGAATCACAGAACATGAGGGATCGGAAGGGACCTCAAAAGATCATCCAGTCCAATCCCCCTGCCACAGTAGGATCACCTAGTCACACAGCAACATGTCCACATGGGTTTTAAACATCTCCAGAGAAAGAGACTCCACAACCCACCCTGGGCAGCCTCTTCCAGTGCCCGATCATCCTCAATGGGAAAAAGTTCCTTCTGATACTTATATGGAACCTCCTCTGTTCCAGCTCACACCCATTGCCCTTTGTTCTATCACTAAGTGACAATGAGCAGAGCCTGGCTCCATCCTCCTGACACCCACCCTTCACGTAAACCTCCCTGATTCAGCTTTAGGCTGCTCCCTCTAGTCCTATCATTGCTTACTTGTGAGAAGAGGCCAGCACCCACCTCTCTACAATGTCCTTTCAGATAGCTGTAGAGAGTGTTCAGGTTTCCCCTCAGTCTCCTCTTTGAGGTCCCTTCCAATCCCTAATGGTTTTATGATTCTATGAGTCAGACTAAAGTTCCCTCAGCTGCTCTTAGTAAGGCTGGTTCTCCAGGCCTTTCACCAGCCTCACTGAGCATCTCTGCACCTGCTCCTGCACCTCCATGTCCCTCCTGTACTGAGGTGTCCAAAACTGAACACAGCACTCATGGTGGCATCTCACCAACACAGAGTACAGGAGGATGATCGCTTCCCTCGACCTGCTGGCCACACTCTTTCCAATCCATGAGGTTCTCTACTCCATAAAAGAACAGTCAGATGAGAGAAGGAAGGAAAGGCAAACCAGAAACCTTTCTGTCTGGTTTCTTTTTCTCATTGCTTTTCCTTTTTCTCATTGCTTTGATGCAACAGAACCAATTTCAGCAGCGTCGTGCACTCCGCAGGTTGTTCAGTACTGAAGAATAGGGAACTGTCTCGTTTCTATTAACTGTGATTTGTTTTATGGAAAACCCATAATCTGTTATGGCTTTGTCTGAAATGAACCAAGAAGCGTAACATCCTGTGTCCAGTCTGTCTCGTGTCCTCTTCAAGCAGCTATAAATTAGAAGTTAAGATGCCGTCATTTGGGACATGTTTAATTTTGCCTTTTTTATCTTGTGACTTGGTCTAGGGGATCCTGCTGTGGCAGGAGGATCAGACTAGATGGTCTTTGGAGGTCCCTTCCAATCCCTAATGATTGTAGGATTTGGTGGTTCACAGGTTTTTAACAGGTTTCCTTTACAATGGTGACGTTTCTGTTGTAGGCAAAATGTTTGTGTGATATGTTAAATCGACACTTATTCACAATTGAGAAATGAGCTCTAAGATCTGTGAAAATAATCCAGATCCTTTCAGTATTTCTGTTACTGTCTTGGGAGAAGCAAAGTTTTAGTCTTTGAAATGTGGCTCCAATCTGCCTTTCTCCTCTGAAAGGCTGGTGGAATTAAATATTAAGTAGTCTTTGCTTCGAACACTGGGGAAAAATTGGTGACTTCTATAAATCTGTTGGATAGTTCTGCCTATTGCCAAGGCCTGGCTAGTGGGCTGCTGTCAGGATGGCCATGCAAAGGCCCTTCCCTAGGAATAACTTGAGTTAATGTTGAGAATTTAAAGTCTGATAAATCAATCACAGAATCACAGACTCATTCAGGTTGGAAAAGACCCTTGGGAACATCAAGTCCAACTATCAACCCTACTCTAAAAGTTCACCCCTAAACCAAATCCTCCAACACTACGTCTGAGTGACTTTTGAACAGATCAAGCGTTGGCGACTCAACCACCACCATGGGCAGCCCATTCCAGTGCCTGACCACTCTCTCCGGAAAGAATCTTTTCCTGGTATCTAGTCTAAACCTCCTTTGTTGGACCTTGAAGCCCTTCCCTCTGGTTCTGTCACTAATGACCTGTGAGAAGAGACCAGCACCAACATCTCTACAATGTCCTT
>JAOXOE010000771.1:5746075-5758660 GCA_028565055.1 Phoeniculus purpureus | reverse complement strand
GGACAAGGGGCAGTGGGTGTGAGCTGGACCAGAGGAGGTTCCCCATCAATGTGAGAAGGACCTTCTTGCCAGTGAGGATGCCAGAGCCCTGGCAGGGGCTGCCCAGTGGGCTTGTGGAGTCTCCTTCTCTGGTGACATTTAAAACCTGCCCGGGCATGTTCCTGTGTGACTGGATCTAGGGGATCCTGCTGTGTCAGGGGGATTGGACTGTCGAGGATCCTTCCAATCCCTAATATTCTGTGATTCTGTGATTACTGATCCAGTGCAAGAATTACTTCCATGAGCAGTTTTATGATGGTTAACCCATAACCAGTCAATGTTTCCAAGGACCAGACAGATTTTGGAGGGTGTTTTTAATCAGGTTGTTTTCTTTTAGTCAGTCCAAATCTGCTTTCAAGTGCTCACAGAGGCATCATGTCCTAACGGGCTCCAGATCACGTTGCAAGAAATAAAAGCAAAACCTCTTGGCACCTGGCAGATGCAGGAGTTCCCTTCATTATCCAGGGCAGACTCAGGGCCTCCTGTGTTTCAAAGCCTTTCTGACAGGCAAGTGATTTAACGTGTCTCTGTCACATATAAATTATTAACAGCTATTCAGGATGTTCCCAGAGCACAGGATGACAAACTACGCTGGGTTTAAAAAAATAGCTGGATGTGCTGGCTGGCTGGCAGGGAGTCTTGGTGCGTCCGCATCAAAAGCAGTGCAGTGACTTCTCATCACTCTGTTCTAAAGAGCCGAAAGACATTTCCCCCTTCTCTCTCTCTCTCTGCACTAACAGTGGGGTGGGCAAATAATGCAGAGCTGCTTTCCTGGGTGGCTGGACTCTGCTCACTTCTAACTAATAACCAGCCATGCACAACGGCCAGTGATCAGTCACACAGCCAGGAAATACCGTCCGCTCCGGCATTTAGCTGTAATTCAGTGCTTTGCAGTGAGGGGGAAAGAAAAGAGAGCTGAAATGGAGCGGTTGTGCTGTACAGTGTGTATGGGACATGAGAGATGCATGAGTTGTTTGTGCTCAGGACAGGCTCGCTGTAAAAATCGATCTCCCTGTTTTGTTTACATGGACATTCTCACGGTGGATCATTTGTGAAGCAGCTGGGGGTTGTTTTCACTGTGTTTCACATCCCAGAGCTCAAGTCTTGCAGTTGGAACTATTCCTATCACATAAAAATCCACGCTGAGGGCCCAAACTGGTGCACTTGAGTCAAGGCAATCCCATGCACGGATACAGATTGGGAGGAGAAAGATTGAGGACAGCCCTGAGGAGAAGGACTTGAGGGTGGGGGTGAAGCAGAAGTTGAGCAGTAACCATCAACGTGCAGCCCAGAGAGCCAACTGAGCAAAAGCAGCAGTGACAGCCAGTCAAGGGAGGGGATTCTCCCCCTTTGCTCTGCAATGGTGAGACTCCACCTGGAGTCTTGTGTCCAAGTCTGGAGTCTGCAACATCAGAAGGACTCAGAGCTACTGGAAGATGTCCAGAGAACGACTCAGATGATCAGAGGGCTGGAGCACCTCCCCTATGAGGACAGACTGAGCAAGTTGGGGTTCTTCAGCCTGGAGAAGAGGAGGCTCCCAGAGCAGCTTTCCAATCTCTGAAGTGGTCTACAAGAAAGCTGGGGGAGGGCTTTTGACAGGGGTAGTAGCGAGAGGCCAAGGGGAAGGGGTTCCAGACTTGAAGAAGGGAGATTGAGGTTGGACATGAGGAACAAATTCTTTGCTCTGAGGGTGCTGAGATGCTGGAACAGGTTGCCCAAGTCAGCTGTGGCTGCCCCATCCCTGGCAGTGTTGAAGGCCAGGCTGACTGGGGCCTTGAGTAACCTGCTCTAGTGAAGGTGTCCCTGTCTCTGCAGGGGGTTGGAATTAGATGATCTTTAAGGTCCCTTCCAACCCTGGCTGTTCTGCGATTCTATGATTTTTTACTTCCAAGAATTGCTGCATCTAAGAATCTCAGTTTGCTTTTCTTGCCCCCATGAATCGGGCAGATCCTCACAAAACTAATTCAATTTATGTTGTCTTGTCATATTTGCTGCTGTTTCAATGGTCCTGTTTCTTGAGTCATTTCATACCCCTCAGAGATGTGAGTCTGTCTCTGTGAAATGAAGCTTCTCATTCAGATGCTGCAGTAGGAGAAAAGGGGGAAAAAAGTTGCTGCAAATGCTGGCCAGGTCTGAGCCATTAAAGGCACAGAAGTTGGATGCCAGGCTCTTAAATCTCACTGCTTTCACATCCTGCCTTGGCTCACCTGAGTGTGGCAACTCATTCTTCATGTTACAATACCATAGACTCACAGGATCGTTTGGGTTGGAACCCTTTCAGCTCATGAAGTCCAACTGCCAGGGCCCCACTACCCCCTGTCCCTCACCCCACATGTCTATGGCTTTGCAACCCCTCCATGAACAGGGACTCCCTCACTGCCTAGGCCAGGCCTGGCCAACCCTCGTGGGGCAGACATTGATCCTCAGGGCCAACCTCAACCTCCCTTGGGGCAACTTGGGGCCATTTCCTCCTAGCAAGACCAATCTCCACCTGACTGCAACTTCCTGAATTTCAGAGAAGGTCTCCTTGAGCCTCCTTTTCTCCAGTTCAACCCTCCCCAGTTCTCTCAGCACTCCTTAGAGCACTGGTGCTCCAACCCCTTCCCCAGTTCTATTGCCCTTTTCTGGCAACACTGCAGTCCCTCCATGTCGTTCTGGCAGTGAGTAGACAAGGACAAGAGATCTTAGACTCAGACCAGGCATGGACATTCTGCTCATGCTGACCCACTTGTTAGAATTTAGCTCAGTTTTCCTGAGAGCGGAACATTGATTTCCCTTATTTCATACAGACTCATTATACTTTTTATCTGCTGGCTGCGTACCCCAGCACTAAGTACCTGCGCAGGGTGATGGATGGAAACCCCAGCACATTCATCTCGATGATTGATGGGGAGAAAATGCAGTGAATTAGTTGAAAGAAGAGAAAATACAGTCAATTCTTTCACATAAGGCAGCGTCTGGTACTCGCAATCGCTGCCTGAGAGCGACAGAACACACGAAGGGAAAGATTAAAGAGCATGGAAGTGAAATTTTGCTTTTAATATCAACAGATGGGCAAAGTGTTAAGTTTCATCTTAAGAAATCAAACCACGCCAGCCTCGCCAATGTTCAGCGATAGACTGAGACTAAAGGTTAGCTAAGAGCACAGGCTTCGTTTAAGTATTGTCTCACATCACCCAGATCACAAACATCTCTTCTGTTTGGGCTCTAATCGCTCCCTCCCAGTATTCAGTAGATTCAGGTAACATTAACTATTGGTAGCAGCATTAGAACTTCTCTTTTAACAAGCAGGCACTTGACAAACAAAACATTTTCAACCAGCGCTGGGAGTTTGCTCTTTCTCCTTCCTCAAATCCGTCTTGATGGGGCGGTGTTAAGACAAATCATTTTATTTACAGTGCGAGGACTGGAGGCTTTTCAGCGGTTCAGGGGCTCTCTGCTGACGGGTTTGATTCAAACCACAATATAACTCCCTGCAGCTACAGATTGGGGGATGAGTGGCTGGAGAGCATCCTGGCAGAGAGGGACCTGGCAGTGCTGGGTGCCAACCAGCTGAACAGGAGCCAGCAGGGTGCCAGGTGGCCTGGAAGGCCAATGGCATCCTGGCTTGGATCAGCAATAGTGTGGCCAGCAGGGCTGGGAACATCATTCTCCCCCTGTACTGGGCACTGGGGAGGCCACCCCTCGGGTACTGGGGGCAGTGCTGGGCCCCTCACTTCAAGAAAGAGAGAGGATCCAGAGGAGCAACGAAGCTGGGGAAGGGACTGGAGAGAAAGACTGATGGGGAGAGGCTGAGGGAGCTGGGGGTGTTTAGCCTGGAGGAGAGGAGACTCAGGGGGGACCTTCACCCTCTCTACAACTCCTTGAAGGGAGGTTGTAGTCAGGTGGGAGTTAGGCTCTTCTCCCAGGCAACTAGCACCAGGACAACAGGGCAGGGCCTGAAGCTGCCAGTGGAGGGTTAGGTTGGGTGTTAGGAAACCCTTCCTCACAGAAAGGGTGCTCAGAGCCTGGACTGGACTGCCCAGGGCAGTGGTGGAGTCCCCATCCCTGGAGGTTTTGCAGGACAGCCTGGCTGTGGCCTTTAGTGCCCTAGTCTGACTGCTGGGGTGATGTTAGGTCCTGATCTGGGCTGGATGAGCTCAGAGGGCTTTGCCAGGCTCAATCATTCTGTGATTCTGTAAAACCAGACATGGGTAGAGACACCAGAGTTAGAGAGAGAGCAGCGTGCCCAGGCCAAAAAGGAGAGGAACAGCAAGTAGAGATTTTTCTCACCTCCATGGCCCCATCACATGTCTGCTTGTCAGTGGTGAACTGAGACCATGTGGCAACGAGAAAAGTGAGGACACTTGTGCTTATGCCACAGCAGGGATGTCATACTGACAATGTGCATTGGAGGGACACTTGGAGGTTGATAATAATGAGCAAAAATCCCTGCGTCCTCTCTCCCCAGTCAGAGCTGCCATCTCCTCTCCTGCTGATTTGCAGCAGTTGAGATCTGCTGCCCTCCGGTCACACTTGACTGGTTGATGAGGAAATTAAACATTTAAACTAAAGAGGGTTGATCCAGACTACATAGAAGGAAGAAAGTTTTTCACTGAGGGTGGGGAAAGCATGGCCCAGGGTGCCCAGAGAGCTGGAAGAAGCCCCATCCCTGGAACCATCCCAAGGCAGGTTTGACCTTGGAGATCTGAGCAACCTGCTCTGGCTGGGACTGTCCCTGCTCACTGCATGGAGTTGGACTGGAGGTGTTTGAAAGGTATCTTCAACCCAAACCAGTCCATGATTCTACAATGCTATGCAGTTCAGTGGCTGTGTTGATCCAAAGCTGTGCCATGGCAGGACTTGTTTAGGTACAGATCTACCTGGCTTGTGCTGCCAGGCAGAAGGACTGGAAGCAGGACCTGGCGAGTGCCTGGCTGGGGTCTGACGTGGCAATGTGGGCCCTGAGCTGCTAAAAAGAAAACCCAATACTGTCCTCACCCATCACTGCCAGGCACCTTCCTGCTGCTGGCTGCTCCTTGTACAGGCATGAGCAGAGATAACTTATATTGTTTAAACGAAGAAAGCAGACTGATTTGTGCAGACCTTCACTGAAATAAACTGGTTTGGTTCCAGTAGGTCAATGGAACTACACCAGCCTTTACCAATAGAGAATGTGATTTCATGCTTAAATCAAGACAAAACAGTCTCTCTTTAAAAGCTTCTGAGCTTTTGACTTTCAAATTCCACTTCTCTCTTTTCTTGTGATATACTTTTGACTCATTAGATTCCCTTAAGCTCCTCCAAACACGGGCTTGGTGTCTGTTTTCAGAGCACGTCTCACATTCAAATCAAACCCTGGGCACACAAGCGTGGCTCCCCTTGGTAAGGCTCTGGGAGCACAGCACTGCATCATGATGAAGTCTGTGGAGTTTGTTGAGTCTCCTTCTCCAAGCTGCCTCCCCACACAAGGGATGTTCTGCTCCATCCCACTCGTTTAATTTTACTTCCCAATATTTGCTCTCAGTGTCCTGTGATCCTTCAAAATTTAAATCCCTGTGTGGCTGCAGCGAGCTCTTCTGCAGGAAGCAGGGCTTGTGTAGTTGTTTTGGTGGTTTTCTGGTGGGGAGTTTCGTTTTATCTTCTCCTCATTTATTCTGCTTGAAGGAGCCACGTGGTGATAATCAGCCAACGTACCGCTGACCTTACAGAGTTCAGCCACCATCTGTTTAAAACAGAGACATAAAGAATTTCCAGAGAAGCTTTTTATTATTCTCTTGGTTTGAGAGAGTAACAGGAGGAGTCCTCAGCATGGACAGCAGTTTACAGCACTAACAAATTCCACAGCTAACAGGAAAACAATCAATTCATCACCCAAGGCCATTGCTTTCTCTGTGTGGAGCCCAGAGGTTTGCTGTGCTGTGGAGCGATAGCCCATCGGTTTCAGTTAGCTTCATCTCCCCGATCTTTGCTTCCAACTTTGTAGTCGACAACAGTATCCCCTTCAGCTTCGTTCTCTTTCTGCAGCCAAAAAGTGCATCTGCAGGCAGAGCAGAAAGCGGGGATTTTGTTTGAACCAGCTCAGGCATGTTTAGGATTTTGTCTGGTACAAATCAGGTCCTTGATCGTACACTGAGATATCCTGGGAAGATCATTGTTCTGGCAGCAAGCCCCACCAGAACCATCCACCTTCCTTATGGGCTCCATGCAGCCAGCCAGTGCCTGAGATTTACGATGGCTGGCTGGAGCCTGTCACCCTCCTGGGATGCATTAGCATAACGTGGGCATAAATATTTGAATAAATTAGCTGCAGACTTAGTATTTTAGCTAAAAAGTTTGTATTTCAGCTAAAGACTTTGTATTTTTGCCAATGTTTGTGTTTTAGATAAAGGTTTTGTATTTTAGCTAAAGGTTTTGTATTTTAGCTAAAGGTTTCGTATTTTAGCTGAAGGTTTTGTATTTTAGCTAAATATGGTTCTCCTCCCCCTCTATTCTGCCCTGGTGAAACTGCATCTATAATATTCTGTCCAGTTCTGGGCCTCTCAGTTCCAGAAGGACACAGAGCTGCTGGAGAGAGTCCAGAGCAAGGACACAAAGATGATGAAGGGAGGGGAGCATCTCCCTGCTGAGGAAAGGCTGAGGGAGCTGTGGCTCTTGAGTTTAGAGAAAAGGAGCCTGAGGGGTGACCCTATGGATGTTGATCAATATGAAAAGGGTGGGTGTCAGGAGGATGGAGCCAGGCGCTTCTCAAGGGCACCCAATGACAAGACAAGGGGCGGTGGGTGTTAGCTGGAGCAGAAGAGGTTCTCCATCAATGTGAGTAGGACCTTCTTGCCAGTGAGGGTGCCAGAGCCCTGGCAGGGGCTGCCCAGGGAGGTTGTGGAGTCTCTTCTAGAGATGTTTAAAACCCTCCTGGCCATGTTCCTCTGAGTCTGGATCTAGGGGATCCTGCTATGTCAAGGGGGGGATTGGACTGGGCGATCTTTCGAGGTCCCTTCCAATCCAATGTTCTGTGAATCTGTGATTCTATGATTTTAGCCAAAGGTTTTGTGTTTTAGCTAAAGATTTGGGCTAAAGACTTTGTATTTTAGCTAAAGATTTTGTATGTTTAGCCTTTCTGTGTTTCCTCCAGCGCCCTCTCAAAGCTCATCTCGACTCTCCATGGTCTGATTGTGGCAGGTTCCTACAGAAAAACTATGATGGATAAAACAGGGAGCTGATGCAGAAGGTTTAACTGTTTTTCTCAGTGTTCCGTAGTAATAATTTGAATGTTCCTCACCCACTGCATCAGTACTTCAGAGAAACGCACTGAGGCCCCAGTGATGTGGATTCTGGCTAGGTTGCCGCTCTCCCTATCTCTGGCAGCACAAATCAAAAGCACAATATGGTCTAAGAATTCCTCTTCATCCCAGGGAATTAGTCAGCGGGAGAGAAAGCGGATAATCTGCACCATGCAAGTTCTCACCTCCTGCAGCACCTTGCAGTGAGTCGCTTGGAATTGCCTTTTGCTGAGCTGCTGCCATGCTTTGCCAAGATGTTACTTCCTATCAGAAAAGTTCAGGGCTCAGAACCTGTCTGACCAGGCAGCTTTGAGCAGCGGGGAGCTGAGCTCTAGATGACTCAGGGCCACTCAGGCCATGGTGGCAAGGACATGGTGGGGAAGATGGCATTAACTCTTTGTACAAATAATCTTGATTTCAGCCTAAGGTCGGTGCTTTTTCCAGAATTCAAGGCTCGGGTTGTCTAAGCAAAACAGCAGTTTGACCCTTCTAGCTCTTTTATTCTTCTTTCCTGAACAAAATACATCAAAGCCCCATAAAAATTACCAGTTAAGGAAGATGAAATAGTCTCTGCAAAACCAGGCCCAGGCAGAGAGGGGTGAGTGATGGGGGATTAGAAATTAAAACCCTGAGTGCAAACACAAAGAGTGATCTGAAAGTCATTTTCTTAAATACACAGAGAAATCCACAAACCAGGTTTCCTTGTAGGAAGATGAGAAGAACTGATTTGTTACTTCAGTTTTTCACAGTGAGGGTGACAGAGCCCTGGAACGGGCTGCCCAGGGGGGTTGTGGAGTCGCCTTCTCTGGAGACATTTCAAACCCATCTGGACATGTTCCTGTGCAACTGGATCTAGGGGATCCTGCTGTGTCAGGGGATTGGACTGGATGATCTTTCAAGGTCCCTTCCAACCCCTAATGTCCTGTGATTCTGTGTGTTGAGCATGGAAATTTGTGTGGATGCAGCAGGACTTTGATAGTCACTAAGTGGAGAAGCTCTACAGAAAATGATGTTTCTATCAGCTTTTTGACTGATGAGCACTAAAAGCTTTTGGGTTTTTGTTCTGCCTTTTGTGGGTGTCTGATTTTATTTGTGTGGCTGAGATCCAGCTCCACCAGACCGCTGTCTGGGAGGTGAGAACGGGTGGGGTTTAGTCTGCAGTTGAAACTGATGCGTTGCTGGAGTGTTGTTTTTCTTCTAGGGTTCTTCTGATCTCAGCCCATTGAGTTTATCTTCATAAACTGCAAGGCAAATGGAAAAGTAATGCCCTTGTCTTAGGAAGGAACTTACTCAAACTTGTAGCTTGGAGTAATATTCATCACATATATTACTCCCTTCTTATTATGACCAAATCTGACATTAACAGATCTTGTGCAGAGCCATTAGTCCTTGGTAAATATTTACTTAGAAGCATCAGGGCATTTCAGCTGATTTCTTTGCTCATGAATCATTTGCTCCTAATATCTTCCTATTATTATTCTTGACGCCTGATCAGTCCCCTGACTTGCCAGCACTGTCTCTGCTCCCTGTTTCCTGGCTGACACCAGCAGTCGAGTTTCTGGCACATCGTTTTTGGGGACAAAACTTTGGTTCTAGAAGCCCCTGGATGCAGGAGACGGTGAACGTTTTCCATACTTTGCAGATACTTAGGACAAATCATTAACAATATAAAGTTCCCTCAGGAAAGAGCGAACAAGAAGTGGTGTGTTTCTACATCATCCTAGTCTCTCAGACACTCTAAACCAGAGGGGAGGAGAAATTATTCAGCAAATGCCTGGGCCAGACGACTGTAATTCTTTGGAGAAATGTGGGTGTATCTCTGCTGGGAAAGTCAAAAGGAGAGACAAGTACACTGGGTTCAGCAAAGCTCAAGGTCTCTTTGCAAACAACAAGTCATGAATATATGAGCTAACCCTGAATGATGCTGTTTGCCTCACTCTCTCCGCTGTGACATGCCGGCAGCACTGTCTTGAGTTGGCTCAGCAGCTTGGAAATCTGCAGTAGATGGCAGAGGAGAAGGATCTGAGTCTTGGATGCTCTGAGAAGGCCAGTGTGCTCCTTCAGGCTTTGCAGAGTTCCTGGTGGGAATGGTGAGAGACAGCCTGCCTCTGCAATTCACTCGCCCCATGTATTCCCTGGAACGCATCTTATTTATCATACCTGGCTCACTTCCTAGGACTGAGTCCAAAGCTGCTTCTGATCTTGAGTGCTGGAGTATCAGAGTAAATGCAGTGGGCTGTACGTCCTCCAAGAGCCGTCCCCAGCGAGTCCACTGTGGTTATCCCAGACAATAGCCTGATATTAAGATCTCCCATTATCAATGGTTTGACTTTGTGAAAGCTGTCTACATAAACAAAGCTTGTTTAGCTTGTGATTGTGCCCTGGAGAGTGTCCTACAATCACTTTCCTTTCCCCTTTTTTGCCTTCAAGAGAAGAGTCTGTCCTAGCGATGAGAGCAGAGATTGAGAGCCACAGCTTGGATCTGCTCCCGGCTGAGTCACTACATTGCTGTGTGTCCCTGGCCATGGTGGGGTGCGTTTTGTTTTTCACTCCATCCATAAATAATGAATATTGTGTCTGGAAACGGTCGAGAGAGACTCTTGTCCCTACAGAAAACTGCACAAGAACCACCCTGTGACTGGTAATACAAGGAAAATGAGAATTTCATGGGAATTAATTGAAAATGAAACAAAAAAAAGAACCCCAAAACGAAATACTTAAGAAAATGTTGAGTGTGATGTTGAGATCTTTGCTTATTGATGCTGAGAACTGATGGTTTTAGTTACCCATCTAGAATCATAGAATCACAGAATTATTTAGGCTGGAAAAGTCCCTCGAGTCCAACCATTACCCCAGCTGTCCCAAGGCCACCTCTAAATCCTGTCCCTAAGCTCCAGATCTCCACAACTTTTGATTTCAGCCTCTTTTACTCTTCATTCTTCTATAAAAATTACATTTCCTAGGCACACTCACTGAGCAGAGATCAGCTCCTCTGAGTGATACCCACGAACCCAACTACAATTTCATGGTAGGATTTTCTCGAATTAACACTTTTCCCAGGAACATGACTACACGTGGGGACCCATTTTTTATCGAGAGGCTTTCACAGAATCACAGAACATTAGGGATTGGAAGGGAACTCATCCAGTCCAATCCCCCTGCCACAGCAGGATCCCCTGGATCCAGTTGCACAGGATCACGGCCAGGGGGGTTTAAAATATCTCCAGAGAAGAAGACTCCACAACCTTCCTGGGCAGCCCCTCCCAGTGCTCTGTCACCCTCACTGAGAGGAAGTTCCTTCTCACATTGTGTGGACCCTCCTCTGTTCCAGCTCACACTGTTGCCCCTTGTTTTATCATGGTTCATTCACTGTTCCCCTTTACTGCTGCTGTTGTGTTTGTTTCTTCTTCCTGATGTTACTCCTGTAATGGATGGATGCCCACGGGGAATGTGCTGTCTCGCATGTGCCCCCTCCATTGCCAAGCCTGGGGCATGATGCTACCCATCTCCTGGCAGCATCACATCTGTGTCTCTTCAGGAAACTCAAGCTACTTGTACAGTTCCATTTATTCATCTCCTAAGGCAAGGAAGACTTCAGAGCTGCAGGGCTCCTGCAGAGCAAGGACATTTCGTGCTTCACTCCTGGTATACATCTCCGTCAGATCACAGTTACCATCTCCACATCTGCTCTAACACTCGTGCTCTCTGGCACCTGTAGTCACAGGAAGGTTTCTGCCTGACAGACTTGCCAACCTTGCTGCCGCTCTGGGCTTTGAGCTGCTTTGAAGCAAGTGAAGTAGAAGTGATTCTGGCCGTGTCATGAGTAGATCAGGCAGTACCACCAGACACAGGCATGCCCCGTTCTGCAAAGGACTATGTGGGCTGGAGCCTTCCAGGGCTGCAGTTTCACAGAATCACAGAGTGATTGAGGCTGGCAAAGCCCTCTGAGCTCAGCCAGCCCAGAACAGGAACTAACATCACTCCAGCAGCCACACCAGGGCACTAAGGGCCTCAGCCAGGCTGTCCTGCAACACCTCCAGGGATGGAGACTCCACCACTGCCCTGGGCAGTCCAGTCCAGACTCTGATCCCCCTTTCCGTGAGGAAGGGCTTGCTAACATCCAACCTAACCCTGCCCTGGCAGCTTCAGGCCCTGCCTTCTCGTTCTGGCACTGGTGCCTAGGAGAAGAGCCCGACCCCCACCTGACTACAAACTCCCTGCAGGGAGTTGTAGAGAGGGAGGAGGACCCCCCTGAGTCTCCTCTCCTCCAGGCTACACACCCCCAGCTTCCTCAGCCTTTCCTCCTCAGCCTTTCCCTCCAGGCCCTTCCCCAGCCTCATTGCTCCTCTGGACCTGCTCTAGCCCCTCCATCTCTTTCTTGAAGTGAGGGGCCCAGTACTGCCCGCAGTATTCTAGAGGAGACCTCCATGGTGCCCAGGACAGGGGGCGAATGATGACCCAAGCCCTGCTGGCCCCACTATTGCTGATCCAAGCCAGTGTTTCAGCACTGCGAATATCACTGTCATAACCAAACTGGGATTTATTTCTTCTTTTTAATATTTTTTTTGTTTTAAATTTAGCCCTTGTTTATGTGAGAAAATTAACCTGGGCTAACCAAAGGCTGGAGTTTAAAGCAGATTCATTCAGCTGCATCCGCTTCTGTGTGGACAGAATGACAGGGACCTTTATTTGTTTTGTTGTGATTTGTCTCCAAAATGCATTAAGACAAACTAAATTAAGCCTGTTGTTTTGTTCCGAAGAAACATTTTATGTGGGCTCATTCATTTTTAAAGTTCTTAGATTAATTTTGCAGAAAATCTCCCTGTGTAGACACATCAACATTCCTCATAATATTTGGCTGAAACAGGCAAGTCCAGGCTCAAATAAAAGAGATGAATCATCTCTAAATCACATGTTGTGATGTGATGGGATAAAGGACAATTGTTTCACTGGAGAGAAGCTGCCATGCCCAGACCAGCTGTAGGGTCATTTCAGCCTCCAAGACAAGGGAGTCTCCAAGGGTAACAGCCTGATTTCCAGAAGTGTCTCATCACCTACCAGGGTGCTCATAGAATCATAGAACGGCTGGGATTGGAAGAGACCTTAAAGATCATCTAGGTCCAACCCCCCTGCACAGGCAGGGACACCTTCACTAGAGCAAGTTGCTCAGGGCCCCAGCCAACACTTGAACACTTCCAGGGATGGGGCAGCACAACTTCCTTGGGCAACCTGTTCCAGCATCTCAGCACCCTCACAGCAAAGAATTTGTTCCTCATGTCCAACCTCA
>JAOXOE010000771.1:5706768-5745975 GCA_028565055.1 Phoeniculus purpureus | reverse complement strand
TGTCAGGAGGATGGAGCCAGGCTCTGCTCAGTGGCACCCAATGATAGGACAAGGGGCAAAGGGTGTGAGCTGGAACAGAGGGGGTTCCACATCAATCTGACAAGGAACTTCTTTGTGGTGAGGGTGACAGAGCACTGGAAGGGGGTGTGGAGTCTCCTTCTCTGGGGACATTTCAAACCCTTCTGGCCATGTTCCCCTAATTCTAGGGGATTCTGCTGTGGCGGGGGGATTGGACTGGATGATCTTTCAAGGTCCCTTCCAATCCCTAACAGTCTGTGATTCTGTGATAGGTGGAGTCAGATGTGGTGTATTAGAAATACTCCAGTCACTTCCAATGAGTATCTTATTAAATAAGAACATTCATAGCTTGAGAAGAGCTGGAAGCAGCTCAGGAATTCTACTTTCCCTCAGTGGACATTAAATCACAGCCCTGCATACAAGTGGTCCAGGCATACAGGGAGATGGATATGAATGTAGGTGTCGCATACAAACCATCTCTGAACCAGGTAATGTCTCGTTGGTGTTCAAGTAAATCAGAAGAGAAGTAACAGGAGAGGGTGAAAGGCTCCTTTTCTCTTGAAAATAAGGGTTTCAGTGGAAAAGCAAAATCTGCCTCTCTGGCCATAAGGGATCCTATGAAAGAAAAGTCAAAGTCAGCACGATAAAAACAATTCCCAGACCCTTCCTCCTTGTAGGGTTTTTATTCAGATATTTAAAGTGGTACCTGAGCACTTTTCACCTGCAGTCAGGCTCATGGGAAAAGCCATAGCTCAGAAAAAATGCATTAAATACAAGAAATAATAGCAGCAACAACAGCCATTTACTCACTTTTGTATATTTCTGAATCAAATCCCGACTCCGTTCCGTAATACTCTACAAGGCAAGAACAAAACACATTGAGCAAATCTCAAGCCGATGCTTATGCTCCCCTTAAGCACATACACTGATGCTTAGCAAATGCTGTTCTTCCCTCAACCCAGCTCTCAGTGTGATCCTTCAGAGTGTCATCATGGGGTGAAAGACCTGATGACCTTCACAAACGACTGAGGATGAGTCTGCAGAGGAAATTGTTCTAGCATCACCCGTAACTGCAGAGCTTCAATTATATCTCTGTTTGGAGACCAAGTGTGGCCACTCACAGCGTGGAAAAGGAAGATAGAAAAGGGTTGATGTCGTAAAATATAATGAAAGTGGAATTATTGCCAGAGGATGGTGTGGGATTCTTGAAGATTGCCAGTGGCTGAGACTTCAAGCTTTAAGCAAGCAAAAGGAAATGTGTCCTGAGACACTGAGGTAACTCCTGGAGCCACAGGAAGTATGTCCTCTACCCAATCACTTGTTTCACCACATCTAGCCTGCGAGTATTGAAATGATTTGGAGCTGAAATCTAGGAGCTGATGCACTTAATGCTGGTTGAAATGTCGATACTTTTTGTTCTTTGCTTTATAAGCTGCACAAAATGCACATGAAATGCCTGTTTTTTCAATGAATGGAGACAGCAGGGCTCACTCCTGAGCAAAAGATGAGGACTTAGTGAAAGAGGAAAGCTGGAGAGGAAAGAAAGAGAGAACACTAGAGGGAAAACAGCCTCATCTCAGGTCCTGTGAGACCCTCAGTGATGTCTTTAAAGAAAGTGAACTTCTGTTGTAGGAACCAGGGATCCTGGAGACCCATCCCTGGCATCAAGGGCATTCCAGACAGCGTGGGGCCAGGAGATGCCATCAGCCTGCCTGGGGGATGAGGAATGTTTCCAGTGGAGGCAGGATTAAGGCCTTGGTGTAGTCTCTATTTTCAGAATGTTAAATGCAAATAGCAAAAGGAAGAATCATGTTACTGGGATGGCATTAGACAGGGTCAGGGGAGAAGTAGCCGCGTGGGCCTCTCACCCGCCACCAGAAAGGACAGAGGCTGCAAGTTGTTGGAAGTGCTGATGCAGATTGGTGAAGGACAATTTAATTGGGCACTTAGAGGTGAAGAGAGCAGTCCCATCAAAGGCCTTTTGAGAGACCATAGCCCATATTCTCTTCATGCCTGCTCTGATCCTAAAGCTCCTGATGGGGACTGAGAGGAGTATATGATCATTGCCATGGATTTTTTGGGTGTTTTTCAGACAGCTGCTTCTGCTCGGTGGCAAAGGCCCAGTTCCTGCCTTCTGGACATACTATAAGAACCTTTGTAGAAGAGAAGCTTTGCACACCGAGTAACTACTTCTGTATTTCTGCATTAGGGGAAGGGGAATTTAGGCATCTGGGAATGCCTGCAGGTGAAGGTTTCTGGGCTGTCATACATTTATTTTAATACATTCACTTTAAAACTGGTAAATGTGCTGCTTATTGCCAGAGAGGCTGAATTTTGACACTTTAATTAAAGGATTTGAAAGGTATCATAAACAAAACACTTCAGTTCTGGAGTCACATTCATCTTTCCCATACATATCCCCAAATGGTGTTCAGCTGTGATGAAAACATGGCATGAGAAGAGTAAGTGTAATAACAACCTAACCCGTGACAGAGCCAAGACTATTAAAGGATTAAGACTAAATATACAGTCTAAACCAAAGAAGACCCCTTCTGTCTGAAAGAAATATTTCAATCTGGCTTTGCAATTCAACCAGTCAAAGAAACCCCAGTCTTCATGACCAGAAGGATGTCCAAAACAAACCCATTCCCTTCCTATTCATCTGTTGCCATGTGAATTACTCCCTGGACTCAGTTCCACTGAAGCATTTAGTCACCCATAACTCTGTAGGTCTATTCTGTTCAGGCTTTTTATGATAAAATGGTTATTTTTCATATGTACATGTGTACCTATATGAAATGTGAACAGCTAAACTGTGATCCTACGAGACCACGCTCCATATTGCTTAAGGCTTGATATAATTTCCCTTTTTAAGAACTGGTAGTGACTTCCTTCACCATATGTCTGGGCTTGGCTTGTGCAGAATGTGTGGCTACGGAGTCTCTGCCAGCTATTTTAAGAACAGCACAATTCAAAGAAGAAAATCTTGTATTTCCCCTTGGTAGGTACCGATTTGAGAGAGCAGTAAGGGACTCTGTAGAATTGCACTGAGAGATCCCTTTGAAAGCCACCATTCTTGTTAACTGAGTTCTTGCTTATCTTTAGCAATGCAGCAGATTCTTTCTAAGCCTCTTACGTACTGAACTGTATGGCTGATTCATATCACTCCAGAAGAAATAAGCACCTAAATTTAGCCCAGTTTTAGCACACTGGAAGGACAACTGTGCCCATATGGAATCTGAAAGATCTTGCCAGAGTCCAGAAGTGTCTGAGAAAGAAGACGATGGATCAGCCACGGACATACTAGTTAGTGGGAGCTAAGGATTATTTTAGCCAGGTTGTACTTTCTCCTCACAAATAACTGAGAGGAAGTCTCCTCTCCTGTTAACAGAGTGCTCATTCATCCTCTGTTCCTACGGTATCATTTATAGCATGGAAAATATTTTGAAGAACCTAAAGATTTTGAAAATTCAAACCCAAAGGAACATTTTCCACTTACCCCTGACAAGCACTGTAGCGAACGAATAAGCCTCGCCATATTGATTCTTCACTTCAACACTGTATTCAGCAGAATCATCCATGGAGCACCTGGGAAAAAACCCCACATTTCCCCCATCTTATCTTTCAGTGATTGTTTGTGTCCTTCTGCTTCCCGTTGGTGTGTCTCCTTGTGCCCTTAATCTGCATGGACTTACCCACAGCAAGAAAATGTTGGCCATGATTAAAAGAGGAGCAAAAAAAAAAAGAGTCAAAATTATATAAAAATAATATAAATAGAAAATAAATAATATAATATAAAAATGATATTAAATTCTATTAAAAAGATAAAGCTTTACATTTTTTAGAAAGGTGTTTTTAAACCTCATGAGCTGTGGTTGAACTTGCTTCCTGCTAGCAAAGTTTTAGCTCAGACATGACACAGAAAAGGCAAGCAGGGTCAGTTTTCCAGAAGAATGATCCTTTTTCTTTGATTAATGTACACAGACTGGGAGTTTCAGGAGACCAGGGCTTGTTCAACTGAGAAAACCCTCAGAGAATAGCACATGCCTTGTGTTACCTGCTGATGTGCAGGGTCAGCATCCCAAACTTGTTTTTTGTCTTGTATTTTCCTGCGGGGGCCAGGCGAGGATCGATACGGACTCCGTTTTTATACCTGATTGAACACAGAGTAAACCGCTGCTTAGGAAAGGATGGAGAGACTGACTGGTAAAACAAACACTTCATTGAAAAATTAACCATGTAGGACTCAACAGAGGCAGAATGGGAAAGAGGAGCAGATGCAAGTCCATCTTTTACAGGTCTCTCACATCAATCCAAAACAGCCTTGCAGCACCCCAGACACCCTCCCTCCCTAGGTTCTGCCTGCAGGCAGCTCAGCATTGGCTTCTTTGTGTTCACTGGGGACCTGTGGGAGGTTTGTGTTCTCTTTGCCCTTTGAATAATTCAGAGAGGCTGTTCTGGAAGGACAGGGGACATCAGGAGCTCTGACGGTAGCAGAGTTAGCTGCCTACGAAGTCATTAGTAAGCCAAATGTTTGCATACTCGAAACCTTCCAGGGGAGGAACAGTCAATGGCTTTAACAGACTGATCAAAGTGCACCTTGCAAATTGTTTTTTGGAGGTTTCATTTGTTTCTGCCCTTCTATAACTAATGCTCAATGCTGCAGTCAGGCCCAGCACATAACACTCTCTCTCCTGTGGTCTGGTAAACATGCAAAGCAGAGTAAATGTAAGAGTTGGGTGTTATTTTCCAAACTGCAGGAGCTATAGCTGCTTAATGCTAAAACGTTCATGGCATCCACGGAAGCCAAGCCGTGATGGGGTGTGGGTGTGGTGTGTGTTGTGATTTAGTGCTGAGATTGATTTAGTGCTTGAGTGTGATTCAGTTTCTGACATGTAAAACTCAAGTTTTCCTGCAGAGTGGAGAACAGCACCAAGGGAGCAGAGAAATCTGCTTGAATTTCAGTTCTGTCCTAGAAGTCCCATAGGACTGTCCACTGCCTCCACAGTCCCCTGAACTCTTTACTGGTCTGAGCAGTAGAACTGGAGAATGGAAAGTGTTCTCTGTGATTTCTGAAGCTCTCCCTTCTTTCTTTCTAGCAGGACTCAATCACAGGATATCTTTGGCTAGAAGAGACCTTTTAGATCATCAAATACAACTTTCAACCCAGAAGATACTAACTGCTCTGGTTGCTTCCCAAGAGCACACCCTGAGCGTTAGCCACGGGGGCAGTAGGAGTCATTGCCATCCACTGACGTACCAGGTAACGTGCGGCGGTGGGGAAGCCAGGACTGTACAGGCCAGTGTCACATTCATCCTCTCCCAGACTGTGTGTGCTCTGAGTGGGATCCAGAACATGGGTGGCCGCCCTGATCGCAGCTCAATGTATTCCTTCTC
The DNA here is from genome assembly GCA_028565055.1 of Phoeniculus purpureus. Taxonomy (NCBI): domain Eukaryota; kingdom Metazoa; phylum Chordata; class Aves; order Bucerotiformes; family Phoeniculidae; genus Phoeniculus; species Phoeniculus purpureus. The sequence goes on along the minus strand of JAOXOE010000771.1, from coordinate 5,740,560 downwards.
CACACGGGCCTTTTCTACAGCCTGGGACAAGGGGACACTAAATCAAGGCAATGGAAAGGGATTCTTTTCTAATTACACACATTCTTTTCAAAAGGGAAGTGTGTGATAAAGCTTTGGTGGCAGGAGTATAAGGCTTTAGGGTTAGTGTCCTCTCCAGAATGCTAATCAGTCTTGGCAATTTTAATCCTGTTGGCATTTCTGCTACAATAGAGATGTCTGATCTGACCTTCCTCCGAAGGGCCTTCCGGTCAGCTCTCACGCGCAGCAGCCTGCAGTTCTGAATAACCTCCTTTTCCAGCTTCTCCATGTCATTCCCAAACCGAATTGTCTTCTGTCCTCTCTGTTCTAGCTCTAGGATTGCAGCTTTTCTTCTCAGTTTGTAATCCCTGAACACAGGATGATAAAAGGCAACAGAAGTTCAGATAATGCTTTTTATTTCACTTTGGCCAGTAGTGTTGGTGTTCTGTAGGACATTTGTTTAAATCACAACAAGTGTTGAGGCTAGGACAGGATGGGTAGGAATGGCAGGTGGTTTTGCTTTGATGGCACAGGAAGAGGACCCACTGTTTGACCACTTTTAATCCTGGACAGTGAACTGGGAGAAGGATTAAAGGGAGGAGAGCTCTTTAGCTTGTTCAACGATCACAGAAGGATGGACAGCAGGTTCATTGCCAAAATTTTCTAGGAAAGAGGGGGAGTCCCATCTGTTACTGTGAATTTATTAATCTCATTGATTTTTATTCTTCTGCAGTCTGGTTCCTCTAAGGCCCTTGTGAACAGGGCAATGTTATTCATTATCACAGGTACCAAGGTGCTATCATTTAATTTCCAACATTTTAGTTGAGGACTGGTGTTTTTAAAGGAAGAGCCTCTTCACTGAATGTGCTTTTTCTGCTTCCAACAAAAGGAGTTGAAGACCATGGCCCTGTATACAGTGGTTGTATTTGAGTTACCGCGATTTCAGACTTACTGTGGTATTTCAGACGTCAAGGCAAGGGCAGCTGCTATCGATAACTCTGACGGGCTGAAAGTCTCTTCCTCCTCACTTCCAGAGGGAGATGCATGTGAAAAAATCCAGACAAGGTTCCATAATTTCATGAACTCAAAATTCAACAAACCTGTGAGTGCTCAGTGCTGAGTGTAGAAGTCCTATCTGGACCTCATTTACTCAGCCTGTGCTGAGTGTGTCCCTAACCCTGTGCCTTACCTGCTTTTGAACTTTCTCTTGCTTGTTGTGGAGGTCATTTCCAAGCTCTGTTTCCTCTCCTCCTGTTGCTCCACCTCTCTATGGTGGAAGAAGGTTCGGGTGCCCATGCTGGGAAGACAAAATGGACTTTCTTGCTGGAATAGAATAAACCATAAAGTCACTTCCAGATGAGACACTTCTACAGAACCTCTTTAAGTTACCCTACAGTCTTAGCTTTGCTCCGTTGTTCATATAATCATAGAATCATTCGGGTTGGAAAAGACCCTTTGGATCATTGAGTCCAACCATCAGCTCTGATTTACAAGTTCACTCCTAAACCAGATCCCCCAACACTACATATAAGTTACTTAAACACATCCCGGGATGTGGACTCAACCACCACCCTGTAGGACCCATTCCAGAGCCTGACCACTCTCTCCATGAAGAATTTAATACTAATTAAAATAATAATTTAGTAATACTGTCTTCTGGCAATAAAGCTATGGAAGGGGTTTGGTTTGTGATGCTTCTGTGAAAAATGGAACCAGATGAAGAAATTCCTAAATGTTTAAAGACAGCTGAAGCTGTAACAGAACAGCAAATAGGCAGCACTTTGTGGGTAGATTTATTTTCCTAAGACTGATCTTGTGGGTATTCTTCCATGAGATCACACCCTCTGTACTGTGTCTACTCGACTGAGGAGCATTGTGAGAAGGGAGGTTAGAGGGACATGGAAGATTAGGGACAAAATCAGGTTGGAACATCAGCTAGTGAGACAGAGAGGAACAGCTTAGCAACTGGAAACTATATTGCAGAGGTGGGTATGATGCCAGATAGCGTGTGACTTGTAACCCAGGTTGTGACCACAGCATGTCCTGACCCTGCCTGGGTGTGCCAGGGGTTAGATAAAGGAAAGCTGCTGTGCAGAAATCACTTGGTGTTCTGGAAAATCCAAGTGGTTTTCTGGAACTAACCAGTTCTAGTTGTCCTTGCTGAAACAGAGCAACTCTTCAGCCTGCAGTCCCTTCTAGGTTTGTGGCCTGCTCACAAGAACAGTTATAGTTCAATATTTTAAGAGGATAAATGCTTTATACAGTTCTTTGAGTGCATCTCGAGAGATCAGCTGTTTCCTCTTAGGTCTTATAAAAGAGTTGATCAATCCTGGGGAAAACTTCTCATCCTTCAAATCATTAACCTTAAACGAATTGCTCAGAAAGAGTCTGGTTTTCCTCAGAGTGACCAGAGGAGCCTTCCCAGAGAAATCCCTCGTCTGCAGGTGAAACATGGGGAGCAAACATCAGTGCTCTTGGCTCCCATCCACCTCCTGCATTAGCTGCTGAAGAACCAGGCTGTTGCTGCAGCTTCTGCTCTGAGAATAAGCAGTAGGTTGCTTTTAGGCACCGACTAATGACTGGGCATTAAACAAAAGTCAATTGTGAAAGCATTTCCCTCCTTATCTCATGCTGTCCTACAACTGTTTCAGAAATGTACAGCATGATCCTTAACCCGCTCAGATTTTCACGTTCTACCAGCTTAGGTTACTTCATAAAAACAGCGATGGAAACGTAATTGTGGCCGAGTAATATTTGGACAAACATGCTTGTAAATCTTTCCCTAGCTCATGTTCCCTTCGTGAAATTTTCCCTTGGCAAATCCTGCACCTGGATTTTAGTTTTACTGCTTTCTAATCTTAAAGCAATAAAAAATCACAACCCCCCTCAGCTTTTACTGGTACAATTTTCTGTTGATCTAAAATAAATGGGTTAAAAATCCAGCCCGTGGTAACACACAGCTGTATGGAAAACAGAGCTGTCGTGGTAAATGCATAAGATCCCCAAATGCAAACGAAAACACGGAATTATCTCGGTAATATTTCCTCAGTAGATGTTAACTTTGGCATAAACAAAGAAATGTTGGCACGTATGAGAAGGAGAAAAGTAAAACAGGCTTTTGTGGATAAAATATTGTTGTAATTTCATAGAATTCAACTCTCTTCAAGACTATTTCAGCTGCAGGATGACTGCTGGGATCAGCTCTTTGTTTCCATTTTCATGGATAGCTATTGATCCAGGTTAATTTTTGCTCTAAAATGTTTTTTCTCTCTCCCTGGACAATTTTCAGCACTTTATAATCTGCTGTTTATTGTAAAGGTACAGAGTTCCCATCTGCTAAAACCTTTTCAATTCAAGTAAATAGTTTTTTTCTAAACAGACCAGTAAAACAAAATCAATTCTCGTGAGAAAACATGAAGTCAAACAGCATTTTCGTAAGAACAGCACTGGAAAAACAGTAGTGGCACTTAAAAATAGGTACAATCATGAAGCACAGTCTATCTCTGAAGAGCAGTTCAGCTAAACTGATCACACAGAGCTACTGATGCTGCTATGAAGGTCTTAGAAAATCTTGCCATAAACTAATTTATTTAGAGAGAAACCAAACTCACCCTGTGAAGACTACAGTGAGAGTGCCTGTCCTCGTGAAAGAGAGGGGACAAAGGAGCGTTTCCTTCTCCCTTTTGATGACACTAAGAATGACTCTCCCCAAAAGAATGTTCCCCATGTTTGAGTGCCCATCCTGGAGTCTTAAATATAGTATCTGACCATGCCATCACAATGACAATGGGGAGACCCGGGCAGGGCTTATGCAGCCAGAGCTGTTTACTCCAACGAATCACAAACTCTTTTTCAGATGGGGCAAATTATTGCCTTTGCCGAATGATACAAGACAAGGCAGGTGCCTCCAAACTCAGGCATCAGAGTATTGGATTATCTTCTGCTTAGGGTAGAAGCTCACAAAGCATCTAAAATGAATTATGAGCGTTTTAATCTCCTCCAGGGGTTTCCCTTGGGTTAACTTTGCCATTGCTGCATAATAGAGCGAAATCATTTTGACATCTCTTTAGTGAACGCCAGCTCTGGCCAACTTATGTCAGTGTATAATTAGATCAGGAGCTAACAGCAGCTCTAATGTTTTGGTTGGCTGCGACTATCACACTTTCCATATTAGAGACAAATGAAGCCTTGCTGCATGGAGGGGGTGAGCGTATGTATCCAGCTGCCCCTGGTGGCATCTAAGGGTCTGGGGTAGGGCAAAAGAGCAGAGACTGCTGGTTTTCCATTTGTTTGAGACAATCTTGCAGCTCCAGCATTCAGGATAAATCCTCAAAGGGTTTATCCGTTCCATAATGGCAGAAGCAGTCAGTATTTTTTGTAGTGCCAGAAGGAGAAATGAATGTTTGAAGGTAGCAAAGCTCTGAGGCTGCAAGACCACTTTGAGAGCCAGATGTTTTCTGGCTCCGTTTTATTAGCTGAGGAGTCAGCAGAGCAGTTCTGGGCTTCTCACAGCTGCTGGAAGTCTGCAAAGAGGATAGTAAGAACACAACATTGCCATACTGGATGAAGCTGAAAGTCTGTTCAGCCCAGTGTCCTGCCTCTTGAGAGCGGCCCATAGCTTTTCCTGATCAGGCTGCAACACTTTATTGTCACTAGCAGTCCTATCCCTGTTCAATTGCCTAATTCCTTTTCAACAGTTTTCCAGTTCTGACCTCCAGGAAACCCTGTGCAAATGAATTCCACCATCACATCTGGCAGGGTTTGAGTCCCAGGTCAGTAGGATCTATTCCAAAAACCTTTGTTTGCTTCATCACCCAGCTAACCCAAAGCTGACCTCCAGCAGCACTACAATGATTTCTGTGTGTGAAGTTTCTCTAGTGGCCGTTCCAGACGTTCCTAAGAAAGCAATAACCAGGTACTGCTGGACATCGTTCTCCTAATGATAGGTATAAGCTGTCTGAGTGAAGGAATCCTTTTCTTGCATTGATTTTGAACTATTTAATGACCATTTGAACGCTTTATGAATTTGTATTATGAGAAGTAATGAGCCACTGTCATCTATTCTGCACAATATTAATGAATTCATTCATCTTTGTCCTATCAACCCTCTGTTGTATGTTTTAAGGAGAAGAGTCTTATGCTTTTTCTCAAACCTCAGACCCTTATTGTTCTCTTTTTCTTACAACATTGGGGGATTGGACTAGATGATCTTTCGAGGTCCCTTCCAATCCCTAATGATTCTGTGATTCTGTGATCTCTTACAAGCAAGACTTGCAGCTCTCAGCCTGAGAGGAGAGAAGATAACACATGGACACTTGAAATCCTCTGAACCAGCAAGTGTGAGGTCACTGGTCAGCTCTGCGATCCGGCTGCAGCACGGGTTCTCTCATATAATTCTGCTGCATCATTACCTCCCAATTACTAACAGCAGTCCTGTTAGGCCAGGGTGACACTAGAGCTGAGATACAATGTCTGTTTTGTTAGGGTTCCTAATACTTTCAACTGTGCTTCATTCTGTCTCCAGAATTCTGGGGCTTTAATTTTATTCCTCAGGTAAGGTTTTCCCTGTTGAAAAAATCGTTGGTGAGTTTTTATAGTCTTCAAACAGGGCACCTCTCTGTGCCAAAATAAATAACGAGCAAATACCAAGGGAGAACGTGAGCCTCAGCCTCCCCAGTAAGTTCATCCCTGCATGAGAATCACTAGTGAGTTCCCAGCAGGGCTGCTGGTGCAGGGAAGGGCTAAGTGCCAGCTCCCAGATAGCTGAGAAGACAAAGAGTCAGACTTTGCTCTAGGGTTACAGCTGCCACCTGCTATCCTGATACCCTTGGGACAACTGGAGCTGCAATGCCCACCTGTCATCACCATGACATCTGCCTGGGAATAAGCACAGCCTTTGTGCAGAGGCACTTCTAGATTTATCATCTAGAGCTATCCAAACTGTTATCTGGAAACATGGAGAGAAACGAGGAGCAGGGTGCTGTTGGATACAGATGGTCTGCATGGGGAGACCTTTGAAACCATGCCGAAATCCTGTTGTTTATCTTCCCAGAAGGTGAACAAGATCATTATTAGATCCTGCTATGGCTGTTTGCCAAGATGATGCATTTTGAATCAAACAAGGTTATCAGTTTGATTAGGAACAGCAATGAAGCGGAAGGCTGTAAGGTCAGTGTGTGTTGAGAGGGGATGGATGAGTGCTTTCCACCCACAGCTGAAATAAAGCTCCACAGCGTCAACATCTGTTCCAGAAAGTAATAGTTTTAGAAGGGATGATCTTCACAGTAAATTGAAGAAGTGACTCATGAGACAGGAATTGATCTCCTCCTGCTTCGTGTGTCAAGGCCTAAAAGATCAATATTGACTTAGCCATGATCAGAGCAGGAAGTGGAGAATATTGCTGTCAGCCACCTTACAACGTGGCGTACGGAGCTTCTCCTGACTGTGTTCCCTGTTCATTCCAGTTGTTAGGGATAGAACAGACAGGGTTAGGATGGGGTTGCTGGGTTCTTAAGTCTTTGGGATCAGTCCTGCTGTAGCAGCCTTTGTGTGTAGTCAGAGGCAAAGGAGATTTAAGGTATTTAAAGCGCTTGAAGAAGAGATCATCTCACCAGCTGTGGGACAACTGGCACCTACATCCATTCTAAACTGTGGCCCTGAGCTTTCTGCACCTCAATTTGCATCTCTCTTCCTCCATCCATACCAAGAAGATATATTTATAAGGGCTGGACATGATCGGACTCTGTAGCAGGAGGTCTGCAGGGGGATTTGGAAAAGGTTTTACTTAGGAAATGTGTTTTTTAGCAGCGTCATCAAATGTTCCCCTAAGGCCCCCTTCCCTTCCACACTGCACTCCCCATACTGACCCTGTGCTTTGGGCTGCATTTCACAACGTCAGCCAAAATGTTGACATTGTGGCATCTGTTTATTTCCCCAAGTAGCATCACCAGGAATGTTGCTGACATAAGATGTGCAGCCCATGGGCAACTCTGAAATGAGATACCACTAGCTTGAAATACAGCATCTCCAGGGGTGAGAGAGTGGAGCAGGATGTTACCGCTGAGGTCTCACACTCCTTTGGAAGCAGCAGTTGAGCTGCTGCAACTCCTGTAGCCGCTGTGTTTCTGTGGGTATTGGGGTTGATGGTACAGTTAGGACACAGAGTGCATGCACCAGCTCAGAGAAAGTTTCACAAACCCTGTGATACTGAACAGTGTGAAATATAAGTGCTACAATGGGAATATCCTGCTGCCCACACCACACGCATGGCCGTACCGTCTGTACCCAGTGCTGTGACATCTCTTCACCACATCTGGCGTTTGGTCATCTTGGCCTTGTTATGACCTGGCCATAGTACTTTGATTGTTAGTGATGCTGGAGTGAGGAGCTGAACCTGTCCTTGTAAAGTTTCTAAGACTATTCCTGTAACTCTGAGTTGAATTCTCAAACCCTTTTACCTCACAAGACTATAGTTTATTTGCAAAATCACACCAAAGCAGGTGGAATTTAGCTGTGGCAGGGGATTGGACTAGATGATCGTTCGAGGTTTCTTCCAATCCCTGATGTTCTATGTTCTGTGTGTTCTGTGATTAGCTTCAGCTTCCCTGCACTGAGACAACACCTGAGTGCGCTCATGAGTAAAAGGGCTGAGTTTTCCTTTTGGCCAGCCTTTGCCTGGCCCTGCTTTTCAAGTGAGCACTTCCCCATACCATTCATACTTGCTTATTCCTGGAAACGTCTCAGTTCTCTAAAACTGATGTCACCAGACACTCACACTTTTTGACCATAGGCTGGAGCTACCCTTCGTCCCTTAGGATTTCAAGAGGAGTGTGGCTATTCCAGAGAAAGAAATGAGCAGCAGCTCAAAAATATGTCAGACCCAGGCCAAGGCTGCACTGATCTGTTGCAGGGATGAAAAAGGCTTTATCTTTCAACAAGTATTAAAGAGCACAGTGGGGTGATTTAACAGAACTGCTGCATCAGGAGCTATTACCAGCATTTCAATAGCTGCTTTAAAGGTAAAGTCTGTATGGTTGAAGTAGCCTGTTTCTTTGCACAAGTCATATAGCCAAGGACAGACACCAAAATAGATTTAATTCTTTTACTGTGCTATGACACAGCTAGTTCTTTCATGTTTGCCTGAATGTCTTCAAAGGATGAATATGTCTGGGACCTGGATCTCTGTGGTGTCAGTTAAGAGCAAATAGAGCTTTTGTTGTAAAGTTTGCTACATTTCCAGTAAACTGGACCTGGAATTTGAACCTGAATCTTAACTCAGCTTGCAGACAGTCCAGCTCGTAGTAAATAGCAAGAAAATAAAAATGCAAGGAGTACAGGTCCATTATTTAAGTGTAAAGATACAGTATTGCAGCTCACCAAGAAGGAAATGCATTAATGCAGGTGCAGATCTCCATGTGAGAACGACAGTGGCCGCAGTGTGACAGCTCTGAGCCACATTAACACATCTGAGATGGATGAGCTGCATCTATTGCTCCTTGCAGGGTAGGCTGCTAGCTCACACAAGCAAATGTAATCTGGATTTTAATATAATCAAGTCATCCTAATAAAATTCTGTGTTTTCATCCTCATCCCACAGTACTTTTAAGTTCAAATCCTTGAAGAGCATAGAAAGGGGAGGGCAACCTAGCTCCTTTGCTGCCATTAACATTTCTGATTCTTGAGTCTCTGGGAACTGCAGTTCATTTGCAAAACATGAGAATGAATCTGACAAAACCCCCTGCTCAATGCTGTTCTCTCCAGGGTGCTTGTTTCCAGTACTGACTGAGAAGAGGAGGGCTGCTGATAGAGGTGATGACAGTTCTTCCTCTGGAACACAGTCTGTGACCACTTGTACTGAAGACAGTAATGATGGCAGTTCTGTTGTCTGTTGTCTGTAGCATCCTTCCTGTTCCAGCAAAGACAGTGACAGCTGGGGCACACACACTCCACTTTCCATCCCCTCCGTCTGCAGCAGCAGTTCCTGTGGTTGCCTGGAGTTCCCCCGTAAGAGAACTGACTCTCTTGTGTGACCACTGTTCAACAATGCCAGGTTTGGCTGCTGCTTTTCGTAATTGCAGTGGCTGCAGCTCTTATCCAGCATCTGGGTTTTGAGCTTTACACCAACAAAACTATCAGGAGAAACTTTCTCCACCATTTGGGTCATCTGCATCTCCTTGATGTTGACGTAGTCTGAGCCTTCGACACATGCCCCATAGGCTGGGGGCAGGATATTGCTGGCCACAGCAGTAGGAACACTTTGCTTTCCTAGCTGAGGAGCATAGGAGGTAGGAGCTGGATTTGCCAGGTGGGGTGGCTGAGCAGGCTGCTGGAATGTTGGTACCTCTCTCTGCTGCTGATAGGCAGTTTCTGGTGGACGGGAAGACCATGGTGGCTCCAGTGTTCTGCCCAAATGGTGGCTGATCTGTGATAACTGCACTTCAGGGATGACAGCTGAAGGTTTGGGTAATGTAATGGGCTTTATAATGTGCTCCACAGTCAGTGTGAGAGGCTGGAATGATGAAATCCCTCTGAAGTCCTGTTGAAGTAGACAAACAAGAGCTATTAACAAGAAGCTGTGACTTTGAAGGTTTGCTTTAGATTCTTTACATTTTTCTTTGGAGAAGCAGCTGTAAAAGCCAGTAACAACCACCAAGGATCTGCTCTGATGACAAAAGAACTGTGTTTTTCTCCTGGGAATTGACCCTTCAGGGGAATACATATGTCATTATGCATCAGGACAACAGAGCGATCCTAAAACATGAGGAAGAAAAAGTCCTGCTTTAATTTTTGCAGCACCTTGAAGTATGGAAATAGATTGCCCTTGAGCTCCTTTAGCATGCAGAAACCACACAGGAGGTGAAGGGTAGGTTAGAAGAGCCAGGGCCACCGTGAGCCAGCAAAGTGCCCTTGTGGCCAAGAAGGCAAACGGCATCCTGGGGTGGTTAGCAGATCGAGATAGATTCTTCTCCCCTTCTACTGTGCTCTGGTGCGACCACATCTGGAATCCTGTGTCCAGTTCTGGGCCCCTCAGTTCCAGAAGGACACAGAACTGCTGGAGAGAGTCCAGCACAGAGTCACGAATATGATGGAGTAGAAAACCCCCCTTATGAGGAAAGGCTGAGGGAACTGTGTCTCTTTAGCTTGGAGAAACAGAGACTCAGAGGTGACCTCATTAATGTTTATAAATATGTGAGGGGTGAGTATCAGGAGGATGGAACCAGGCTCTGCTCAGGGGCACCCAATGATAGGACAAGGGGCAATGAGTGTGAGCTGGAATAGAGGAGATTCCACATCAATGTGAGAAGGAACTTCTTCACGGTGAGGTGACAGAGCACTGGAAGGGGCTGCCCAGGGGAATTGTGGATTGTCCTTCTCTGGGGACGTTTCAAACCCTCCTGGCCGTGTTCCTGTGTGACTTGGTCTAGGTGATCCTGCTGTGGCAGGGGGACTGGACTGGATGATCTTTCGAGGTCACTTCCAATCCCTAACAGTCTGTGATTCAAGAGGAACTAGTGGTTTTAGCTGTCAAAGCTGATACTTCCTTTTCAAGGGCCTAATTTAGGGGAACTTCTGAGTCTGCTTTGCCAGTGGTTGCAGCAATTGCCTAGACACTGCTCCTGTCTGCTCAGGCATCCTCCTCAATTCAGGGTACCATTTAAGCGCAGGCACACAGTTCCCAGCGTTTGGAAGATTTGCGAGAACAGTTTGAGATCACTTACCAAAGACATGGGCTGCGCACGGTGTTGTTTGATGTATTTGTAGATCACATAACTAATAGCAGCGAACACCAGTCCGGCGCAGAAGGCAAGTGCCACCAAGCAGTAGAGAAGCCACGTCTTGTCTGGTTAGATGAGAAGGGAACAAATGGAAAACATTGCTTCAGAGAGTTGGATTAGAAAAGCTGCATGAGATTGGGGCAGTAATTGTAGGTGTAATTACTTAGATTAGGAAGGTCAGGGCTGCTTCAGTATCTTTAGCAGGACTGAAAATCAGTCTGTGTTTCCAATATCCCAGCCCAATTTTCAAATCAGCAGTTCAAAGCCTCACCTGCTTGTGTTTTAACCCGAAAGACTTGAGGTTTGCTGCTTTTCTGGAGGAGAGAGATGTGTACTGATACGTTATACTCAGTGTCTGGGTCCAAGTTGGAGACTTCAAACTCTTTGTTGAGCTCATTCTTTGTCCACTATTTAAAATAAATGCAAATTCTGTATTTTAGAAAGAGTCAACAAATACATTTTTTTCAAATTCAGCATAAAATGTTATTTACTCATAGGGTGCTCTAGGGTTCTAATTATTCTCTCTCTATGGGGTGCTAATTAAAGAATGGGCATTCCACTGTTACTGTGTTTAATTGTTGCCTTGAAATACTTCAGTAACTCTCTGCTTTTAGTCCCCAGTGGTTTTACTTTCTCCTGCACTTACACTCCCCTTGGAAACGCCAGGTTTTTTTCCAGCTTAAAGTTCCTCTTGTCTGCTGAGAGTCAAAGACTCTGAGATGTCCCCACATTCATCAGAAACCCTGTCACAGAATCATGGAATCACAGAACATTAGGGATTGGAACTGACCTTGAAAGGTCATCTAGTCCAGTCCCCCCACGACAGCAGGATTCCCTAGATCCAGTCACACAGGAACATGTCCAAGTGGGTTTTCAATGTCTCCAGAGAAGGAGACTCCACAACCCCCCTGGGCAGCCCCTTCCAGTGCTCTGTCACCCTCACCATGAAGAAGTTCCTTCTTAGATTTATGTGGAACCTCCTCTCCATCATGTCCAAGCTCTGAGGTCCTTCTCCATGAGACACAAAAGGTGATGCCTTACCTTTTGGTGTGTTCTTTGGTTGAATATTGCCAAGTGATAATCAACAGGACCAAACTTGCTATAAATGTCCTCTATGGTCAGCAGATGGCCATCGTCCCCTTGCAGTGGGGTGTAGGGGGAGCGTATAAGAAACTTTATGGACCGTACGTAAGGAACATACTCCACCGCTGGTGCTCCAATAACAGCTGGGACAGATAGAACAGCCAGCGTCAGGTGATAGAGTTAAAGCTGATATAATGTCAGATCATCTACAGCTGATACAGTTAAAGTTGTTATAGTGTCAGATTACCTAATATACATCTTACCTCCCCCCTGCCCAGGGCACTTGGGTAGCTGCTCCCTAAATTCCTGTCCCCATCCTCCACCAGAGTTCAGCTCTGTTGTATCTGTGCTTATCTGCAGCAAAAGGCACACTACACCCAGCATTTAACCCTACCTGTGACAGCACATTTCATAGGTGTGGTCAGGGCTTTATGTGTTTAATTATTTTAATTTTTAAATAAGCAAAGCAAGCAGTGTCTCTTTACAGCTTATTCTGTGCAAAAGTCTGAAAGCTTTTCATAGTCACTGACTGCTACAACCACCTTGAATTATTCTTGACTTGTAAGCAGAGGAAAGATCTTAGTTACAGAGCCACTAAGGCTCCCAAAGCTGTTTTATGGCTGTGGTAGAGCTCTCTTAGGGGTTGGGGACATTTAGTACCCATTGGTCTGGCAGCTTATCCTGGTTTTCGTGAGTTCACATTTCATAGCTTCTAGGACAGACTGTCCTCCGGTTGCCCATCCTGTCTCTTACTAGTTTCCTTCTGCCTCTTTTCAGACTTAACAGCAGTTCTTCTTTCAAGGGCATCTGGCCTCTCCTTTTCTTCTCTAATCCCACTTTGGTGTCGGATCTCAGGGTCCTGCCCATTTGTTCCTGACCCACTAACAAGCCTTCTCCTGGCCTTCACTTCCCTTCCTATCAAGAACGGAACCCTGCAGTACTGAAATGAGAGGAAATGCTGTCCTAAACACCAGCAGGACTTGGAATGAATCCCCTGCAGGCAGGATTTCATCAATTTCAGCAGTGGTACGTACTCTCTTTCCTGGGCTCAAATCTTTCAGAGTGCACCCAGTTGGAAGAGCAGTAGTTGTGGCTGGTAGCCCTCACCCTGGCGTAGTAATGCTCCGTGAAGTTTTCTGTTTCATGAGTGAGGTTGCAGAAAGTTTGGATGATACCCTGGCACTCACGCTTGTTAAGCCAGGATTTTTCTCCATACCTGAGGATGAGATAAGCTTTTAGTGTCTGTGGTGCCAGCCTTCTCCAGAAAGATCCAAACAGGCTGTTTTGTTTGTAGTTGCCCAACTCTGACATTTAGTGGTTGCGTGTGAGTTTGCTGCAGAGTCCCAAAGGCAGCAAAGCTCTTGGGTAGAACTGGTTGGATTTAGTTCTAGTGACTGAACCAGAGGGAAACAACTGCTGTTACCTGTGTTTACAGGTGAGGAAACTACAGAATAGAGGAAGCTGCTGAAGGCCAAGAGTAGCTCAGTAATGATGTAAATCTAGTGACCCAAAACGTAAAAGCTTTTGCTTAACTGAACACATCTACCCATTCACATTACCCTCTCCTTTACTGGGTTCTGGTCTAAGCAGAACCATTTCATAACAGTCAAACAAGCAGCAGAAACAGCAACATCTGCTTTTCTTTCTTGGCCCTTCTTTTATCTGAGAACAGTGGCCCGAAGATGAACAGAACCCCCAAACCAAGCAAACATCACATACTGTTTGTATTGGACGTCAAACACAGTGCCAGGGGGAAGATCTGCAGCAGTTTCCCATGTCAGGATATTCTCAAAGTTTGTAGAAGAAAATGCTGCACGTTTCACACATGATGACCTCTCCGTAGGCACAGTGCCTAAGGGAGCAGAGAAACTTGCGTTAAAATGGATGTTCTGGCATCTCAGCCCTCAGATGAGCAGGGTTCCAATGCTGCTCAGCCTTGTGGTGAACAGAAATATCAGGCATTCTGCTTCCCATTTGATAAGGGTTGGCTGTGAAGAAGCCTGAGCAGAATTCAGACCGCACACACGTCGCTCTGTACACTTTGCAGATTGTTAACTCATCCCAAAGAAATGTAAGTCAGGAATTTTTACAGAAAAGTCTCAAAAACACAAGATTAAAAGGAAAGTCCTTGAGCTCCTTATCAGGTTTCTCAAAGCAGTTAAAGGGATGGAAAACTAAGAAAAGTAATATTTTTCTTAGACTTAGGGAAAGGCTGATGAGGAGAGGCTGAGGGAGCTGGGAGTGTTTAGCCTGGAGAAGAGGTCATGCAGGGGATGACCGTTTCCCTCTCTACAACTCTCCAAAGGGAAGTTGCAGTCAGGCTCTTCTCCCAGGCAACCAGTGCCAGGACAAGAGGGCAGGGCTTGAAGCTGCCAGAGGAGGGTTAGGTTGGATGTTAGGAAGCCCTTCCTCATGGAAAGGGTGCTCAGAGCCTGGACTGGGCTGTCCAGGGCAGTGGTGGAGTCTCCATCCCTGGAGGTGTTGCAGGACAGCCTGGCTGTGGCCCTTAGTGTCCTGGTGTGGCCGCTGGGGTGATGTAGGTCCTGATCTGGGCTGGCTGAGCTCGGAGGGCTTTTCCAGCCTCAGTCATTCTGGGATTCTGTGAATTGCTTTTAAGAAAAGACATATCAAGAGACTTTCTTGAACCCCTTACCCAAATTATGTGTAATTTACTGACTTCAAAGAAGCACTGGCTCAGGAGGACACTCCTGTGATGCTCTGTATGTTTGTCACAGAACTTTGTTCCATTTATCACCTTCCATCTTCAAACTAGTCAGAGTTCTGCTTCATTAATCGCATTAAAAGGCTGTTCCTGATCCTCCCGCCTCTGATGGTTAAAAATTACACTTCTGATTTCCACCTCAACTTATTTATAGCCCGTTGATTCACGTTGTCACATAAGCAGCACTAGAAATACAACATTGAAAGCTGATCTTTAACAATCTGGACAGAGAACGAGTCTAAAGCCCCTATTTTTGTTGTTAACCAAGAATAAGATGGGATATTTTCCCAATAGGAATTTGTACTTCAAGAGCAGGTGAGCAGACAGCGGAGATGTCCTTTTACTGATTCCAAACCGTTTTGTGGTCACCAAGGTCACAGAAGCAGAAAATGAGAGGACACAAGTTGCCAAGGATGGGGCTTCTTTATTCACATCCTTATAGGAACAGATTAGCTCTTCTGGCCTGGGTTGTACAGCAACAAAACCCTCTTCCTTGCACAGTGAAGCTCATGTTCCAGCCAAGTTCCAGATGCACAGAAACTCCTTCTGTTATCTCCAGGGAATTTTGTGCATCCCAGCAATTGAAAACCAAAAGGCTGCAGGTGAAACTATTTCATCTTGAAAAAAACCCCCTGCTTTCCACCAGAAGATGCCTATCTGGAGCTATGTCAGTGTTTCCTAGCAATGGCCTGTGGAAATATCGAAGAATTTTATTCCAAAGACACATTTGAGAGGGTATCTTATCCCTCCCTGCTAGAGGAGGAAATGCAGTGTAAAGCTGCTGCTTTCTTGCTTTGGTAGCAGTAATAAGCTGTAACCAAGCTCTCATCATCCATGTGATTCGAAGGGTTTCTTGTTACCTGACCTGCCCCAGGGAATGGTTTACTCCTTGCACTGGTTCTGCCTTGTCCCACTGGTGGCTGTGGCCCCTCCATGTCAGTCAGCTGCAAACCAGCCAACAGAAGGAGGATGTGGACCTATTGGAGCGAGTCCAGAGGAGGCCGCAAAAATGCTCAGACGGTTGGAGACCCTCTGCTCTAGGAACAGGATGAGAGAGTTGGAGTTTTTCAGCCTGGAGAGGAGAAGGTTCTGGGGGGACCTGATAGTGACTTTCCAACCACTGAAAGGAGCTGTTGGTAGGCTGAAGAAGGCTGTTCCCAAGGGCGGGGAAGGATAGGATGAGGGGTAATGGTTTGAAGCTGGAAAAGGGCAGAGTGAGGCTGGACAGGAGGAAAAAGCTGTTGAATATGAGGGTGGGGGATCCCTGGAAGAGGCTGCCCACAGAGGGAGTAGAGGCCCCATCCCTGGAGCCATTCAAGGTTGGGCTGGCTGGGGCTGTGGGCAACCTGGTCTGGTGAGTGCTGGCCCTGCTTGTTGTAGGGGGGTTGGACTGGGTGCCCTTTGGAGGTCCCTTCCAACCCTATGATTCTATGATTTCTGTGAAACTGGGGTTGGACCTGGCACAGCTCAGTGTGCTGGAGCAGGTTAAAAGCTGGTGATGCCCATCCAGGTCTGCTGATGGCACCAGTTCAACACCACTGTGTTCATGTTCCCTTTGTTGAGATGTTGTACCAGCAAAGACCTCCTCTGTGTGTGATTTCTGAGGTGTATGATCTTCACAGGGGAAAGCTGCTGGGACTCTTTGCTGCTTGGCCATATCTCCTTGCAGAGCTTGGCCAGGAGGCTCAGCTGCAGCTTGGGACACACATGTACTCCTGGACCATTTCAGACCTGAAGGTGGCTACAGGTTGCAGAGCCTCAGGAAACCAAATTTCATTCCAGGCCAGCACAGCCAGGCTTGTCCTTCTGCTTGGATTGTCTCAGCACCATCACTGTTGCTTAAACCCTTTAATACTCTGTCCCTGTGCCTGGCCAGCTGGCTGCCCACCCACCCAACTTGCCATTGCCGCATTTATCTGGGCTCTGCACCTACATTTTGGCTGTGTGGGAGGAGGAGAGACAGCTGCCAGGGCCATGTGTGCAGCCAGCACCCTGGCAGGCATCGAGGCTGTCACCCACCTCCCCACAGACCCCTGAGTGGGAGCTACCCTATGAGGTATCACAAATGGCCAGGGGCACTACCACGGTCACCTGGCCCTCAGGCACCCTGGAGCACCCTGGAGCATCTCTAATGAGCTGTATTTTGTTCCCTTGGTGCACATAGGTTTCAATGACCTGGGTTTCTTTTTCCTTTGGTGCCAAGAGACATCACAAGATGTTATTGATTTATTGCCCACATGAGCTCACGCTGCCGTACGGCTGCAGGATCCCCCTCAATCTGCTAAATCAATAGCTCCAGCCCCTTCGTGAAGAGCTAATGGAGAAGGCTGTGGATTGATAAATTTCCCTCAGATCCAGTCAATGGAGGAGTTAATCCAGTTTGGTATCTGGAAGGCAATGCATTCCCCATTTGAGCCTGGACCTACAAGAAGAAGTGAAGGAAAAGCAACCAGATCTTAGCTATGGAGAGGGGAAGGAAGGCTTGTGAGCAGTAGCAGCCTCATGTGCAGTTCCTGAAGGCTGTGTGATGCCTTCATCTTGCAGAAGTAGTTTGGTGCTTTATTTGTTCCACCAAACAAATAAAGCTGGGCTGTGTGAGCATTCGCTGCTGGGGTTTCCTTTTTGCATTGCTCAGTGCTCAGAGGAAACTAAAGCTTCTTGCAGTGCCCTCAGCCTGAATTGCTTCTCGCCTCAATGGCACAGTCAAGGGCACCACCTCAGCCAAGGGCACTGCGAAGCTCCCACCTGTCCTGGGACCCTGGAGCACTTCAACAGCCACACAACTGCCATTGTCTGGGAATTCTGCTTTCATACACTGTTCTCAGGCACTTTTACCAGACTCTAACTAATCAGCCTGAAATTTCCTCTCTAACATTTATATTAAAAAAAAAAAGAAAAAAGAAAGAAACTGCTTAAAATATTCCAGCTGCTCAAAATAAAAGGGAAAAGAGATATGCTGAAAAATTCAGCATACTCCTCATTTAAAAGCAAGGCAGTGGATTGCTTTGCCGTAAACATTAGAGGTCCAGCTTTCAAGTCCCAGTGTAGAGGCTCAGAGGGGTCAAGGATTTGCTTTTCTCCCTCTGTGTGGGGACAGAGAACTCCCAGTGGGCAGCAGCTGATTTTGCACTCTAAAATTGCACCTCCCAGACAATCCCACTGCTGAGACTCGAGGAGAACCTGCTTTGCCTGTTAAAACACTTTAGTGGGGGGAAAGCACCTTTTGGGGTGCTTGGAGATGCTGGAATAGCTGCTACCACCTCTTCACATGAAGCCATGTGCTGAGCACACAGAAATGGGAGCTGGGGGATTCAATATTATCGATTTCGTGAAAAATCCACTCCATGGAGTTGGACGGAAGCTGTTAACAGCGTGAGTGGATGTTGGGTAGCAGGCAGAGCCCTGCTGTTTTGAGGAGAACCCTCTCTCGGTGCTTGTGTTATTTGGCTTTTGGCTTACCATCCTTTTTAATTAAAGGTCCTGACTTTATAATCCAATCAATCTAGACAAATAACAACTCTCTTTCGCAGATAAAGTCATAGGCTTATCACTGCCCAACAGCCACGTTTCCAAGAAGATCCATAAAATTACAGAGCAAATCAGCTTACGGAGCATCCTCCGGTCGCTGCAGCGGTGCGCAGGCAGAGCTCTGCCCTTGTGCTGACAGCAGCAGTTCAGCAATGCTGAGACATCCCGGGGTATCCATCCTACTTCTAACCCCTTCTCCTGTTCCCACCAGAACAAAGCTTCTGCTTCTTCCGTGGTGTTACAGATTTTGCTTCTCATCCCATTCATCTCCTGGAACCTCTAGCTCAGTTGTTGTAATTACAAGGGGGAGGTTACGGTGCTGGAAGATGAGCTGTAATGCAATTAGTAGAGTATTTTACTCATTCTTCACCTTTTCCTGCCAAATAGCTTTGTGCTAACGAAGGGAATCAAACAGTCATTTCACCGGGATTTAATTGAGCAGTTCCTGGTGCCACACAGACATCAAGGAACAGTTATGGAAATGCTTTTCAGGATCAGAGGGAACTGCAGACGATTAGCAGTCACATCTATAGGGGGTGAATTGTGCCTGTCCTACCTTTAATGGCTGCTTGTTCACATGAGCCTTGTTGGACTCATCCTGCATCAAAGGTGAGAGCCTACAACAGTTGCACTGGAGGGTGAGACACTCTTTCCTCAGGCTGGTTGGAGTCCATCAGTGTGAACGAGCAGACAGGAGCCACGATGCTGAGAGACACTCTGAAGCAAACTGCCCAGAAAGATTCAAAAGTTGCTGAGGAGTAATCCCAAACCTTGTTGCCACTCTTACAGCGACCTTCCAACCCCTGAAAGGGGCTGTCAGGAGGCTGGGGAAGGCTCTTCCCAAGGGTAGGGAACAATAGCATGAAGGGACATGATTTGAAGCTGGGAAAGGGCAGAGTGAGGCTGGTCAGGAGGAAAAACTTGTTGAATCTGAGAGTGGGGAATCCCTGGAACAGGCTGCTCAGAGAGGGGGTGCAGGCCCCATCCCTGGAGCCATTCAAGGTCAGGCTGGGTGGGGCTGTGGGCAACCAGGTCTGTTGATTGCTGGCCCTGCTTGTTGTAGAGGGGTTGGAGTAGATGCCCTTTGGATGTTCCTTCCAAACTCACACAGTCTATGATTCTATGAAGTACTTCCCAATCTACAACTGCTATTATCCCAATTGCTATGGGAATGATCGGGATGAGGGTGGCTCCACTGAGGTGGGTTGAATCCCACATCTCCGAGGTAACCTTTGATGTTTGAACAAATTCATGTAATAATTAAAAAATTTCTGTATGGCAAAACTGAATTTGCAGTTACAGGATAGGATTCAGTATCTGTGTCCACCAATCTCCAGTCTGAATAATTCCCAAGGGAGAAAATGAACTGTCAAAACAGTGGGAACAATCCTTGGGAAAGGAGGCACCTTGGCTCAGTCCAGCGCAGAGCTACAGAGATGATGGAGGGAGGGGAGCATCTCCCTGATGAGGAAAGACTGAGGGAGCTGGGGCTCTTGAGCTAGGAAAAAAGGAAACTGGGGGTGACCCCATGAACATTGATAACTATGGAAAGTGATGGCCCTGCTTGGTGTAGGGTGGTTGGACTGGATGCCCTTTGGAGATCCTTTCCAACCCTGTGATTCTGTGATTCTTGCATCTGAGCAACCCCTTCCCCACAGCCTGTGAAGCTGCATTTCCTCAGAATGGCTTTGCAGTGTGTTTGTCAGAGCCGAAAATAAGGGGCAAGTCAGGCAGGGCTGAGCATGAAACTCCAGAGGGTTTCTGTATGAGCTGAGACAAAAAGTCTGCGCAGACCTATCTAAGCGAAAGTCTCCCCCAGATAGCACCGCTGTCTCAGCGGAGCTGACAAAAATAAACAGGGAGGAAGAGAAGACCCATTCTGTAATGCAATCAAACCTCAATCGCCCATTTGTTTTTGTCCTTTAAAAGGAGCTAATAACGTGGTAATTGGTGGAGATGTCTCCAGGGCTCCATAAGTGAAAGCAAGAGAGAGATTTTCCCATCATGAAAAAAGGGAGAGGCATCTTTTTCTAGGGAAGAGAAGGAGGTATTACCCAAATGAAAGGAATCCATATATATTTCTACCTGACATCCAAACCCATTGAAGCTTTTGCCTTTGAGCTTTGGCTTTTCATGGCTTGGAGGTAATTTTTTTTGCATGTGATTGTGGTAGAACAGCATCTCTGGAATTCTCTTCTTGGCAAAGTAGGATCCAAACTCACCGGAGTGCAACAGAAATATACGGAAAAGTTCTTATGGGGCATCTGGCTTTACCCCATGATGCCCCAAACCTTGTTAAGTGAGGAGGCAACCAAGTGGAGAATCACAGAACATTAGGGATTGGAAGGGACCTCAAAATATCATCCAGTCCAATCCCCCTGATACAGCAGGATCCCCTAGATCCAGTCGCACAGGAACATGGCCAGGGGATTTGAAACATCTCCAGAGAAGGAAACTCCACAAACCCCCTGGGCAGCCCCTTCCAGGTCTCTGCCACCCTCACTGGGAAGAAGTTCCTTCTCACACTGATGTGGAACCTCCTCTGGTCCAGCTCACACCCACTGCCCCTTGTCATATCATTGGGTGCCCCTGAGCAGAGCCTGGCTCCATCCTGCTGACACCCACCCTTTCCATATTAATCAACGTTCATGGGGTCACCCCTCAGGCTCCTTTTTTCCCAGCTCTCTCAGCCTTTCCTCCTAAGGGAGATGCTCCCCTTCATCATCTCTGTGGCTCTGTGCTGGACCCTTTCCAGCAGCTCTGTGTACTTCTTGAACTGAAGGGCCTACAACTGGACACAGCATCCCAGATGTGGTCTCAGCAGGGCAGAGTAGAGGAGGAGGAGAACCTGTCTTGATCTGCTAACCATCCCTCTTCTGATTCACCCCAGGCTGCCACTGGCCTTCTTGGCCACCAGGGCCCATTGCTGGCTCCTGGCCATCCTGCTGGCCACCAGGACTCCCACGTCTCTTTCTCCTACACTGCCCTCCAACAGGTCAGTCCCTACCCTATCCTGGTCCCTGGGGTTGTTTTTGCCCAGATGCCAAACTCTGCATGTATAGAGTAGATAACCAGCTAAAGCACATTTTATCCTCAAGCCCTCCTTTCCCCCTATTCCTGACATCAAATCTGCATTCAGATCCACCTGCTTTGATAACCAGCTGTTGCCACCCAAAGGACCCATCAAATCTGGGGACGAAAACAGCAAAATTACTTTCATCCTTCACCAAACGCCCAAAGCAGGGTCTGAGTTTTTGAAATATCTGTTCATTTACTGAGCCTCATGTTGTTCTTTTAAGTCACATCTCTAGCTGGGGTCCAAAGAATACAGAAACATCCTGAGAATATGTCACAACATCCTAAACATCCCTTGGTGCAGCCTGCAGCCATCTCCTCAAAGTTCTGATGTTCAGTTCTTATGCTGGTTGGACTCTGACTTGGAGCTGCTGCTTTTATCTCCAAGAGGAGTCACAATGGGATACCTGGGGTGAGAATCCCTAAGAGTTGGGGGCAGGTACCCAAATTCTAGTAAATGTTTGTGAGCCCTTAAAAACATCACAGCAAGTCACAGTTTAAATTGTGGAGGATTTAAATTATCCCCATCACCAGCAGACGTCTGTGAAGCACTTCTGGATCTCACTTTCACAGAATCACAGAACATTAGGGATTGGAAGGGACCTTGAAAGATCATCCAGACTTTGATCCATTGCTTGGCGCTGTGGGGGCTTCTAGGTTCCTCAAGAGCATCTGTGGGCTCACACCACTGGGTGCTGACCTCTGCAGCACCCACATCCACGCTGAAGAGTCCAACAGGATAACAGTGCAAAGAACCAACCTCCCAGGCTCTGCCTCAGCTGTCCTCCACTTTATTGCTAGGAAGACCCCAAGGTCCAGGGGAACCATAAACTTCTAATCCTCCATTATCTCGCTCATCAATTAATATTATTTAGAGCTTGATCTATGCTGCTTTTATCCTTTGCAAAGCCTTTCTGGTTTCTTCAGGATCCAGGAGCTATAGAACAGTAAATTATCATTTTATTGAAGTGATTTGCTTCATCCTAAAGCAGGTTCTTGAAGAACAGGCTTTAAAGGTTAAACTCTGTGCCGGGGTAATATGTACATCACATTCCCGGGTGCCTTTTGTGTTTGAAAATCGACAGTTTCCATCTGTGAGAAGAGGAATTTAGACATGCTGATACCCTGACATTTAAATGTGAGCGGTGGAAGATAAACACAGTCTGACATAAAGTAAATGGGGTGATATTAGGGAAAGTTAAATTTCAAGTGTTCCTTGCTCCTGCTTCTACCTGCTGGGGGACTGGGTTCCGGGAGGAGCGTTACCAGGCATTAACCATCGTGTCTCTGGGGTTTGTCGCAGCGTTGTTGGTACAACACAGCCAGGAACGGGAGCTGTTCGACACAAAGGGCCGGTGCTGCACATAACCCCGTTCCTAACCTGCTCTGCCTCGTGCTGAGCCTGATGCTGCTGCTTTGTGGTTTGCAAGAGATTTAGGGTCTCAGCCGTGATCTCAGCAGTAAATGATTTTACAGCACTTTGGGATGTGCAAGGACAGTGAGTTTGGGGAAGGGTCTGTAGAATGAACCTTGTGAGGAACAGCTGAGGGAGCTGGGTCTGGTTAGTCTGCAGAAAAGAAGGCTAAAGGAGACCTTATTGCTGTCTGCAGCTACCTGAAAGGAGAATGTGGAGAGGTGGGGCTTGGTCTCTTCTTGCAAGTCAACAGTGATAGCAAAAGAATAAATGGCCTCAAGCTGCACTAGGGGAAGATTAGGTTGGCCATGAGGAAAAACTTCTTCCTGGAAAGGGTTCTCAGCTCTTGGAACAGGCTGCCTGGGCAGAGGGTTGAATCGCCGTCCTTGGCCATGTTTCATAGTCACGGAGATCTGGAGCTCAAGGACAGGGTTTAGAAGTGTGTTGGGACAGTTGGGTTCAGGGTTGGACTTGATGATCTTTTCCACCCCACCCAACTCGATGATTCTGTGATCTTTTCTCCCTCAAAAAAAAGGCAGTTCCTTCCCTTGCTGTAGCAGTTTCAGCAGGAAATACAATCATAGAATCATAGAATCATTAGGGATTGGAAGGGACCCCAAAAGATCATCTAGTCCAATCCCCCTGCAGGATCACTTCACTGGGGAGCTACTGAAAGCAAACATGAAGCAGTAAGGAGATGTCTAGATCTACCATCCTTCTGCATTAGTCCCTGTCTGATGTGATTCCAGTGTTGACACTCTCTTGCACTCAGGCGACCTTGACCTGACCAGGAAAACACTTGTTTGGTAGTATTTTTTATATCCCTGGCCCCTTTGGTAGCCTGATCCCACACATGGCTGAGTGTGACAGAACAGCTCTTCAGGATCCTGTCTGCTTTCCTCTCTGTGAAGCCCCAAGGGTGTGTAGGCAGGTTAAATAATGCAAAAGCAGCTGTAATTACCCAGTGCAGTTTCTCTGGAAACATTTGAAAAATATTAGCACATTGTTCTCTTGTATTTAGGTCTCTTTTTTTTTTCATTTCTTTTATTCTTTTCTTTTTTTATCCCCCCCTGGCCTTTTTTTCCAAGGGATCTAGAAGAAATCTAATGGCTTCATGAGATATATGGCAACATGCGACGTGAAAGAGACTTTTAGTGACTTTCATTACCCAAACTCAATTAGTGGAGAGTAATCAGCAAGTTCCCTGCTGGGAGAAGGGCAGGGTGAAACCTCGGCGAGGTGGGAGAGATGCAAGAACAGAGAATTATTACAGAATGGCACAGAGATACCCCCCCAAAGCACCCCACAATCAGCAATGTCTATAGACTGCAGCATCAGCTGCTTCTCTTTCACAGAATCACAGGATTATGGAGGCTAGAACAGTCAGAATGTCAGAATACAATGCCCCTGTTGGTTTACGAAACCTCTGCTTTGATTTTGCTTGGATCTGGTTTCCTCTAGTCAGAATCACAGAGTTATGGAGGCTGGAAAAGCCCTCTGAGCTCATCCAGCCCAGCCCAGGACCTAAAATCAACCCAGCGCACTAAGGGCCACAGCCAGGCTGTCCTTCAACACCTCCAGAGATGGGGAATCCACCACTGCCCTGGGTAGTCCAGTCCAGTCCAGGCTCTGATCACCCTTTCCATGAGGAAGGTCTCCTAACATCCAACCTAACCCTCTCCTGGCAGCTTCAGACTTTACCCTCTCATCCCGGTGCTAATTGCCTGAGAGAAGAGCCCGACCCCAACCTGACTCCAACCTCCCTTCAGAAAGTTGGAGAGAGGAAGAAGGTCCCCCATAAATGGGTAATTAAATAAGAACAGTCCCTCAATCGATCTCTTAATGACTAATAATTTAATATTAGACAAAGTCCTTTGTTCACGTGTTTCGTGAGAAGGGGAGGAAGGGAAATCAAGGACTGTTCATCTTTATTTTCAAGAGAGTGAGCAATGGCAGCTTTAAACCATCTCTGTCCCTCTTCCTCCTCTATTTCTGTGTCTCTGAATAACAGCAGGTGGACAAAACATGCATCTAAAGCTCAGATGATCTCAGAGATGACCATTTCCAGCAATTCAGCAGCTCCAGCTGGCTGAGCAGTCATGCACATCCACGCTGACCCTTCAGTGTCTCTTCTCGAAGGGCTTCTTGCATCTAATTCCCTGCTAAGGGCTCTTGGCAGCTGCTTTCCACCTTCCTCTCCTGTCCTGTTCCCCGTGGTTGTTCCCAGCCTGCAGGTGATGTTCTCCTGGCCTGTTGCTTTCAACTCGAATCCTTCGTCCCTGTGTCCCACTCTTTCCATTTCCACCCTCATCAGTGTTGGGGAGCTGCCTGCCAGCTCCTGCTCTCCAGTTTCATCCTAGCTCTTGCAGATGTTCCACAGCTCTTGGACAGGGCATGTTTTGCTGTGGCTCTGGTTGGCTGTTTGATGCCTGGAGCAGTGCCTGCTCAGCTGTGCCCTGGCCCCAGTTCCAGGGCTCTGTTGTAGCAGGCAGCCTGCCTGGCCTGGCCTGTTGTAACTGCTGGTAGCAACTCTCCTCTTTATTGTTCCTCTGCTGGGTTTTAGCAGAAAAAAACCTCTGGAGAAGCAGCCAACAGCCAGCTTTGCTTCCCATGCATCATTCTGCCTTGTGCTAGGAAAGGCACATTGCACCGATCCCATGGCGCAACAAGGATTCCCCGTCAGTCACCTGTTCTTTACATCTGAGTCAGCCCTGTCAGTTCTGCAGTGCTAGGAGAAGGGGGATGGGTTCAAGCTAAAACAAGGGAGATTTCAATAAGATCTGAGGCAGAAATCCCTCCCGGTGAGGGTGCTGAGGCCCTGGAACAGGTTGCCCAGGGAGGTTGTGGCTGCTCCATCTATGCAAGTGTCCAAAGCCAGGCTGGATGGGGCTCTGGGCAACCTGCTCTGGTGAGAGGTGTCGCTGCCCATGGCAGGGGGTTGGGACTAGGTGATCTCTGAGGTCTCTTCCAACCTAAACCATTCTCTGACTCTCTGATAGACTGCTTTCCATCTGAACACTTTTGCTGTCTGTGATGGCTGGACACTGATGCCTGGCCCAGACAGTGCAGTCTCCAGCTTGTCTCTGGCACATACCCCTCATAAATCTAATTCTCTACACAAACAAAGAGCAAAACACTCCAGCTAACAGAGGTAACCAGGTAAAGTACTTTGAAGAGGCAGATGACGAGCGAATTCCCCGCAACAGCTCACTCCGTGACGGTGATACATGCTGGCCCTTGCCCAGCTCTGCGCTGGTTTTACTGGTGTTCAAGGCTAATCTCCATTAGCAAAATGTGTTTGTGTCTAAGGCATAAATTCTTCCGTCTGCAGTCAGGCGGCTTCGCTGCCTTCTGCGGGGTCGGCTCAAGCACTTTCCCAAGTGGGAGCGAGCGGAGATCGATGTAGACACGTCCTTGCATCATTGCAGGAGGGCAGCAACACAACATCGTGTAGTTCATCGCTGCCACTTCTAAGGAGCAGAGTGTAATTCCCGCTACAAATCACTGCTGCTCGCTGTGGAGCGGGAGGGAAGGACCCTGAGCTGCTGGGAAATAAATGCCTGTTACTTCCCAATCCATTTACATCTGGAGATTCCTTAAATGGAGCTGCTTGAATTCTGCCCGGATGTGGAAAGCACACGCAGGTTACGGGAGAGACACAGAGCTCTTGATTTAAAATTCCAGGGAAAGCTGTTTCTTTTGATGCTTCTATTACCCTCATTACATTTTAAAGGCGTCAGCAGCAACAAATGCAAATTAGCACCCTGGATTATTAGCAGGGAAAACCCTACTGCATCTACAAATGTACGAATGTGAGTTAGCGGTGAGCACTGCTAAGGATGCTGAACACCCATTCAAAGGCTCCTGGATCACTGAATTCCTTTTGTGGGGTTGACTGTAACTGCGGTTTGGCTCAGTTGTGCTGTCACAGCCATCTCAGGGCTTACCGTGGTTGAAAAGGCTGATTCTGGTGCTCCCTCTGTCCCTATTCTCTTCCCCTGTTGCTGCCTACAGGCTCCTGCCGCCACTACAGACCAGACCATTGGAAAAGCCGGTGAAGTTTTCTGCTGGTTTAGTGAGCTGAAGCAGCTCAGGAGCACCAGGGCAGGCACAGGAGGTTCTAGAGCTCCCCTTTGCATTAAGGAAGCGTTAGATCAGCTCAGTCATGATCTCAAACAAAGTCTTTCTGTCTCAGTGCTGGGGTTTGTCACTCATGCAAACCCACTTCCTGCACTTTGCAATGCTCCTGGGCTTGTGGATGTGTAGGGATCTCAATTCCAGAAGAACATTGAGGTGCTGGAGTTGGTGCAGAGAAGAGCAATGAAGCTGATGAAGGGACTGAATGGGAGAGGCTGAGGGAACAGGGGTTGGTTAGTGTGAAAAAAAGGAGGCTGAAGGGAGACCTTATTGATGTTTACAGCTCCCTGAGACTGTAGAGAGGAGGGAGTTGGTCTCTTCTCCCAATTCACCAGCAATAGAACACGAAGAAATGGCCTCAAGTTGTGCCAGGGGAGGGTTAGGTTAGACATCAGGAGAAATCTCTTCCCTGACAGAGTGGTCAGGGGTTGGAACAGGCTGCCCAGGGAGGGTGTGGAGTCGCCATACCTGGAGGGGTTCAAACAAGGAGTAGATGTGGCCCTGGGGAACAGGTTTTGGTACTCAAGGTGGGGTTGGGTTGACGGTTGGACTGGATGATCTTGGAGATCTCTTCCAACCTTAATGATTCTGTGATTCTAAGTGCAAACTGAAGGCACAAAGCTACACACACAGGGACTTCTAACCTTACACGAGTGCATTGCAGAGCATCCTGCATCCCCCTAAGAAAGGACTTCAACTCTATCCGGTAATATTACCCTGACAAGATAATTGAAGTCATCTTTGCTATCATGATACCCACCCCAACATTCCCCCAGCCTCCTGGGTTCCTCTGACACAGCAGTCTGCTTCAGGATGTCTAATTCAATCACTAACGACAGCAAAGAGCAATGGGTGCTATGGAAGGAGATGGTACACTCAACGATGCTGACAGATACAGCAAGACTAAGGGGAGCCCTTTGATGGCAAAGCTGAGGATCAACTGTGCTAGGCAGGTTTTTCAGCCCTGAAAACATTATTATTATTTTTTATTTCATTATTATCATCATTATTATCATTAACATTATTGCTAGTATAAATTTTTACTATAGGAAAATAATATTAGAAGATTTTCCTCTAATTCACTAATAATCTCCCTGGCTTTTGGGCTTCTGTTAATTGTTCTGCTGGAATTATGGGCATTAACACACAAAGAACAATGTGCGGAAATAGGAGGCAGGATTTGCCTTACTTAGTACTGTGTCCTGAAAGCATTGTGATAGAAAGGGCTGCAGCACATCATGGCTGAGCTACCAGAGGGTCAAAGCTGGAAATGCTGATCCTGAGATCACAGAATCCCAGAACGATTGAGGCTGGAAAAGCTCCTCATCCAGCCCAGCCCAGGACCTAACATCACCTCATCAGCCAGATCAGGGCACTAAGGGCCACAGCCAGGCTGTCCTGCAATACCTCCAGGGATGGGGACTCCACCACTACCCTGGGCAGTCCAGTCCAGGCTCTGAGCACCCTTTCTGCGATGAAGGGCTTCCTAACATCCAAACTAACCCTTCCCTGGCAGCTTCAGGCCCTGCCCTCTTGCCTCAGTGGTGGTTGCCTGGGAGAAAAGCCTGACCCCCCACCAGACTCCAACCTCCCTTCAGGGAGTTGTAGAGAGGGAGAAGGTCCCCCCTGAGTCTCCTCTTCTCCAGGCTCAACACTCGCAGCTCCCTCAGCCTCTCCCCATCAGCCTTTCCCTCAATTCCCTTCCCCAGCCTCCTTCCTCGTCTGGATCAGCTCCAACCCTTCCGTCTCTTTTTTGAAGTGAGGAGCCCAGCACTGCCCCCCGTACTCAAAGAGAGGCCTCCCCAGTGCCCAGGACAGGGGGGAAAATGATGCTCCTAGCCCTTTTGGCCCCACTATTGCTGATCCAAGCCAGGATGCCATTGGCCTTTTGTGCCACCAGGGCTCCCTGCTGGCTCCTATAGAGCTGGTTGTCACCCAGTCCTGCCAGGTCCCTCTCTGCCAGGCTGCTCTCCAGCCCCTCATCCCCCAGTCTGCAGTGGCAGGAGGTTCTTGTGGCCAAAGTGTAGGACCCTGCCCTTGGCCCTCTTCAACCTCATCCTGTTGGACTCTGCCAACTGTATGTTTCATATCTTGGGACAGAAAGGAGATGAACTGAGTTTCTTTGGTCTTTTGCCAGCACCTGAGGTAGTTTGGATCAGATAAATGGATTCTATTGCTGTTAAATACTGGGATAAAACTGGTGAGATAGTTATCTCTCTGCAAGACATCATTGCAGAGCAATGAATTCCCTTAATTTTCCTGGGATGAAGCAGAAAGCAGCTCCCAGCATGGGCCATGCAGGTTAACCCCACGGCAGGCTGCTCCCACAGAGATCCTGAGCCAGGAGCATCCCTTGTGCAGCAGAATCTTCCTTACAGCAGGTAAAACACCTAGCGAATGTCCTCCAGCTCAGCTCTGAGCGAGTGCTGCTCCTGAGGGCACCACTCCTAGAGCCGCAGCTCACCCTACATCTCCTCGCTGGCGCTGATTGCTGCCCTGTGACGGTCTGTCTTGAGAGGCAGCAGGAAATTTATCTCGCAGCACCTCATCAAATCAAGTGTAATTCCTGACCATTTGCCAAATGGACCCGATAACCGGGCTCTGGATGCCTCGCAGGAGAGTCTCCCCCGAATCACACATGTGGCTCGTGAGGTCCCGCCGGCCGCAGTTATCTGCGACCTGATTAAGCCCATTGTGTAGAGTCGCTCTGCTGACCAGCTGGGTCTCTGTTGCTCCGTGGCACATAAACTGCCCGGATATTAGAAGCTGTATCATGCCTCTGGGTTGCCAAGCACAAGCCACTTGGATCCTGTTAGCTGATTTCCCTTGGGCTTTGTGATCTAGAAGGATTTGGTGCTTTTATAACCACTCAAAGCCATCTCTCGCCTATTGTACAGGGCTTTTCCCACAAGTCTTGAGCTGGGGGGAAGCTCAGTAACAACCTCTTTCAAATACACCTAAGGCCAATCTGTAAGTTCTCTGCTCCTCATCCTTTATCCTCGAAATGGCCCAAAGACCGTTCGGTCCGTCGCAGCTTTTGCATTCAGGGGCCGCAAAGGACACTGCAAGGCCACTCTGAATAATGGGGGAGGGAAAACAACTTCATCTACCGAGACAGCTGTGGTTGAGCTGCAATGAAACACCTCCTCTAAAAATGCAGTTTGCTCACTGCTCTGTGATTAATCACAAGGCCAAGTGATTCCTTACAATGCGGGGTGATGTGGCTGGCTCTGTGCGACGCTTGGAGGGTTTCCAAAGCAGGCCAATCCTTTTAAAATGAATGCTGCGTGTGTATGTATGGGAGAGGGGGGTCATGTGAAATGCTCACACATACACCCACTTACGGGGTCACTGAACCCCGGAATCTCATCGTTACTGTGGTTGGAAGAGACCTTCATGATGACCAAGTCCAGCCTTTAACCCAGCACTGCCAGGTCATCCCTAACCCCTGTCCCTCACCCCACATCTCCACAGCTGTGCAACCCCGCTAGACGTGGGGACTCCATCACTGCCCTGGGCAGCCTATTGCAGTGTTTGATAACCCTTTGCGTGAAGAAATTCTTCCTGACATCCAGCCTAACCCTCAACTGGTGCTGGATTGAGCGCAGAGGAGAGTGATAAAGCTGGGGAAGGGCCTGGGGAGTAAATCTTATGAAGAGAGATGGAGAGAGTTGGGGCTGTTTAGTTGGAGGAAGAGGAGGCTGAGGGGAGACCTCATCGCTCTCCACAACTCTCTGAAAGGACACTGTAGAGATGCTGGTGCCTGGCTCTTCTCACAGGTCATTAGTGACAGAAGCAGAGGGAAGAGCTTCAAGCTCCAGCAGTAGAGGCTTAGATTGGCCATCAGGAAGAAATTCTTCCCGGAGAGAGTGGTCAGGCACTGGAATGGGCTGCCCAGGGTGGTGGTTGAGTCCCCATCCCTAGATGTGTTTAAAAGTCACTCAGATGTAGTGTTGGGGGATCTGGTTTAGGGGTGATGGTTGGACTCGATGATCCCAAGGGTCTTTTCCAATGTGAATGATTCTGTGATTCTATTCCATGGTTCTAACTTGCAGACATTTCCTCTGGTCCTATCACTTTCCAATAGGAAGGGGGAGGCTGAACCCCTCCTCTCTCCAACCTCCTTTCAGGTATGAGCTAGTGCATCGCCCTGAGCTCAGCTTTCCAGCTCAGCCTTAACCTCTTGCCAGAGACTTGCTAAACAGCACTGAATTAATCTTTGACATTCTCTAGCTGTTCCCTTCAACAGCTGGAGGGATGTCAAGACAATATTGCAGGGTAATCCCAACTAGTTGGTTAACTCATACCTGGCAAACCCTCAAAGCTCGTCAAGGTGTAATGAGCAGGTGGAAAACACTGGCAGAGTGTTGTGTGTTTTCTTCTGCAGGAGTACAATGGGATCATTATCCTTGTCAGCTCTCCTACAGTTCCCTTCCATGTGCCTGGGGATCCTTCCTGTGACTCCAATAAGAGTTGGAATGGAGCCTTTATGAAAACCCCCAAGGAACAAACGTGAGCCCTGGGCTCTGGGGGATGGCGAAGCATATGGGGTCCCGTTAAGGATGTCATAGTCCAGCTTCAGAGTTGCCAAGAAACCCAGGTGAAGTTTGTTTGCACCTTGACTTCTGGCTTTTGGCTGGGAAACGTAAAGAGCTGCCACATCTATCTGTCACCTCTGCCAGCAGATCCAGCATGTGGCAAAAGTGCAACAAAACCCTTACCACAGATGCCAGGTTCAGCAGGTTTTTCCTTGTTGATGTGGATGGTGCTTTGAGGGAATGGAGGGATTGTGGGTTTAAAGGACAAGCGTATTTTCAAAGTGGATTTGTTTTTCCTTCTGCTAATTCACTGTGTCTTTGGGATGTGTTGGCTGTGTTTCGTTCTTTGTCTTCCCTATTTAGATCATAAAATCTTTATGGAAATGATTGCTTTGCCTTACATGT
The DNA here is from genome assembly GCA_028565055.1 of Phoeniculus purpureus. Taxonomy (NCBI): domain Eukaryota; kingdom Metazoa; phylum Chordata; class Aves; order Bucerotiformes; family Phoeniculidae; genus Phoeniculus; species Phoeniculus purpureus. Next base: position 5,708,865 of record JAOXOE010000771.1, on the reverse strand, counting down.
CATCTAATGATAGGACGAGGGGCAGTGGGTTTGAGCTGGAACACAGGAGGTTCAATATGAATGTGAGAAGGACCTTGTTCTCGATGAGGGTGATGGAGCCGTGGAAGGGGCTGCCCAGGGGAGTTGTGGAGTCTCCTTCTCTGGAGACATTTCAAACCCACCTGGCCATGTTCTTGTGTGACTGGATCTAGGGGCTCCAGCTGTGGCAGGGGTGTTGGACTGGGTGATCTTTCAAGGTCCCTTCCAATCCCTAATGACTGGATCTAGGGGATCCTGCTGGGCAGGGGGATTGGTCTGGATGATCTTTCGAGGTTCCTTCCAATCCCTAAGGACTGGATCCAGGGAATCCTGCTGTGGCAGAGCAACTGGACTGGATGATCTTTCGAGGTCCCTTCCAATCCCTAGTGACTGGATCTAGGGGATCCTGCTGTGTCAGGGGTTTGGACTGGATGATCTTTCGAGGTCCCTTCCAGTCCCTAATGTTCTGTGGTTCTGCGATATATACCCCATCCCCATCCCTCAGCTGAACCTCTTCATGATCAAATAGGCTGCTGGGGGTTATACAGCCTTGAGCACAAGAGTTCTGCTTCTCATCAAGGCACAATCATGCAAGAAACAAGTTTCTTTTCAACCTAGATATTAAGAGGTTTTGGATTTGTCGAGGCTTTGCTCTATATCCACAGCAAGGAAACAACAAACACTACAGAAGTATTTCAGAGCCGTCGTTTGCATAAAATTAGACGCTTCCTCTTCCCTCTCTGTCAAAACTTCAGTGAAGAGGGAAATCTCTGTGCCCTAGAGGCTTAGATGTGGTTGCTTTGAGCAATTCCAGGGCTTGTGTTATAGCTGGGTGCCTACAGTCACGATTAATTAATAAGTGTCTGCATTATCTCCTACCAGGCTGGCTGCAAAAACACTATTTCTGCTTCATTTGCAGCAGCTTCCAGCCTCCCAGTCCTTCTCTAAATATTATAGATACTGATCTCATTTATTTACAGTTAGTTCGTGTGCCAAACTGGGGGCGGGTGATGGTACAGCCTGGTAAAACCAGCGGAGAAGCTCGTTTTCCTTGCATGCAATTAATTATCCATCCCAGACCAGCCCTGAGATCGTGGGCATCTATTTTATCCAGATGTGGCATTTAGATCTTAAAATAATAATTACCAGTGGATTAAGTTAGATGATTGAGTGGCTCAGACTGATAAATGATAGACGACGCTTCCCGGATCTGGCAGAGCATCCCTGATTTCTCTTTCACAGCTCCGAGTGTCACTGCAAATTGTTTTTAACCCAATTTTGAACGTCCAGATCTGGCAACTGGGTAATAAATCAGCTTGAATCCATCAGCAACTGGCTGCCTGTGTGCATTCTGGCGCTGGGTTTTGTGCCCCTCTGCTTTGAATAGAGCTACCAGCCTGTGGAATCCAGAAGGAAATTCAAACAGGACAGAGAAAGGGAAGCATGGAAATGACTCAAATACAAATACGAGATGAAAGCCCCCTCTAAGTAGCGAGAAACAGACGTTAAAAGCTGCCAGGAAGATGCAGTCAACAAAGATATATTAGGATATTGCTGAATTAGAAAGAACAAAGTTTGGAGAGTGCTTTGGCTCCAAGTTTCCAGCTCTTCCTCTTGCCCACAGCATTTTCATCCTTACCCTGCATCCTCTGTGCACTCAGTTTAGGTGCTGTGTGGTGTGAAGGGGCAAGACCCTCACTCCCAGCCCCATATTTCTGCTGCATCCCACAGTCTGGAATGTGGCTTGTGAGGATCTTCTCTGGAGATGTTCAAAACCAGTCTGGACGCATTTCTGTGTGACCTAATCTAGGGGATTCTGCTCTGGCAAGGGTTGGGGTTGGACTAGATGCTCTTTTGAGGTCCCTTCCAAGCCCTAACTAAGTGATGTCAGCCATGTCCTACTGCAAAATGCATCTCAGGGTCCTGCTGTGGAAAAGCAGCCTTCAGTGCAGGTGGAAAGTTGTGTCCCAGGAGGGTGGCATCTGTGTTCTCTATGTGAAGGGTGGGTGTCAGGAGGATGGAGCCAGGCTCTGCTCAGTGGCATCTAATGGTAGGACAAGGGACAATGGGTGTGAGCTG
>JAOXOE010000771.1:5642217-5656187 GCA_028565055.1 Phoeniculus purpureus | reverse complement strand
AGCGGGAAAAGGGGAGGAGGACCTCGCTCCCTGGTCTTTTATACTGTCCTGACCACGGGACTTTGGGACAGGTCACTGCCCCTGGGATAGTTCCGGGGGAAAGTCCTCTTAAAGCAACAGGATGTTTTCTTCATAAAAACACAAACCTGGAAGTCTGAAAATTCTGTAATTTTCAAACCACAATAGGTTGATGATTGGACTCAATGATCCCAGGGTTGTAGAGCCCTTGTAGAGCAGGGTTGATGGTTGGACTCGATGATCCCAGGGCTTTCCCAACCTGAATGATTCTACAATTCTATGTCTCAACCACTTGTCAGCTCCTCGCCTGGAGGGGAGGTTTTCCTCCTACAAAAGCTCCCCAGCCAACACAGCTCAAAACTTTTGGGCTGGAAAAACCAGTGTCATTGAAATGAAGGACCAGGGGTTGGAGAAGCAAAAAGCCCTTCTGATTTCACGGGGAAGCCAACCTCGCAGGGGCTGTGAGCACGCCAGCGTGGGGCTGTGTTGAGATTAATTTGCTTAATTGCTGCAGGCTGTTAGCAACAGTTACCATGTTTACGGGCTGAGTCAGTAATGATGGTTAAAACCCTAGTTCAAAGGGACCTCGAGTGATGAAAACCAGCCTAGTGATGGGCTTTTCCCCATTAGCTACCGTTGCTTTGCTACAGCAAACACAGCGGTGCCTTCTCCACCGGCCCTCTGCTCTTCGGGGCAAACCCACCCTTTGTGGATAAAGTCTGTGGAATTTCACGTCTTGAGAGGTGGGATCTCCCCCCTTCTCCAACTACTGTTTCTGCCTGTAGGGTGTGACAGAGAACTGTGTCTGCTCCCATTGCCATGACACTGGGGTTTGCATCTCCCGTCCTGCGTTGGTGGAAGGGGTCAGAGGCACCATCGTGTTATCTCTGCAGGAATCCTTGTAAAATCAGTGGGAAGAGCTCTTCAGCCCCAGAAGGATGTAGGTTGTGTTTTAATGTCTTCTCAGTTGCTCTCTGGAGGGACCTCATGTTCATTTGGGGAGAACTTTAGGCATTTTACAACTCAAGACCCAAAGAGAGAACCTGGGTCTGGAGGAACTGGTCTGATGGGAAGTGGCTGGAGGAACTGGGATGGTTTAGTCTGGAGACAAGGGGCCTGAAAGGAGACATTATTGCTGTCCACAACTACCTGACAGGAGGATGTAGAGAGGTGGGGGTCGGTCTCTTCTCCCCAGTCACCAGTGACAGGACAAGAGGAAATGGCCTCAGGTTGTGCCAGGTGATGGTTAGGTTGGTCATCACAAGAAACCTCTTCCCTGACAGAGTGCTCAGGGGTTGGAACAGGCTGCTCAGGGATGGGAGGAGTCGCTGTCCCTGAAGGGGTTCAAACACCGAGGAGCTGTAGCCCTGGGCAACAGGGTTTGGTGGGCAGAGTGAGGTTGGGGTGATGGTTGAACTGGATGATCTTGGAGACCTCTTTCGACCTGAATGATTCTCTGATTCTAACCTACCAGCTTTACGTTATCTGTAAACTCATCCCCACCCCTCCTCCTGTAGATGGGGTCAGTGAAGAGGCACCAGGGCTGCTGGTTTGCTGTGGGATGCTGATGGCAGCTGAGGACAGCATGTGGGCGTCTGACCTGGTGGGTCTCTTCCCCATTTTACCCTCTTGGTGTGTAGGTGGGAAATAGACAGAAGTCAACAAACAAGGAACAGGCAACGAATCCGCTTGGAGACTGACAACCAGATAGCCAACGGCTGTAGAATCCAAGAGAGGGCTGGAAGTTTCTGTGTGCAACGAGACCTGCCTGGGCTCCAGCGCAGAGGGTCTGTGCTCCCGGGCTCCTGCACCACCGCCTGTCTCCAACACGTTGGCACTCGTGCCCTTAATTGCCCGTTATCACCACATCAGTATTCCTGGCATGCCCGCCTCACTTTTTCCTTGGCATCACCTTGCTCTGCCTCTCAAAGTCAGAGCTAAGGCAGAAACTGAGTCTGATGTGGTGTGGGAAGAGTCGGGGGCTGTTCCCACACACTCTGTGGATCCAGGGCACAGACACACACGGCACAAAGTTATTCAAACCACCCCGTTTGTAGGGTTGGGTGGCTCTGACTCCATAAATAGCTACGGGAGATGGTTTGGGGCTGCACCCGTCCTCTTCCCTTCCACACGTGCGCGTTCAGCTGTCACACCTACATCTTTAATCTCCTTTAACCACAGAGGAAGCCGGAGATTTTCATCTGTCTCCTTCTCTGGAGATGTTAAAACCCTCCTGGCCATGTTCCCGTGCGACTGGGTCTAGGGGATCCTGCTGTGGCAGGGGGATTGGGCTGGGTGATCTTTCGAGGTCCCTTCCAATCCCCAATGTCCTGTGATGCTGTGGAAGCAAAAGGACTGAGCTTTGCAACTGCAAGAAGAGTGGAGAAGGAACCAGATGAAGCAATTTTGTGTGAGCAAGGTCAGAACATTTTGTTTTGGCTACAAGAGTGGGACTTTCACAACGGGGCACTGGGGTGAAGTATTTTCAGGACTTAGTTTTTTGGTGAAGGAGGTAAATTCCAGAATCCAGCTGCTCTGTGATTCCCAGCTGAGCCAGGGTCTGGGTGAAGTGAGCCAGGGTGGGTGCAGTCAGACCATCCTTCCCAGTTCAGCCTGGGTTAGAAGGTTAAGGCGCCGTCCCTGGAGGTGTTTAAGGCCAGGCTGGATGAGGCTCTGGCCAGCCCTATGTAGGTTGGGATGTCCCTGCCCATGGCAGGGTGATTGGACTAGATGATCTTTTGAGGTCCCTTCCAATCCCTAATGATTCTATGATTCTAAGTATTGACCCTGCATCCTCTGTGCTGTCACAGAAACTGGGTGCTCTGCCCTTGAAGGCTGCTCCATCATCCTTTTAGTCAGAGGGTCCCACGTGCACTTTCATGTGCAGCATCTGAAAGTCCTGCTCTGCCTTCAGAAAGGAATCAGCACCCAGATCCCCTCTATAAGAAACTGGAGATGCACTTGAACAGATAAATCCTAAACACAGAGCTGCTCAGTGCTGGAGCGAAGAGCCTCACTCACCACCCCCGTGGCAGAGGACTAGTGGAAGAAGTGAATCCACCTCTTTACTCAGCAACATGACTTCATTTCAGGAGGGAAAAATGAGCTCATGAGGACTCCTAGTTTCTGTGTCACCTTCCCCCTTGCTCCTCATGGACATGGGAATGGGTAGAGGCAAGTTAGGCTCATGTTGAAAGCACCAGCCAGCTGAGCCAGGGAGGAGAGGCAGCAGAACTTCTCCAGCAGCCCCCAGAAGGAGTCTGGAGACTTCCACCTTGCAGAAAGGATGAGAAGAGGAGCTGCACACCCAGCCCCACAGCTCCTTCTCTCCATGCCCAGATTGGCCCAGCTGCACCACTACTCTTCACCAAGAGGAAGAGGAGAATCCTAGAATCATCATGGTTGAAAAAGATCTTCCAGATCATGAAGTCCAACCCCCTACCCTACAAACCCCTCCATCACTACCCTTCATCAAAAGGAAGAGGAGAATCATAGAATCATAGAACTATCAAGGTTGGAAAAGACCTTCCAGATCATGAAGTCCAACCTTCTGCCCTACAACTCCCAACCTATCTCCTCAAACACCCTGGCTCCCTAGTTGTTGAACCCCTCCAGGGATGGCGCCTCCATCCCCTCCCTGGGCAGCCTCTTCCAAGGCCTCCCCAGTCTTTCAGGGAAGGAGTTTTTCCTCAGATCCAACCTGACCCTCTCCTGGCAACCCCTGACCCCGTTTCCTCTGCTCCTACCGAAGTGACAGTCTGACACCTCACTGCTGCTCATCACAGTGGTCACTTCTCACTTCCCTCTCAGTGCCCTGTGAAGTGTTTTGATTCCTGCAGTGCCTCCAGTTTGAGATGCTGGGATGACAAGGGAGGCTGAGACTTCACAGGAGGAGGTTTGGGGTCAGAGTCCCAGCCAGTGCAAATCCTCTTGGCTGTGTGAATTTCAACATCTCTTTTCAGGACCCGAGCTGGCGAGAGGTTTTTGAAGCGCAGATGTCTCTGGAAAGAGCCAACGCACAGGATTCTGCTTAAGTGACACTAATAAAAAGAAAACAACTTTAGGAAATGTTTGTGCACCATCCCTAATCACAAGCAGGAAATCAAGTTTGCTGGTGGGGATGAGGCTTGTGTCTAATCTGGGGCTCGGGGTAGAAGACACATAGAAGGGATCGATTTCTACCATGTTATGCTGAGCCCCACCCTGACAGACACGAGCCAGCTGCCAGCCTCAGGGCTTAAGGCAGACCCTGACCAGACCAGTCTGGGGCCAAAATCTACCAGTGGGACACCCACAGCTCCAGGGAGCTCCATCCCGCTGGGGACAAGAGGTGAATGCAGGTGGCAAGGTCTGTGTAGGCAAAGGATGTCCTCCAGGACAAATTCATCAGGAAACCTACTGGTTGTTCTCCCATTGGAGCCTACTGATTCCTCTTCCATTGGAGCCTACTGATTCCTCTCCTGTTGGAACCTACTAATTTCTCTCCCATCAGAGCCTACTGGTTCCTCTCCTACTGGAGCCTCCTGATTCCTCTCCCACTGATGGCATCTCATTTGAATTATGGCTCATTATGAATTCTGGTTCTGTGTGACAGCCCTCCGTGGTGTTTCTGCAGCCTCTCAAGGAAGAGCAGCCCCAGTGAATGCAGAGGGCTCAGCTCACTGACTCTTTTCCTCTATTAATTCTCCTTAGAGACTTTTCTGATCTTCAGGAAGAGCAGAAGGCAAGGAGAGCCCATTCAAAGCAGCCCCTTTGGCTGACCCAACCTCCTGCATGTGCCCATGTGTTGTGAAAGCTCAGAGAGATGCCAACAACATGGGAAGAACCCAATGCAGGAGCCCTGAAGCATTCAAGAAGAAAACCCCCAAATATGATCAAAATGCCTTCAAAACACTGCACAGTGCCAGAGCAACAGGAACAGACTTCTTCTGAAAACAAGGATCTAGTTCAGATATAGAATCACAGAATCATAGAGTCATTCAGATTGGAAAGGACCCCTGGGATCATCAAGTCCAACCATCAGCAAGGTCACCCCTAAACCAGATCCCTCAACACTACGTTTAAGTGACTTTTCAACACATCCAGGGATGGAGACTCAACCACCACCCTGGGCAGCCCAGTCCAGGGCCTGACCACTCTCTCCAGGAAGAATTTCTTCCTGGTGGCCAGTCTAACCATCCCCTGGTGGAGCTTGAAGCTCTTCCCTCTGCTCCAGTCACTAATGACCTGTGAGAAGAGCCCAGCACCAACATCTCTACAGTGTCTTTTCAGATAGTTGTAGAGCACGATGAGGTCTCCCCTCAGCCTCCTCTTCCTCCAACTAACCAGCCCAAACCCTCCCCATCTCTCCCCATCACATTGACTCTCCAGGCTCTGTGCACTCAGGCATTCACAAACGTTCAGATCAGCACCGGATGGTGTTTTTGATTGAGTTTCACGCTTTGTTAACTTCTCTCAACTACGTGGAACGCTCTTTTTTTCCCCTTTTGCTATTTCTTCTTCTCTTTTTGTTGGTTTTCATTTCAATACCCAAACTTCTGCCTGTTCCCAATTACCACAAGACAAAAAAAAGGCAGGCAGAGGGAAGTCTGTGGAACGAGCTGGCACCATGACGAAGCGCTCGTCAGCTACACAATTGTCCTTCTCGTGTGGAGCATCGGGAGGCAACGTTGGAGGCTGGAGAGATGGAGGAGTTAAGGCACGTGGTTGTAGGCAGCAGAGGAAGGCTCTGACAGAGATAGAAAGAGGTTCTTGAGCATTTCCAAATCCCTAGCGGCAATGTCAGCGCTGCGGTTGGTGATGATCATCCCCCGCCTTCTGCTTCGGGGTTAATTGGAGGATTTTTCTTTCGCTGCCTTGGAAAAATAAAAACGTGAAATCTGCAGAGATTTATTTTGTTTTATGGGGTGGGGGGTTGTTTGCTAAATGTTCCCAGAGAGAAATGAGATAGAATCAAACTGAATGACAGAACCATTCAGGTTGGAAAAGACCCGCGGGATCATCAAGTCCAACCATCAACCCTACTCTACAAGGTCACCCTTAAACCAGATCCCCCAACACCACATCTAAGTGACTTTTAAACTCATCCAGGGATGGGGACTCAACCACCACCCTGGGCAGAGAAGAGCCTGGCCATGCTCTGCCTCTGCTGCCCTCCTTACCAGGGCTAGAGAGAGAGTAAACCTGTGGCTAGGGGCTGGCACTGGAAAATGGAGGTTCCCAAACTGCTTGGCCATGGATATCCAGCACCTCATGAGTGAGGAGAGATCATCTTGTTCCGAATCTCTTGTCCATGGATATCCACCATCTCCTGAATGAGGAGAGATTATCTCATTCCCATTGTCTTGCCCATGGATACCCAGCACCTCCTCAGTGAGGAGAGGTTCTCCCACAATGGAAGTGTCTGAGCCCATCTAAAATCCCACCCACTGTGTCCCATCCTCTCACCAAACGCTGTGAGAACTTCCAAGGACAGTCAAAGCTGCTTCTCAGATGGGATCAGTTTGGTGTCTATTGAAGCACCAAGCTCCAATGTGTTTTGTAGAGCTTTTCTCCAGCCCCATAAAAGAGACGCCCTTCAGGAGAGACACTCAGAAGGCTAAAGAGCCAGGCTGCCAGCTTGCTGTGGACCCATCTACCTGAAAGAACCTCTCCTCTCGCTGCCCTTCTGCCTGCTGTGGCCTCCTAAAGAGAGTGAGTGCTTGCCCACCTCATGTGGTAGCTCAGGAGCTCCTGGGTGTTTGGCCTCAGGGTCAGTGTGGGGACTGCTGACACAGATCTACTGGGGAATTCAGCCCAAGCCCACCCCCAACTTCCAGAGGGACAAGAGCAGCAGTCATTCAGCAGGAACTCACCAGAAACTCGCATCGTTCTTGATGGGTGAACAGCACTGCAGAGGGCTTGTGGCCCACAAGCTGTCACCCTCGTAGCCACTGCTGCTCTTCATGTTTTCTATCCCATCAGTTAAACCATCCAGAGCCACCCCATGGCCAGGCTGCCCTACCCAAGCCCTTCTGGGGTGAGCAATTCCATTTGAGAGAGCTGGAAGCCACCCAGTTCTAGCCCCTCTCACATCTCCTGCAGCCCACGTACCTGGGGACACCATGGAGACCAATGAAGGCGACGATGGATTCGGACACCTACACAGTGAGGATGAGGGAGTGGGTGGTGGGAGGGTGAAGATGGATGGCTTGTGGCCTCAGATGGGGGCTGAAGAAGGTGACTCTATGGTCAGTAGACCTACCCTATGGTCTGTAGACCTACTCTACAGTTGGCAGACCTACCCTATGGGAGATGGGGCAGGAGCTTTGAGAAAGAGGATCTCCCTGCTGCTGATTCCGGAAGAGGAACCAAGGATTTGATTTTGAAGTGGGAAGACAGAGAATCAGTCCTCTGGTTTTATCTAAGGCTGTGCTCTGGTAACCCAGGGGGTCTGAGGTCTGTGCCTCCTCCTGGTGAAGCCATTCAAGACCCGATCCCAGTTCCTACAAGCTGCGGGAAGGTGCTTCTCGCCCGCAGTCAGCGCTGCCTTGGAGCCTGACCCGGGATTCCAAACAAGAACCGAAGTGCAGCCGAGCGCTCGGTCACCTACAGGACCAGCAGAGCAACTCAGAGTCACCTCCAGCCACCATCACATTCCCTAACCCTAACCCCAACCAGCTAAAGCTGGGACAGGGGGGTCATCACTATGTGTTTGGGTTGATTCACCTCACGGGGTCACATTCTCTGTCCCCCTTGAGCAGTACTTACGGTTCAGCTCTAAGAAAGCAGCAAGTGCACTCAGACCAGGTCCCAGCAGCTCCCTCTTGCTCTTCCTCCTCAAGACGTGCAACTGGGATCCCATCGGTGACCAGACTGGGTGGCCCCAGAAGAGACCACAGGCAGGTGGCATCAAAGAGACAGCAAAGGGTGTTGTGTGCCTGATGGCTGTTCGAGGGCATGGAGACACCCAGAGTGGATTCCCAGCCTGGAATCCACAGCCCAAGAGGTGCCCTAGTGCCTGAGGTCTGCCCTGTGGCTGCGGGCACAAGCAGCCACAAGCCCTCTGGGATGAACGCGGTTGTCCTGAGGTTTGGTCCCTGCTGCCTGCAAGTGGTAGGAGCCTCCAGAACCTCGTTGTGTGCCCGGGGGGGGTTATCTGCAGGTCCTGCACCTACCTGTTGGTAGCTGAGATTTTTATTTCTAAGCTCCCAGGGCACCCAGAGGTTTTGGAGGCTCCCGTACAACACGGGACAGGGGCTCAGCGCCTCTGCACCAGCCTCTCCCTCTCTGCAAAGCCTGAGGTGCTGATGGAGACCCAACTTGCTCCGGGATGGAGGGAGAAGCCCAGCTGGGCTCCTGTCACAGCCTCCCCACAGCTCCCAGTGACAGCACCCAGCACAAAGCAGGGGTATGGGGGTGCAAGATCCCCTCACACCCCCAACCAAGGGCTGATCCTACAGCCCCAGCCCCATGGCCAGGAGCAAGCAGCAGCCTGGAGAAGGTGGGGAGGCTGCTGGGCACAGACCCTAGACACAGATATATGGGATAACGGGGTTCACGGTGGGGGAACTGGGATAACGAAGTGGGGGTTGTGACCGTGTGGCTGCTGCAGGGACTTTCTCCAGTGGACAAACCATGTTTTTAGCAGCTGTTTGTTAAACAAGTCAGTTTTGTTTTTATTAAGAACCCAACTTTGGTACAAGCAGCTCATTCCTGAGAGTCGTGACCAGGCTTGTTTTTAAATCCTAGATAAACTGGGGCCTCTCCCGGTTCCTGTGTGAGGTTAGACTGGGCCACAGACCCACGGGTTTTGCAGGGTGAGGGGAAGCCAGCCTGCTGCAAGCACAGACTTTACCACCAGGAACCTCGAGTCTCCAGCTTTGAGCCTCAGTTAACGTCCAGTTGGGCTTTAAGTTGGTTCCGTTGTCACCCACCACCACATCCCAGCAGGATGTGCTGGTGGCCAGACTGGCCAGGAGCAGGGTTACCTGCCCCGAAGCGGGGAGCTCTGGGGATGGGGTTAGGTCAGGAGGCAGGTGGTGCAGCCCTCAGAAACTCAATAGATGGGGAGGGGGGCAGGTTATAAGCCCCATCAAATCTACAGGGTGAAGCTTTGCAGCAGAGTTAGGGCTACGAACCACGAGGATCCAGCCTGAGGGTTAGGGACATGTCAGGAGCTTCTCCAGGGACACCCCAACAGCAGGGATAGGGCAAGGTATGTGGAAGCCCCACTGGAGCACAGCTCAAGCAGGAGGCTGCATCCCACCTCAGTGCTACCCCTGAAGCTGGGTGGGTGTTAAGTGGTTAATCTCGCCCGGGATTAGGATTAACTCTGGGTTTAGTGCCAGCCAGGCAGCAGCCTCGATTAGCAGATTATCTCAGGGCAAGGTGTCAGCTTTACCAGGGAAGCTGCTGGAGCAAACCTCTCCCAAGGGAAAGCCACGGAGCTCCTTAGTCCTTGCTCTAGATTCTCTTCTGGGCAAGGCACTTAAAGGCGAAAGCACCCCTTAATTTCTTCTGCATGAGGTGGTTTGAGCCTGAATTAATCTTCTAATTAACATATCTTCCTGCCGTGATGGAGCAAGCGCTGGGGAGACTAAAGAAGCTACAGAAAGAACAAGAACACAGTCAGAATTGAAGCCACTGACGGTCGTGACAGGTCACAGCTCGAGCCTGACGTTAGCTGCCCGACCTGGCGGCGCGTGGGGCCGGCTACAGGCAGATTTCAAGCCTGGGATGCAAACCATGACTGGGAGAAGCTCTCGGGGCTGCCAAGACCTCGTTGGGACTGACTCAAGCTTTTCACAAGGGAAGGCAGCTGGCAGGAAGCTCTAAGGAGTCACAGCTATGGAGATGGGATGGGGAGAGGTGCAGAGCCATCTCCAGCCCGGCCAGGACCATGAGTGCTGCCCTGGACGAGGAGAAGAGGGTAGATTTGGGTTGTCTCCTGAACAGAAAGCATCATAGAACCACAGAATCACAAAGGTTGAAAGAGACCTACAAGATCATCAAGTCCAACCTAGAGCCTTGGCCAGCAGCCTTAGGCTCTGGAACTGCAGAACACGGTCCTGACTTCACTGCTGTGACGGCAGTGCTTGGCATAAAGATGATGGGATGATCTCGACACCGCTCCTGCGGAACCCTGCCAGTGCCACCCAGCATCACCAGGCAGCCCATCCTGGAAATGACCTCCTGCTCCTCCACTTTAGTTTCCCAGCTCATTCTTAGGTACCTGAATGCACTTTGTCCCCTCTGGTTTCCTAGATTGGACTTTAAAAAGCATGGGGATGGAGAAGGTTGTCAAACAGCTCCTGCAAACCACTGGCACCCACTGCTGAGCCCTTGCTCAGGCTCATCCTTCTGAAACTCAACGGGCTCCAGCAGCAGCCCAACCCGGAGCAGGCGCTTTGCTGGTGGCTGCTGCAGGCACCATCACACCAGTTCCAGCCACCACGTCCAGTCAGGCTGCTGTGGGGTGCCCACAGGTACAACCCTTGGAGGATGGTGGGATGCAAGCAGGCAACACGAATGGCCAGGACAGCCCATCTCTGCCTTCAGCAAGTGCTGTGCAGCAGCCAAACTCCTCTGGCTGGCTTCAAGCCTCAGCCCTATGCCCGCAGAGCCCACAAAGCTCTACCGTAATCCTAGAGCAGACACCAGGAACAGACCTTCAGCAGCAGCAGCACCGCAAAGAGAAGCCCAAACTGGAGCTGGGCTCGTATCTTGGCTTTGATCTCGGTCTCTGATGGGCGCCTCCAGAAGAAAGAGCAGCTTGAGAAGTACCAGGAGGAAAACATCACCCTCCACACCTCTGCCTCCTGTTCATCCTCCCCTTCAATCACCTCTTGGTGCCAGTCAATCTTCCCATTCACCACCAGACCCCACCAGTAAGCTCCAAGCCCAAACAGGGATGGCGTTTGAATGAGTAACATCGACCCTCTCCCCAGATGGCAGAGGAGGCGCCTTTGCACCACTGAAAATGAGCTGCTTGCACTAGCAAAGGTGCCCCAGAGCCCCTAAGGGCTCCCCCAGGGACAAGAGGACCCCCCACCCCGGCCACCGGTGAATAAAGGACACCACAAAGAACTCAAAATCCAGCGTGAGGTTTAATAACAGAAAACAAAAGTACAACGTGAGTGGGAAGAAATGAGAATTAAAAAAAAAAACAAAACCAAAGCAACAAAACCAACAGAACAACCAAACAGCAACCAAAACATCTGGAATGGCCAAGGGAACGGACACGGCTGCTCCCCACCCTGCCCCTCCACCACCTCCACCCCAGGGGTGAAGCCCTGTGGAGCTGGGAGCCCCGCAAAGCACCTTCTCACCAGAAAGCAGACAACACACACACGATGGGAAGTGATTAAATGGTTAGAAACGAGGGGACTTGTTCCCGTTAAGAGCAACCTCGTCTGGAGACAGGGGTGAGCCAGCTGGGGAAGGGCCAAGCGAGCAGGCTCAGGGGTCACTAACATTAGGGGTTGGAAGGGACCTCCAAAGACCATCCAGTCCCATCCTTCTGCCACAGCAGGATCCCCTAGATCCAGTCATTAGGGGTTGGAAGGGACCTCCAAAGATCAGCCAGTCCAATCCCCCTGCCACAGCAGGATCCCCTAGACCAAGTCGCACAGAAACACGTCCAGGTGGGTTTGAAACGTCTCCAGAGAAGGAGACTCCACAAGCCCCCTCCATACCCACCTCACGCAGGAGAAGAGGGCTGTTAGACACCAGGTCCAGGCTGCTGAATGAAAAAAGGCAGGAAGCTTCCAGAGCCAACTTTTGCTTCAGAAATCCCCCCGAAGCCCAAAGCAGCCGTTCAGCTCCCCGTGAACAGGGAGAGCTGAGGCTGGCAGAACCACGGAGGAGCAGTAAACAAACGCAGAACATTCAGTCTCATAAACATCCTTTGCACTTATGTGGGTTTGGGTGGGTTTTTTTTCCCCTTCTCTCTAGTGCTGGGTCTCAGGCTGTCAATGGGATTTGGAGCTCTTGTTTAGATTGGCTTTTCTGCTCGATGGTTTTTAGCTCAGCCTGCCAGGGCTTTGACGAGGAAGAGGAGAAGTGATGAAGTGTCAACATCCGCTTCGCTTCTGGACGCTCCGGGTTTTATCTCTTCACCCCATTTTTGAGAGGTTGGCATTTTCCCGTTACCACTGCAAGGGACTTCACCTGCAGACTCGGTCTTGATGCCATCAGCTGCGTAACAAGGTGACAGCTCTCCAAAAACATCAGGGAGAAGGACGCCGAGCACCGTGGAGGGGGTAGAGGGTGCCTCAGCCTGACGCTTCATCTCTTCATGGATTTGTAGAATCATACGGTTGGAAGGGACCTCCAAAGGGCACCCAGTCTAATCCCTCTACAACAAGCAGGGCCAGCACTCACCAGACCAGGTTGCCCACAGCCCCAGCCAGCCTTGACTGGCTCCAGGGATGGGGCTTCCTGCAGCTCTCTGGGCAGCCTGTTCTAGGGATCCCCCACCCTCAGATTTAACAACCTTTTCCTCCTGTCCAGCCTCAAATCATGACCCCTCGTCTTGTTGTTCCCTGCCCTTGGGAACAGCCTTCTCCAGCCTCCTGACAGCCCCTTTCAGGGGTTGGAAGGTTGCTGTAAAGTTCATGGAGTCGTTTGGGTTGGAAAAGACCTTCAAGATCATCAAGTCCAATCATGATGATCTTTCGAGGTCCCTTCCAATCCCTAATGATTCTATGCTTAACCGAATAGGACAAAGATGACCACCAAACCCCATCCCTGAGCTCCAGATCTCCATGACTGTGAAACACAGCCAGGGATGGTGATTCATCCCCCTCCCTGGGCAGCTCGTTCCAAGGGTTGAGTGCCCTTTCCAGGAAGAGTTTTCTTCATGTCCAACCTAAACTTCCCCTGGGGCAACTTGAGGCTGTTTCCCCTTCTCCTACCACTTATTCCTTGGTGACAACAGTCCCCCAGAGTCTTCTCCTCTTCGTCTCATGATGGACATCTGAGAAGAGAACCAAGACACCACAGCCAAGCACCCTCCAAGGTCCATCCCCCCAACAAGATCATCAAAGTGAATCACAGAATATTAGGGATTGGAAGGAACCTCAAAAGATCATCCAGTCCAACATCCACTGGCACAGCAGGATCGTGAAGGAAGTCCTCTGCTTCTCCAGCAGACAAAGACCATGGAGCAAGGGGTGGACCTCTACATGAACCAGCTTTTCCTCTCTGTAGGGACAGTCATGCCTGCTTGCTCCACTCACTGAGCCGTGCAGCCTCCGACATCCCTAAGCTCTTTAACTGATGGATTACCAGGCTCCACATTACATTCGTAGGGGTTTACGTGCAATTGTGAGATGAAAGCCGGTTGTCTGGGACAGATTAAAGCGGCGGTTTGGGAGGGATTAGACTTGGGTCTGGGGTTTCTTTTACATCAGAACTAGCGTTCAAAACTGGCGGCAAATAGCCTCAATGAGTCCGGAGCACTCAGGGCACCACGGGAGGAGAGGAAGTCAATGAAGTCGCTTAAAAGAGGTCAGAGCTCCGCAAAAGCCCGCTGAGATGTGGGTAGGAAGGCCCCGTGTACCTTCCAAATGCAGGATGGAAGATTGGATAAAGCACTGCCTGTGTTTAACTGCCTCTTCCAAGCTCCAGCTTTGAAGCCTTCAGCTGCATTTCTTGCACACCCACTCCTTTGAAAGCTTCCAGCAAACATGTTTCTTGTCCACATCCCTTTCCTATGGCAAAGGCAGCTAAAGAGGAGCCTTAGTCTCCTCAGGATGGGTCTTGCTTGTGGCCCAGGAGTGACAATGAGTAGTCACATCATAGAATCACAGAACATCATGGATTGGAAGGGACCTCAAAAGATCATCTACTCCAATCCCCCTGCCACAGCAGGATCCCCTAGATCCAGTCATAAGGGATTGGAAGGGACCTTGAAAGATCATCTAGTCCAATCCCCCTGCCACAGCAGGATCCCCTAGATCCAGTCATTA
>JAOXOE010000771.1:5619381-5631344 GCA_028565055.1 Phoeniculus purpureus | reverse complement strand
AATCTGTCTGGATCTCCTAACCACCCTCTTTATGATCCACCCCAGGGTGCCACTGGCCTTCTTGGCCACCAGGGCCCGTTGCTGGCTCCTGGCCATGCTGCTGGCCACCAGGACCCCCATGCATCCATAAAGGACCTGCCTCAAACCCCACAGCAGGAACCACCTCTCCAAGGGGCAGAGCTCTCCTGTGAAGACTTGGGCTAAGCACCCTGAGCTTTGCAAGGAGCGGAGCTCCACGTGCGGAGCATCGCCGGGAGCTGGGAACCCTCTGCTGATTTGCAAGGGAAATGACGGGTAAATAAACCTCATTACAGGGGGGGAGGCTGCCCCTTCCAGATCAAGTTCACTTGTTATTCCGATCAGCCGATAAGCCCCATTTGCATAATTTTGCTTCTTTCTTCCCCTGCTCCGCCTCGGCTCTAGCGCAGCCCGGTCGGGCTTTTATTACTCTTATTAGTATCAGCACATCCTGCCTTCACACCCGCTGCGGTCTGCGGGTGGCCAGGGCTGGGCTGGGGGCTCTCGGTGTTGGGGGCTCCTCTCATTGCTCCCCGCAGCTCCTCGATGCTCCCCGCAGCCCCTCGATGCTCCCGCGTTGCTGGCTGAGAACGTTGCAGCTCGACACAACCAGCCCGGCTCTCAGGAGCTGCACTGGTGATGGACCAGTTTGTTTTTAGGATCCCCCCTTTTAGCTGCTTGACTGCTCCAGGAACAAAGGAAAGGGGGTGTGTGGGGATTTTTTTGCTGCTGGTGTCTGCTCTTTTCTTTTCTCTGATGGGGGGATGCTGGAGCCACTGCGATCTGTGCTGATGGGGGAGCAGCTCCCTGCCTGGCTGCTCGCTCCATCCAGACTCAGGGTTTTCTCCTGGAATCCATCTCTCCTGCAGTTTTGTCCTTAAAGAGAGTCAAAGCTGAATCATCTCGGTTCCTACAGAGGAGACAAGGAAGGAAAATGCCAGTTGATGCCGCTGGCTCTGCCGCTGGGTCCTGCTTTGACTGAGAAGGCACAGATTCCTCACCCCCATCCTCATCCCGGTCAGGGATCCCCTCCCTGTTCACTCCCAGAGCCCTGAGCCGGGGGCTGTGACCGGGCAGGGTGCAGGAGATGCCCTGGAATCTCATGCTGATGAGATGCAAAAGCGAGGGGCACTGATTTGCATCGCTCGCTCCGTGTGGAGGCTGCTTGGAGCGGCACCGGCGTGGGAGGGAACGGTTTTACAGCTCTCTTGGTGGATACCGATGTCTCTGCAAGGGTTTTCTGGATGTAGAACTTCAAGGACCTTGCAGTTTGGTCCTTCAGCTTCGTAAGATCCTGCTCGTCCTCAGGCCAATGCAGCTGGCAATTAACTGGCCTCGCTGAAACAACCCGAATTTAACTGATTTTCCTTTTCTTTCCAGAGCTCTGCCTCCCCTCCAGCTCCCAGGAGCTCCGTGGTTCCTCATCCTCTGCTGGGATGAGACAGGGGCTCAGCAGGTCCCCAGAACCTGGTTGCTCGAGGTTAAACCTGGGCGCTTCCCACAGTGGCTGCAGTTTTCCTGAGCAGGGTGATGCTGCATCATGCAAGCGGGAAGAGTTTTCCTGCCCAGGTCCCAGCCCGGCATCAGAAAGGTCCCTTCTGCCTGCAAGTCCTCGAGAGGGTCCTGGAGGCTGCAGCCAAGGGGGTTGCTGGGTTCCTAATGGAATGAAGGGCTCTGAGAGTCAAACCCAGCACCAGCAGGGCTGCAGACCAGTAACTCGCGTCTCTCTGGCTCCTCCTGAAGGAAACAGCCCTGAGTAGCTGCAAACGCTCTACTTGTTGCCCATAGACAGGGTGATCGTTTGGGATGGGCTGGGAACGGGCTGGGAAAGCTGAGGGAAACACAGACCCCCTTCCTCTGTCTCTTTAATCGTGTGACCGCCACCCTCCGCAGCTCCCTTCCCAGGCATCCCCTGCATCCCAGCTCAGCTGAAATCCCAGCTCAGCCCACAGGGATGCTCAGCCCTTGCTGCCCTGGCGGAAGGAGCAGCCATGGGGCAAGGCTTGAGCCTTGTACCCTGGGCTCAGATTTTGTGCCCCGGGCTTGGATTTTGAACCTCGGGCTGGGATTTTGAACCTCGGGCTGGGATTTTGAACCTCGGGCTGGGATTTTGAACCTCGGGCTGGGATTTTGAACCCTGGGCTGGGATTTTGTATTCTGGTGCCACTCTCTGATTCCCAATTCCCAACACCAGCAGTAAATAACCCCCCTGCTCTGCTTTGCTGTGAAGAGGTTTCCCAGTCAGCCCCAGCCTGGAGCCCACTTGAAAAGGCAACCTGCTGTGCTGGGTGGCTCCAGGGCTGCTGAGCTCTGGATGCCCTCCGTGTCCCCACTCCCTGCCAGATCCTTTACGGAAAACCCGGCTGGCACAGAGCTGGGAGGTGGCCGTTCATCCCCCAGCCAAGGCTCCATCCTTTTCACTTCTGTTTCTCTGACTGGGACATCGATCTCCTGCTGCTTTGTGCTGTTTCCCTTGTGGGAAGGGCTGCTGCGATGGGAAGGCAGCACCAGGGCTGTCAGGGGACAGGGAGAAGGGATGGATGGGTGGGAAGGGAGCAGCTCCCAGTGGGCTGAAGTGCTTGAATTTGAACTTGGCTCAGGGTAGAGGCTGGAGCGTCAGCCTGGCAATGCCACTGGCAGTGGCACCTGTGTGGCTGTGGGGTGAGAGAGGATTGCTGGGCAGTGAGGAACCCACCAGGGACCTTAAAGCATCACAGATTCCCTGGGGGCAGGCACAGCAGACACTGGGGTTACTGGTCCCAGCATGAAATGAATAACATCCTTAGGCTCCAAAACAGAGAGAGAGAGAGAGAGAGAGAGAGTTTTCCCCAGAGACTTGGTCACCCCAGAGGGGAAAGAGGAAAACAGCAAGTGAAATGTTAAAGATACGCTTGAAGGTGACACTCAGAGACAGCACTTAGGGTGAGGCATTTCCCCTATACCCACCCCACATGGAAGGGATGAAGAATCACAGAATCACAGAACATTAGGGATTGGAAGGGACCTCGAAAGGTCATCCAGTCCCATCCCCCTGACACAGCAGGATCCCCTACATCCAGTCACACAGGAACAGTCCAGGAGGGTTTGAAAGGTCTCCAGAGAAGGAGACTCCATAACCCCCTGGGCAGCCCCTGCCAGGGCTCTGGAATCCTCACCATGAAGAAGGTCCTTCTCACATTGATGTAGAACCTCCTCTGTTCCAGCTCACACCCACTGCCCCTTGTTCTGTCACTGGGTGCCCCTGAGCAGAGCCTGGCCCC
Source organism: Phoeniculus purpureus (assembly GCA_028565055.1). Classification (NCBI taxonomy): domain Eukaryota; kingdom Metazoa; phylum Chordata; class Aves; order Bucerotiformes; family Phoeniculidae; genus Phoeniculus; species Phoeniculus purpureus. Next base: position 5,628,066 of record JAOXOE010000771.1, on the reverse strand, counting down.
ATCCATCCTGACACCCACCCTTCCCATAGTGATCAACATCCATGGGGCCACCCCTCAGGCTCCTTCTTTCCCAGCTCCCTCAGCATTTCCTCAGTAGGAAGATGCTCCCCTCCTTCCATCATCCCTGTGGCTCTGCGCTGGGGTCTCTCCAGCAGCTCTGAGTCCTTCTGGACCTGCGAGGTTCTCTCTACACATCCTCAGCAAACACAAACCTACCCAGTGGTTACACTTCCTCTCCCCTAAACCCTTTAACTCTTCTGTAGTGTGAGGAATTGGGCTTTACAGTCCCCTAGCATGAAGGGGACTTAAATTGGATTAATATATAACATTAATAGAGAACATCTATCTATAAAAGTAATATTAACATTAATTAAGTAGACATTGCTTAGCTTATTGATATTAATCTATTAATAGAGATCATATCTAAGACTATTATTATTATTAGATATAGTTTTGACTCTTACAGGGCACCAAACATCTGGAAGTCACCAACATCCTTCCCTCTGAACACCCTGCAGCTTGTTGCCTGTGAAGGCTGGAGATCTGTAGATCTCAAACCAGTGGTCCCAGAGCCACTCACAGTGTGATCCCAGTTTCCTGATGTTAAGGGAAAGGCTTGACCCCAACCCCTACTAAGCAGCAGGGACTTTGCAAGGGAGGAGATAGGACAGATGCAGTGACCAGAGGGGCTGGGCAGGAGCCCAGACTCATCAGGCTCCAGCAAGCCCAGCTGCAGGGACCTTTCCTGGAGTGCTGAGTCTCCAGCGAGGAGGGTTTTGTGGGTTCTGCTGGGATCAGAGCCCTGAAAGCTCTGAAAAGAGAGAGCTGAAACTCTTTATTTGAAAGTAATGTTGAGGTCAAGCAGAACCTTCAGCTCCCCTCAAGTCCTGCACCCTGGGCTGGAGTCAACCACGAGCATGTCCTGGCTAATATGTCCCCTCTGCCAAGGGTCTCCGTCCCTCTCGGGGTGCAGCACCGAGTTCTACCTTCTATTTGTGCCCACAGCAGCTTTGCTGCAGCCTTCCCCTGGGGTGAACGTCGCCTCCACATCCCCATCTCTCACCAAGAGCCATGTGGGGCCGTTGGGGCTTTCCTGACTTCTTCCTTTCTGGAAGCCCTTGTCCTCTGAGGTGATGTTAACCTGGAGATCTGTCACCCCACCCCACTCTAATGATTTCTTCTGGAACATTCTGTGTCCAAGAAACCAGCCTGTTCCCCAGCTGAGGTGAATCTCCTGCAAGAAACTGCCCCGAAACACCCAACTGAACCCCAAAACCCCATCCTGAGCAGACTGGGCTCTTGTGGCTGGTGCCTGCCACCCTAATTCCACCGTGGAAGAATGTGCCCATGGCAGAGGTCCCTGAATGTTCCAGGCAGGATATTGCTGCTCCTGGATGCAGCTTGTTTCAGCCCTGCAATAACATTTGCTCTAAGGGAAGGTGTGAGCTCGGGGTAGTCGTTCTGCTGCCTGTGCATGGAGCTGGATGAAGGTGCTGGAGTGGGGGCAGTGGACCTGCCTCCTGGCAGGCACAGACCCACCATGCTCAGGGTGAGTGTTCTGCACAGGGGAACCCCACTATGGGGCCATATTTGCAGGGAGAAGCAGGGTTAAGCTGGGGGTGCCAAGGGGGTGTGTGGCTCTCCTGCCTTCCCCCATGGGATAAATCCAGGCTGGGCAGCCAGGATGGCTCCAGGCAGCTGCTGGGGCTGCAAACTGTCCCCTTGGCCTCCGGCTTCTGTGCCAGAGCCTGGGCAGGCGTCCTGCTCTCCCAGCTGGGCAGTCAGCCCAGCCTCCTCCTCCTCCTCCTCCTCCTCCTCCTCCTGCTCCAACCTTCTCCATCCCACTGCTGGTGGTTGGGTTCCTGCCCAGCTCTGCCTACCTGGGTTGTGCTGAGAGCTGAGCACAGCCACCATGCGATGCTCCTTCCACATCCCTGCCAGGATGTCCAGGAGCCACTGAGGGGGTCATCTACTCATCCCTGCAGCTCCCATCCCTGCCAGGATGTCCAGGAGCCACTGAGGGGGTCACCTCCTTGTCCCTGCAGCTCCCATCCCTGCCAGGATGTCCAGGAGTCACTGGGGGATCACCTCATGTCTGCAGCTGCAGTCACCTCCTTGGAACAGGGAGGGATCTCCACTTGGATGCTGGTTTGAGCTGCTTGGGTGGGTTTAGCCCATGAGGGGAAAACTCACTGGTTTCACAGAGCCAGAGACTGGGACAGCGTTGGAGGGTCTTATTTGCCTTCAAGTACCATCAGGTTATCTCTGTGTAGGACCAAGACAGAGCCCACAATCCACACCCGTCCCTTCTGCTGCCTGTACGAGGTCTCTCACAGCAACTAACACTCCTTCCCAGCCCAAACCAGTCCCTATTCCCAGTCTGCATTCAGCCTAGTTTCCATTTCTGGGCTGTAGGTGCCCCAAGCTGGATCCCGCTGGTTTTACTGGCAGGAGCTTGTCCCCACCCTACTGTTTTGAGGTGGGTGGCCACTCCAGCCCTGGGAGCCTTTGGTGGTTTTTCCAGGGATAGCTGCCGGCTCTGGGCTGGCCAGGGCAGAACAGACTGATCCCTCTGCGGCCAGTAGGGAACAAGGTGCTGATTCAGGAGGAAAAGGAGAGTGTGCTCCTGCCCCATCACACCCTAATCCCCTCTGGAACATTCCCAAAGAGATGTTTTTGGGGATGTGTCTCTGGGACAGCAGTGTCACCCCATGATCACCCATCCTAGATCTTTCTCTTCTATCTATCACCTGCCCCACAGGCAGATGAGGTCCTCCTGGTGTGGGACAAGGTTTGGGGGGACAGAGTGAGATTGATTTATCCCAAACAGAGGCATTTTTGGGATGTGTCTCTGGGACAACAGTGTCACCCCACAACCACCCATCCTAAGTCTTTCTTCTCAATCTATTACAACCCCACAGACACATGAGGTCCATCTGGTGTTGGAAAAGGTTGGGGGGCACAGAGTGAGATTGATTTATCCCAAACAGGGGCATTTTTGGGATGTGTCTCTGGGACAACAGTGTCACCCCAGCACCTCCCATCCTGAGTGAGATTGATTTATCCTAAACACAAGACGAGCCAACCCCACAGGAGCTCTGCACACAGCTATGGAAAGGCTCCAGAGAGCCACGGAAAGGCTCTGGAGGGCCATGGAGAGGCTCTGGAGGGCCATGGAAAGGCTCCGGAGAGCTGTGGAGAGGCTCCAGAGAGCCATGGAGAGGCTTTGGAGAGACATGGAGAGGCTCTGGAGGGCCATGGAGAGGCTCTGGAGGGCCATGGAAAGGCTCCGGAGAGCCGTGGAGAGGCTCCTGTGAGCCTTGGACCTGGCTTTCCTTTCAGGAGCCATAAATAGAACCCAAACAGCTCCAACCCTCAGGAGCTCTAAGAGCCAATTCATAGCCACAGAGGAACCCGTCTGTGCACACCCCAAGCCCAGCGTTTGGATTCCTGCTGCCTCTGTTTAACCCTCATGGCCATAATTAGCCACTGGCTGGTAGCCCCGGAGGCACCTGAACGCTTTACAAGACAAACACCTAATCCCGCGTGGAAATTACGGGCACATAACATCTCTTTTCACTCTGGGCCGAGGTGTTGAGTCTGATTACAGCGCACAGTGTTTGCTTTGTGCCGGGGCTGGGTGGGTGAAAGCCCCTGGAATTTCTCCGCGAGTCAACATCACTCCAGCCCAGGAGGCTGCGAAGCTGAAGGGCTACTGTGCAAACGAGCTTGTGAATATTAATCCCTGGCAAACGAGCTGGGACGTGGAGGCAGGGGAGGGGTGAGAGAGGTTATTTATACCCCCCCCCCAGATTAAGAAAATCAGGTTTTTTAAAAATACACAATAATAAGAAAGAGGAGGATGAGGGGGGTGAAGAATTCCTGCTGCCACCATCCCCACCCCAGCTACCTGCTTTCCTGGGGGTTGCTCATCCCAACCCCCTCTGCCTTGTCCTTTAGGGACAGATGGAGCTTCCTAGACCTCAGGAGAAATCTTATTGCTCTTTACAGCTCCCTGACAGGAGGATGTAGAGGGGTGGGGGTCAGTCTCTTCTCCCCAAGTCACCAGCAGTAGGACAAGAGGAAATGGCCTCAAGTCGCCCCAGGGGAGGACTAGGTTGGCCATCAGGAGAAATCTCTCCCCTGACAGAGTGCTCAGGGGCTGGAACAGGCTGCCCAGGGAGTTGGGGAGTCATCATCCCTAGAGGGGTTCAAACACCGAGTAGCTGTGGCCCTGGGGCACAGGGTTTGGTGGGCAGGGTAGGGTTGGGGTGAGCTTGGAGGTCTCTTCCATCCTCATTGATTCTGTGATTCCATGATTGCTGACACATGGCACCCCGTGACCTGCCATGGGTTTCCTGTGAAACATCACCGAGCAGAGCTGTGCCTCAGTTTCCCCATCTTTAAATCTGGAATATTAATGGTTTCTGACTCCTCCTCCACGGATGGGGGACACCGATGCCCAGTGCAGCCCAACAGGCACCACTGGATGTGTTTAGACCAAGGATGCTCTGGCAGATGCTGTTTGGCAGCACTCAGCGCTGAGGGGACCCAGGTTAAGCTCAGACTCTTCATCAAGGCGGCATCAGCGGGAACAGGTGTGATCCCCTTGCTGTGCCTCTATGGCTCCTACTGGGAACACTGGGAAACACCCCAAACCCCCCTTTCCCGTCGGTGGCACCGTGAGGACACCACATCCCCCAGAGCCTCGCTCAGGATCCACCCTTCCTGCAGCCCCTGGCGGGGTCCTGAGGTGGGAAAGCCTCTCCTTTCCCACCTTCGCAGACCCTCAGAGCTGGGGAGACGTGGAGCATCCCATCGCTGCTGTGCCCCAAGCGGGGCCGCAGAGGCAGCCCCAGCTCCGAGGCTGCTGCCTTGGTCTCTCCCCAGGAAAAACACCACCCGGGGCTGGGATGCGACAGGGGTGATGTTGTCTGGGAGGAAAGAAAGGAGGGTTTGCTTTGCCCCGCGGGTTCGCAACCAGAGCACACAGGCGGGCTCCGGGCTAGACTGTACCCTGGAGCCCGGCCAGGCGATGGGCAGAGCCCTGCCCGTGCAAACTCCCCGCTCCGCGGTGGCTCCGGGGCAGTTCGCTCCGGGTGTCCCATCGAGGGAGCCGTCGGGGAGCCTCTGCTCCGGGGAGCTGCTGGAGGAGCAGCGGCATCGCAGGACCGCGGAACCACGGAACACTAGGGATTGGAAGGGACCTCAAACGATCACCCAGTCCAACACCCACCCCCCCACCTCCCCAGCCAGAGCAGGATCCGTCGGTGCTCGTGGAGCGAGCAGGGGGTGATGTTATTGGGCTCCGTGTCAGCCGGGTGTTAATGAAGGAAAACCAGGCCTGCGGACTGCACCCCCCTTAAATCTCTGGGAAAACGTGTCTGTGTGCTGCGGGGAGGAGGGTAATTACTGCTCCCGGCAGCAGATGGGGAAACGGGAGGCTGAGAGCGGGCGGGGGGAGAGCTATAGGGCCCCCCGAGGTCACCCCTGGCCGGCGCCAAGGTTGAGCCGCCGCTGCAAGCATCGGGGACCGAGCACCGCAGGATCCTCAGCATCTCCCTGCAGACCCCTCCCTCGATGAGAATCCAAACAACTGCTTCAAGCAGCGCAGCCCGCACCAGGCTGGATGGGGCGCGCTGGGTGCCAGAGATCCCCGACGGGCTGGGTGGGGGGTCCGTGGCGGGCTGAGCCCTGCTCTCCGACGGCGATGGAGCAGCAGCAGAGCCCAGCTCGTCGCCGGCGCTGGAGTTTTCCTTTGCAGCCTGCGAGCTGCCTTGCCAAGTGTTATAAAAATACATCAGTGCGAGCCAAAACATTTAGCACTCCACTTATTACTTTGAGGTTATAGGTTAAACAAATTCCTCCTCAGAATTTACTGTGTTCATTTCAGCTTCACAACACAGCCCTCGCTCGCGGTAGATATATTTCACACGGTAATACCTCCCTTATGGATTGCGAGGGGCTGCGGAGGGGAGGGGTTGTGCTGGTGCGGTGGGGGGGGAAGGAGACGGAGGAGAGGAAAGGAGCTTTCTGGAGGTTTTATGGGAGCGAAAGCGCCCGTATAAAACCAGCTGAAAACAAGTCCTTTGCTAGGAGATAGTTTGTAAAACTTATTTTCCAGGAACCCATAAACCAGGGACGGAAGGGTTTTGCCTGACCCCATCGTTTGTTGGCTCGTTCCCCTTGAGCCTCGAGTCTTTTTTTGTTCATTAAGTGGAAAGGAGAGGAAAGGAAGAGCTGAGCTCACGCCTTGCGCAGGCAGGTGCAGTTGTTCGCTTCCTTTTAGGGGGTGGGTTAGTGGTTGGGGGTTGTAGGGAGGATGGTTGAGCTTGGTGGTCTTGAAGGTCTCTTCCAACCTTGATGGTTCTGTGATTCACAGAATGACAGAGTGTTGGGGATCCAGTCCAACCCTCCTGCCACAGCAGGATCCAGAACAACATCAGAACATCAGGGATCGGAAGAGACCTGGAAAGAACTTTCAGGCCAATCCCCCTGCCACAGCAAGTCCCAGAACATTGGACTAGATGATCTCTTGAGGTCTCTTCTAATCCCTAATGTTCTGTGATTCTGTGATCAGAACATCATCAGAACATCAGGGATTGATAGGGACCTGGAAAGAACTTTCAATCCAATCCCCCTGCCACAACAGGATCCAGAACATCAGAAAATCATCAGAGCATCAGAACATTGGGGATTGGAAGGGACCTTGAAAGATCATCCAGACCAATCCCCCTGCCACAGCAAGTCCCAGAACATTGGACTAGATGATCTCTTGAGGTCCCTTCCAATCTCTAATGTTCTGTGATCAGAACATCATCAGAACATCAGAGATTGGAAGGGACCTCAAAAGATCATCCAGTGCCATCCCCCTGACACAGCAGGATCCCCTAGATCCAGTCGCGCAGGAACATGGCCACGTGGGTTTGGAATGTCTCCAGACAAGGAGACTCCACAGCCCCCCATGGCAGACTGTTCCAGGGCTCCACTACCCTCACTGGGAAGAAGGTCCTTCTCACATTGATGTGGAACCTCCTCTGTTCCAGCTGACACCCTCTGTCCCTTGGGTTAGTGGTTGGAGGTTGTAAAGTGGATGGTTGGTCTTGGTGGTCTTGAAGGTCTTTTCTGACCTATATGACTCTGTGATTCTATGGTTCTATGATTCACAGAATGCCAGAGCATTAGAGATTGGAAGGGACCTGGAAAGATCATCCAGTCTGATCCCTCTGCCACAGCAGGATGCAGAACATTGGACTGGATGATCTTTGGAGGTGCTTTCCAATCCCTAATGTTCTGTGATTCTGTGATCACAACCTCAGGAATTCAAAGGGACCTCAAAAGATCATCTAGTCCAGTCCCCCTGCATGGGCTGCCCAGGGTGGTGGTTGAGTCCCCATCCCTGGATGAGTTTCAAAGTCACTTAGATGTGATGTTGGGGGATCTGGTTGAGGGGTGCCCTTGTAGAGTAGGGTTGATGGTTGAACTTGATGCTCCCGGGGGTCTTTTCCAACCTGAATGGTTCTGTGATTCGAAGACGAAGGGGCTCCAAGCTGCTGGCTTTGTGTCTGTGGAACAAAAGAGCTGGGGAGGGGGGGAAATGCAAGTCTTAGGTCCGCTCCACATTTGGGGTTTGGATTTCACCTACGAGAAGAGCGGGAAATCAGACATGGAGGTGTCATGTATGTGAGCTAATAAAACCGAGGCCAGCAGATTGAAGATGGAGGAGCCGAGGGACTGCTTAGGGGTATCCGTCACATAAATGAGGAGGTGGAGGAAGTCTGGATGATAGTAACCCCATATTAAAAAATTCTGCCCTGTCAACAGGCGAAGAGCTACGCGGTGGAAATACGCCTGTGCCTGCTGAACTGTGAAACCAGATGTCTCGGAGCAATAACTGTCGTGCGGGAGGCGGGGAAGGGCCGCGAGGAACACGTTTGCCTACGTTGAACCGCCCCCGCCCCTACCCAGACCCCATCGGCGGCTGCTCCAGCCGTGGTTTCAATTAAAACGGCTCAGACCAAATATTGTTGCTATTAATGGGATGTCCAGCTGCGACACCACCGCGTCGTGTCCTGACGTGTTGAGAGCGAGCGACATCTGCAAGCTAATCCCAGCATCCGCGGCGCTGGGAGGCGACGGGACGTGTTTCTTGGTGGCTCAGCTCGGGTGACACATCTAACGGGGAGCAAATACGGCCACGGGAGGTGCAGCAGGTGATGCAGACTGCGCCCGAGTTGTGTCTGTGGGTAAAGGAGGAGCCTGGAGTGTGGAACCGGGAACACGGAGTAGACCAAGGTCTGGGTGCAGCTGGAAGGAGCCTTGGTTGGTGCAGTAGGAAGAAAGTGCTCTGTGTTTCTCCGAGGATTAGGACAGCTGGAAGAACCAGGATAGGGTGGGGACTGGCCTGCTGGAGGAGAAAGGGACCTGGAGGTCCTAGCCCTGGTGGCCAAGAAGGCCAATGGCATCCTGGGCTGGAACAGAAAAGAGGTGGTTAGTAGGTCGAGAGAGGTTCTCCTCCTGCTCTGCTCTGCCCTGGGGAGACCACATCTGGGATGTTGTGTCCAGCTGTGGGCCCCTCAGGTCCAGAAGGACACAGAACTGCTGGAGGGAGCCCAGCGCAGAGCCACAGAGGTGATGGAGGGAGGGGAGCATCTCCCTGCTGAGGAAAGGCTGAGGGAGCTGGGA